>PVLD010000283.1:0-320366 GCA_004027595.1 Dinomys branickii | reverse complement strand
GACTAAATTTGCATGTCTGTATATGGGTCCATACATCTACAATTCGAAGATATCAATGGATAAAGCAACAACTACTGTTGAGACCATATCACCTTGTCTATAGATTAGTTGTGATTGTACTATTTTCTATGATAATGGGTGTCTGTTTGTCAATATGTTTTTGTACTTTTATGTTTCTAAAATTAAAAAAAAAAAAAAGGAAAAAGGAATTAGATTGGACAGTGATTGAGGCCCAAATGACTTGCGGGAGGTGGACATTGAAACATGGCACCTACTGAATTACCCTGTGAAACGCTGGACCCAATGTGCCCAGAGTTCCACTCTGGCATTTAAACTGATGATGAGACACTGAGGTAAATCTGTAGCAAGCTGGTTTTGAAACTGAATATGATATGCAATTCAAGCAGAAAAATTCAAAACTGACCTTTCAGATTCGCCTTCATTCAGATCCTCAAAATAAAGCACTGCTTGATATTAAAAAAAATAAAAAAATAAAAAAAAAAATAAAAATTACCAAAGTAATATATGATGTTTTAATTAAGATAACTTCAGTCTTATTCATTCATTTTTAATAAGAGAGGCATAATATAAAATTATATAGGTTGGTTTACACCATTTCCCCTTCACTTTATTTATTTATTTTTTTGGCTATGTCATTAATTAGTTTTTTAAAACATCATATTCAATAGTCATGAATATCTGTTGGTTTTGAATCTATTGTGCTTCCTTTTTCTGGTGTTTTTTTGGCAGATTAGTTCCTTTTGCTGTTAAACTATTTCCCCAGACATCTTTGTATCATCTGGTCTCTCTCTCTCTCTCTCTCTCTCTCTCTCTCTCTCTCTCTGTATGTGTGGTACTGCGGATTGAACCTGTGACCCTTGCACTGAGCTAACGTCCTCAACCCTTTTAATTTTGAGATAGGCTCTTGCTAAATGGACCAGCTACTGCTCAAACTTGCGATACTCCTGCCTCAGTTTCCTAGAGTGCTGGGATTACAGGCGTGCACCACCGTGCCTGGTTGTATCATCTGGTCTTTGTATCTTCTATTCTAATTGACCCCTTTTAGTGATGACATTATTTTTTAACTGCTTCACTGAGATCAAATCAAAATATAATAAAGTCCATGAATTTAAAGTATGCAACTTGATGCATTTTGACATCTACATATACCTGAGAAACCACTAACATGAGTCCAAACAGTGAACGTATGTGTTATCCTCGAGGGTCCTCCAGTTTCCTTTGCCCTGCTTACTGAGGTAACCTCAGGTGGGCTGGGAGGCCCTTAGCTGCATGAGATTGCAGAGCCTAGGATGCACCCTGTACATAGGTGTGTAGCAGTCATCTGTGGGATGAACCAGTGCCATTAAAACTGCCTGGCATGGGCACCTTCCTGTCTTACACACAAGCGGTGACCGGAAGTTCACTCCCGAATAAGTCAGCCCCCTCCCTAGCTGGCTTGGGTGTTCAACCGTGGTGTGAGCTCACCCTGGCTCCCAGTGCAGCTCTTCCTTCTCAACGTGTGTCCCTTTCCTCTCTCTTTCCTTTCTATCAGCTCCTTTTCTAATCATCTGTTCTGCTGGCCTGATGCTCACTGTTTTTCCCAGTGTGGTGAGCAGGACAGATCCAGTCCCTGACCTCACAGAGCTCAGGCATGGTGGGGGGATGGCCACTCAGCAACAAATTATACCAATAATGATGTAGCCCCAGGCGAGTGATGCTAAGGAGGAGAAGGGTGTGAGGAGTAGTTGGAGCGAATAGTGGGGGGCGGGGCTTGAAATTGTAGGATGGGCAATAAACAAAGGCCTCTGTAGAACGTGACATTTGCTTACTGGAAGGGACCTTTTATGCTTCTTTTTAGTATTCTCTTTTCGGAATTAAACATTTCCAGTTCCTCCAGCCATTGCTCATTGGACAGGAGTTTCAGTTCTCAATCTCCCTCCTCCTCTTTTGCTACCCTTGCACCCAAGGCCAGGGAGCACCGAGATCTCTACCTCTAAGGACAGTTGCCTAATCATGCTGCCAGTATTGGCTTTCAGTTTCCTTCCACCAGCCACAGAACATTTCCAGCAGGATCAAAGGCTGACTTAGAAACAACAGTCGCCACCCTAAACAACACGTCCCGGGAACATTTATCAAATGCTTCTCAAGTGGCCAGCGCTGGGCTAAGTGCCTGTCACATGCTCTTCCACATAATTCTCCCAGCAACAGTGCAAACTTCAGCATTTTTCTTATTCCCAATTTGCAGAGGAGGAAAGTGAGACAGAGGGAGGCTGAGCAACTTGCCCAAGGCCACACAGCCAACATCCGACCCACAATGTCATTGGTTGTCACCACCAATCACAGATTCCTTCTGTGATTTCCAAGCGAAGAACATAAAGCTTAGTCGAACAGGAAAATCTTCTCAAGGTCATGTGGGTAACACTGGGATTTGGCTCAGCAACATGACCCCTCTGGTTGCGATTCTGTCCTGTGTTGGCTTTGGAGGGCACGCTGAGAAGGCTGAGGGACTTCTCGAAGAAAGGTGGAGGGCCGGGCATGGTCCAGGCCTCTGCAGGGAGAGAGGATCTTTCCTTACCCATTTTACCCAGAGGTCTAATCAGGCCTCTGCAAGTAGCATGCTCTTAATCAATGTTGAGGCACAAGCAGGAGGCACCATGGAGAATGACAGCCATATTTCAGCACCTGGAATGAGGTGCCCTTTCTTTATGATGTGGCGAGCGTGCCATGGGAAGGCAACTTGTGATGAGCCGGAATGTGTGCCTGCCCGTGATCCAGTGTCAGAAGCCTACCAACCGTAGCCCCTCTTTCTCTATTTATTGAGTCATTAATTAGATCCATCTAATTCCCCATGCCATTCCAATTTGGACATGTGGAAGTGTGACTGAGAGAGATAAAAAGAAGAAGAGAAATCAGATGATTATCTCATGTTACACTCAGAGCCTAATGAAGTTTTGCTAGAATGGTTTCGGAATTCACATGTGAATAGTTAAGTCTTAAGGGACTTCCCGCCAGCAAAGTCTCTTTTCCAGGGAAGAGAGCCTTTCATGGCAAGACTATGAAGTCCTTAAATAGTGAGACTCTTTAGTGAAACTTTTTCATCAGCAAGAGTTGAACTGAGTTGAAAGAGGACTTCTGCGGTTCTTGGCAAGTTATGGTAAAAGAGCATCCTCTCTGTCTGGCCACAGCAAACAGAACACCTCCATCTGACCCTTGATCTTTTTGTCAGCTTCTCTGTGCCGCATTGTGTACTTGTTTGGAGTGTGGCTGTGGAACCAATCCAACAGCCCTGGGGTGGCATTTCTGTGCTCTCTTTCTGGCACTTACAAGCTGATGGGCCACTGGGCAAATGCACTCTTCTTTCAACCTCGTGCCTTATCCGCAAGTGGAGGTGATAGTCATTCTATGCCACAGAGAAGCTGTTCCAATGAACTAAAATCCTATCTCTGGAGCCCAGCTCAGAGCCTTGTCCCTAAGAAGCACTCAGAAGAGGCAGTTCTTACTCCCACCTTGTTCTCTGCTACGTACCATGGACCTATGTTGGCCTTGGCGGTAAGGGAGATACAGGTTGCTAGAGGAGATGGATGTGTGGACTAATAATATGGTAAAGCGTTATACCTGTCATGGTCGTGGGTCCCAAAAGGCAGATCCAGCTCATGGACACTTGTGAAATTAGTTACAAGGGTGTAACAACAACCACTCTGACCCTAGGAGTGTTAAACAGTAGGCTTTGTATGAGGGTCAACATTTGGGTAGGACACAGGGTGCTTGGTTTTCCCCCACACCATGGTGGCTGGTATCACTGAGGAGCTCATGACCTTCATATCTGAAGGTACATGGTGGCTGGTGGCTGCATACACAGCTGGGGTTACAGTGGAACACTGAGCAGGCTGCCTGGGCTCCCTGATAGCAAGGTGGCTGGGTTCCAATGACAAATGAACCCGCACAATGTGTACGAGGTGCAGGGTGTTTTGATAATCTTGCCACAGTCACATGCTGTCACTCCTGCCATCCTTTATTGCTTGAAGGAATCACAAAGTCCTGTTCATTTTCAAGGGCTTCCCCTAGTTTTTTGGTGCATAACTTTCCCAACTCTCTCTGTTATGGGTTGGATAAAAAGTGTCCCCTAAAATCTTACGAGTTTAGAGGTAAAAGTGACTTTTGGACGGTGACTACATGATCACAGGGGCTCTGGCTTATTAGAAGATTAAAACCCCTGATGAGTTCCTAGCTGAATGTGCGATGAGAAGGCAGGGTCCATTTGAAGGAAGTGTGTCATGGGGGGCGTGGCCTACTTCCGGGTGTGGCCCAGAAGGATATATTCTTGCCTTGGCTCCTTCTCTCTCTGACTCTTCCCCTGCCCTCTGCTTCCTGGCTGCTTGAAGTGAGCAGCTTTCCTCTGCTGCTCCGTTCCGCAATGCTCTTTCAGCCTTGGAGCCAGCTGACCATGGACTGAAACCGTCAGCCAAACTGAGCCTCTTGTCCAGGAGGTTTATCTCAGAAATGAAAACACCACCTCCCCCAGTATTCTCTAGTCTGTTTCCTGCTTCACTTTTTAAAATGACTTATCAGGGCTGGGGATATAGCTCAGTGGAATAAGCGCTTGCCTAGCAAGCGCAGGGTCCTGAGTTCGATCCCCAGTACTGCAAAAAAATAAAATAAAATAAAATAAAATGACTTATCACTCTTTAACATACATACTGTTTTCTTAATATTCCCACCCAAAGCATAAAAAATGGTAGTGATTTTGTCTATTTGAAAATTACTATATCCTGAGAATTTAGCAAAAGGCTTAGCCCATGGCAGGACTCAGTAACATTAATAATGAATGAATGTTCATTATTAAAATGTTCATTGGATAAAATGTGTCCCAAATTTATACATGTATACATGTTATACATAAATTTGTAGAAATTTATACATTCTCCAAATTTATATGTGTAGTAGCTTGTTATACACACTATGCTGAGTGCTTTTTTCTTAACAATGTAGCATATCATAGAGTCTGTCATATCAACACACCTAGAGTTGTCTTGTTTTTTTTTTTCTTCTGAGCCTCATAGTATTTAATTGTGTGATGATTCACATTTTAACTGGATGGGCATTGAAGTTGATTATAATCTTATGCTGTTACAAACACAGCTTCAGTGAATATTTTTTACACATGCCATTTCACACGTAAGTAGAGTTGTAATTGCTAGCTCAGAGGGCTAGCTATGTGTTTTACATTTAGATAGTCTTGCCAAACTGACCTCCATGGCTATTTCTAAGAGTGCTTTTCCTTACATTTTTATGAAACTTTCCGTTATTCTGGGTGAAGTTGACTGTTTTCATAAAGATAAGAGGCTTTGTAGTTCTCCTTCTGTGACCCCTATACCCATAGTCTTTGACTATTGTATTGCTGGGTTTTCTTTTTGCTGATTTGTAAGACCTCTTTATTTATTAGGAAATTAGCCTTTTGTTTGACATAAGTAGCAAATATCTTTCCTCATAGATTTTTATTTATAGTCTGAGTTATAGCCTGAAAGTCTGTGTTTTAAACAGGTACCTGAATGATTCCAGTGCAGATGTTCAGGGGATCACTCTGAGGGACCCTACTATGGGTACCTGAAGGCACCAAGGTGTATTTCTCTTCATGCCCTAGATGCCTCCCCGTGGCTTTTGAGTGGAGCTTCTGTAGAAGAATATAATTCCACTGGGAAGTGTTGGGGACACCAGTTCTTTGGGGAGCTTCTTTTTGTATGTGGAGATATTTTAGGGATATCTGGTGTGTATCTTATGTCTTCTCTGCTTTTTGGCTGGGATCTTGGTATTTGGAGAAGGATTGTCCCAGTGAAAGTGGCAGAACTCTCTACCTCCTTTATCTCTACAGAAAGACAGATATGTACCCTACTTACCTCCTCCCTCTCTTCCTCTTCCACCCCCTTCCAATGCTCCAGCCTCCTTTTAGGTAATGATGATGCTGGGAAGGAGACAAGGGGGTACAGAGGCATTTTGTGCCTGCAGTTCATTGCAGTACATTCAGAAGGAGCTGCAGGTTTCCCTTGGGGGTGATTTAGACTTGAGCCTCCTATACTCAACTGTGTAGATCAACTTTTCAGCTGAAAAGAATAATGCAATAATGATAGTTTTAAAGTTTTGTGTTAGATACATTAAATAAGTAAACTGGTGACATTCATTTTAACACCATGTTACACTTAACCCAGTATATCCCAAATAGAAGCACTGCTCCATGTCATTAATATAAAATTTATTATTATTATTAGTATTAGTATTTTTTGTCATGCTGGGGATTGAGCCCAGGGTCTCATACACCTACCATTAACTACCCCTAAAATTAATGTTCTATTATATTTTTAAAAATTCATACTGTTTTTGAACTACATGTATATTCCCATTTATAGCAGATTACCTTAATTTAGGTAGCCAAATGTCCAGGGCTCAGCAGCTAACATGAATGGTGATTGGACACCCACATGCTACACTATTGGACAGTGAAGCTCTAGCCCTCCAAAGATGGATAACTTTTCCGTGCTCATTCCAAACAGAATTGTTCTGTTCCCTGAACCGAAGTTCCATGCTCTAACTCCCAACAGGGAGTGTCACTTATATTCTCAGATAACATGCTTCCAACTGTCTCCCTTTCTCAACAGGTAAATCTAAGAAGAGCCCTACCAGGTTTAGGACATTTCCTCTCTGTAGCTTTGAAACCTTAGCAAGTAGTAGTAACCAATACTCCCTTTTGCTACTAGAAGCCTGGTAAGCCCTGACATATTATACCACACTAATTCCTGATGATCAGTCTGTAATGTGAGCACTTTGAGTAGCTTCCTTCATAGAGGGAAAACCTAAGCAGAATGTGTTAGTCCATTTTCTGTTACAATGATGAGATATCCAAGGCTGGGTGAAGCTTGTTTAGTTTACTTATTAGTTACTTTTTAGTCGTTACTTCACAATTTTGAAGGCTGAAAGTCAGGACCAGACAGGGAGGAGCCAGCCTCCCCCTCTTTACATGGCCACATTGAGTACCGAGTTCCCAGTGCATGAGCCATGTCCAAACCATAGTACTGATATTAAAGGAACTTGCTAGGATATGTCTTGGTGGGAAGCAGTGCTTCTCAGACGTGGGTGTGCATTAGTGGCCCAGAAGAGCTGGTGAAAATGCAGGTGGCCTCATTCTCAGAATCTCTGACTTAGTAGATCTGCGGTGGGCCAGGGAGCCTGCATTCCTGATCAGGCCTCAGGTGGTGGTGGTGCTGCTGCACTGGGAGGTGTTATGGTTTGTGTCTAGATGTCCCCCCATCAAAGCTGCATGTAGTCTTGGGGGTGCTTTTTGGAGGTAGCTGAATCTAGTGAACTTTCTGTTTGATTCATGGTCCAATGCTGGGATTATGGGTGTCAGTACTACACCTGCCCTAGGGCAAGTGGCCTGCATATAATATAAAGGACAGAAAGAATCTTCTCTTCCTTTTTCTTGTTGCTTTTGTTATCTTTGGCTGCCATGAACTGTTGCCCCTCTGCCATGTGCCCCCCATATTGGAGCCAGCTGGTTTTGAACTGAAACCTCTGCAAACTCTGAACTAAATAAACTTTCCTCCTTTAACTTTGAGTGTTGGGTATTTTGTCTCAGCAATGAGAAAAGTAACTAAAACGGAATTTGGTGCCAGGAGTGGAGTCATTGCTGTGACTATACCTGATCATGTGGTTAAGGAGTCTTTGGGAATGGCTCATGGGAAGAGTTTGGAAAGGTTTGGAGATGCTGGCTGAAAAAGTAGTGCTGGAGCACCTTAGGTTGTTCTGTATGGGAGATTCTGGTCAGAACTTAGAAGGCTGATAGAAATCCTGCTGGTGAAGATCAGGCTGTGGAGGTTTCTGCATTGGCTTTCTGCTAAACCATAACATATATGTTATGGTTTGGCATAAAGTTTGTCTGCATTTTGCTAATGTCCAGAATCTTTGCCTGACACTAAGATTAAGGGCTGAAGACTAATTAATTTTGCAAAAGTAATTTCAAAGCAGTCAAATGTTGAGCTGGTGGCATGGCTACTGTTGGGGGCTTTTAGCCAGATCTCTTTTGAGAATTAAGAGCTAAGAGCCCAACAGAATGATTTAGAATGTGGTGAGTTTGGCTAGAAAGGAAGCTCCAGTAAAGCTGTGGACTGCAAAGATAGAGCAGAGGAGATCTTAACTGCTGAGAAGAAACAGGAGAATAGAAAAGGTGGCCTAAGGGCAACATAAGAAGTAGCAGCACTCTACCTTTTGCAGCCTCAAAATTGGAAAAGTGAAAGACTTGGCTTTGAGAAGAAAGCCATAGAGCACCATGTTGCAGAATAGTGGTGGCCACACCAATGTTCCAGAATGGTGGCAGCATAGAGAATTTGTTCCTGAGAATTGAATTCAGAGTGCTTAAAAACCAGATACCCAACCTCTATGGTACTCAACCACTACAGGAAGTATGGTTACTGCTCCAGCTGGCAGCAGACTTTGGCATCATTCACATGGCACTGGTTTTAGGTGCATGAAGAATGGAAGAGTTGTGGGGTCAGGAAGGCTTCCACCCAAATTTCAGAAGAAGGTCAAGAGGGCAGGCAGTGTGTCCCTGAGAGTGCAGTGTGTGAAGCTGTGAATGTGAAGCCAAAGGTGTAGTAGAGACCCAGAAGTTTTGAGAAGCCAAGAATGTGGACTGTCTGAGGAAAACTGCAAGGAGGGAGAAGAGTGGGTCCAGTAGAGAAACATGGGAACTACAACCACCACTATTGCCATAGGAGCAGAGCCACTCAAACCTTTGGGAGTTCACAGCTCACCACAAATTGCCTCAGATGCTACACACGAAACTGCAGGACTTAATGTTTGCCCTGCTGGGTTTTGGACTTGCTTTGGTCCTCTTTGTATCTCCTTGTGTGTAACTTTTGGAATGAGATGTCTATTGTGTGCCATTGAATGCTGGAAGTGTTTAACTTTCCTTTCATTTGTACAAGGGCTCATAGCTAAGAGTTTGCCTTAAATCTCAGAGATCTGTAACTTGGACTTTTCGGCAATGCTAAAACTTTTAGGACTTTGACAACTTTTAGAGATGGACTAGCTGCATTTTGTATAAGGGAATGCACATGGGTCTTGGGGGGCACTGGGTGGAATGTTATGGTTTGTGTGTAAGTGTCCCTCCAGAGCCTCATAAAAAAGCTCATGGGCATGAGCTTTTTGGAGGTAGCTGAATCTAGAGTTTGTAATTGATTCATGGTCCATGCTGCGATTATGGGTGTGAGTACTACACCTGCCCTAGAGCAGGTAGCCTGCACACAATATAAGGGACAGAAAGAGTCTTCTCTTCCTCTTTTTCATTTTTGCTGTCTTGTGCCATGAGCCACCTTGGAACCAGCTGATTATGGACTGAAACCTCTATAAACTGAGCTAAATAAACCTTTCCTCCTTTAATGTTGTGTGTTGGGTATTTTGTCTCAGCCAAGAGAAAAGTACTAAAACAGGAGGCCATCCTTTGAGACGCTCTATAGCGTAGTTGCCCCTTCTTCCAAGTTTCCTCTTTTCCAGAATGGTTGATGGAGCTGGTGATATTTATTTTGAAGCAGAAGTGGGGAGAGACAGAGTCACATCCTGTTGCTACATGTGAGAAGGTGTCGAGGCAGCAGCAGAGGTGGCTGTGCCCTGTACGTGTAGGAGACAGAACGGGGCCAGCAAGGTGGAAGTTACTCTGAACAAAGTCTGATTTCTATTAAAGGAAGAACTTTTTCATCAGCTGGGTTGAACCATTGTGGGATTTGGATGTGCCTGCACCAAGAGGATTTGATCTGAGACCCAGACATTGGTTAGCAAGCAGGAGAAAAATCTCTGTTCCTCCGTGAAGTCTATGAAATCTATGAACTTACCGAGTTTGATGCTCTTTGAAAAACAAACCAGCACATTTAATTTTGATTTAACTTAATTTAGTTTTGTAACCATCATTCTCATATATTCATTTATTTTTAGCTTTTTAATAAACTCACTGACTTTATTTCTTTCATTTCTTTATTTCTTTCATTTTCCCTTTTCAAATATCGGTACACATGTATATTTGCAGTGCTGGGAGTGGAACCGAAGTCTATGTTCATGCTTAGGAAGCTCTTTGTCTTTGAGTTACACCTTTAACCCTTATTTTCTCTTTTCTCAAAGCAATTTTAACTGTTACGTGCAAAGCAGAACGAAGACCAGCTGACAGCATAGGATGGTTGGGCAGTTAAACTGTCTCCTGTTGTAGTATCTCTCTTCTGCTTCTTCTGAATATTAGCTGGGAGTGTGAGGAGAAGGGCTAAGAAATGATCAGTTAATTGCTAGTCAGGTGTCACCTTTAGAATTGAGAGAAGTTTATTTCATCTTCAACTTGCAGTTGGCAGAAATACCATGCAGTGTGAACTAGCAGCAATAGCTTGTGAGTTATGTGCATTTTTGTTATTTGTCTAACTGCAACGAGGCAGAAAAAGCCCAGATCCAGTTGTTAGGTCCCATGGGTCAGCAGGTCACAGCTGGTGACTGATCCTTAAGGGCCAGAGGTTTTGGCAAAGCCTCAGCCTGGACTCCGCTTCCTCCCAGCGGGAAGCTGCTATTGACAGTGTGATGCTGATCTAACACAGACTGCAGAGTTGATCTTTACTCTGCTCCCAGTCACTGGAAGCCCTTTCTTCTTCCTGAACCACTCGGTTAATTGGAGTCATGCCAGGCTATCTCTCCCTCTGAGTTCTAATCTTCCCATCTCACTCCATTTCCCATCACTGGCATCCAATTCCCCTCTCATTCATTCAGCAAATACTTATGGAGGCCCTGCAAGGAGCTGGGCACTGGGCTGGGCATGAGCGATAAAGCAGAAAGCAAAATGGATGAGGTCTCTGCCTCTGTGGGATTTAGGTTCCAGCCGCTGAGAGAGTCAGCAAGTAAGTAAATCGATTCATCGTGCATTTCCAGCGAGTGGTAAATTTTGTGAACAACAGGCAAATGGGATGAAGGACTGGAGAGTGAGGTCCATGAGGCAAAAATTTAGATTGAGTGGCCCAGGAAGTTCTTAGATGGTGGCATTCATGTAGAATATTGAGCCCCAACCAGAAGTAATTTTTGCCCTTCTTCCCCTCCTCCTACAGACATTTGACAGTCTCTGGATGTGGCTTTTGGTTGTCACCGCTGGGTGCATGTAGCGAGTACTGCTGGCATCCAGTAGGTAGAGGCCGGGGATGCTGCTTAGCATCCGACATTGCGCAGGAGGGCGCCTGCCTCCACCATGAGAGGGGTCCAGACCAGTGCTGCTGTTGGGAACACTTGGGGTAGAGGTATGAGTAATGGGAAGAAGCCAAGATCTTGGGGAAGAAATTTCCATGAAAGAGAAGCAGCCAATATCCACCCTTCAGGGAATGTGTTGGTTATGGTTGTTTTGCTGATGGTAGAAGGTAAAACTCGGCTGCTAAGTGTGGTAGTTTATCCCAAATTCATGTTAAATCCACAATGGATGCTGTTGATTGGTGGTTGGTTAAGAGCTCTTGAACACATAGTGATTTTGGAAGGCAGGACCTGGGCCCCACCACCATCAGCATGTAGCTAGTGGAAATGCCCTCAATATTAACACCTGGGAGTTAGATTGGGGCAGGTGCAAGGGGAGGGGAAGTTTGCACAGGGGGTTTTTATGGGCCAGACTTAGAACGGTCTATTTTATGTTCATCCACAGTCCTTTGACCAGAACCCTAACTGCAAAGGAGTCTGAGAAGGGTTGTCTAGATGTAGCCTAGAAGGAAAGAGAAGTGCTTTTGTGTTCAGTGGGCCAGGTGGGAAGAAGCTGGGTTTGCTGGAGATCGGTAGAGCTGGAGCGGACAGAAGAGAAGAGCAGAGGAGTTAAGGTTGGAGAGGTGGGAAGTGCCCCAGCTTGAGATACAGTTAGATATGCATGCTTTGTTTTCTTGGTCAGATTGTTAGGAATCTCTGCTAGCGAGATCTATCCAGGGTTGGAGCCGATGAGGCCCTGAGCTAAACCTCTTCTGAAGAAAATGTCATTTAATTCTTATATCAACTTTTTGAGGTTGCTATTAGTATCCCCATTTTAGAGATCAGGAAACATGGAGGCATAGAGAGGTTTTGGAACTTTCCCGCAGTCACAGTAATAAAGCTAATAAAGATTGGACCTGGGACTTGATTCTGGGCTCTGAGAGAGAAGCAGCCAATATCCACCCTTCAGGGAATGTGTTGGTTATGGTTGTTTTGCTGATGGTAGAAGGTAAAACTCAGCTGTTCCAACAATGGAGACTGTAGGCCAGAGGTTCTCAAACTTGATCATGTACCAGAATCCCCTGGAGAGTTTGTGGGAACATGCGTTTCTTGGATCTGTCTGTGCTTCTTCTTTGACGGGTCCAGGAGCTGTAGGACAAGGCCATGCATACAAGTTAGATTTGTTATAATCCACCCAGAGTGGCTTTAAGGAGATGATGTTTTGGGGCCTCACCCAACAGGGGTCAGGATCGGGGAGAAGACACTGCTTTCCTTCGCCGTGAAACCTGGCAAGGCAGCCGAGAGAAGAGCACATAACACCTGGAACATAAGTAGTCCGAGAGACTGTCAAAATTCAGTGTTGCTCTTTGGAAGCTGTTGTACATGGCGTGCTATTAATTCCCTCTGGAATGCGCAGAGCATAACTATTGCAGGAACTCAAAGAGGGAGACACCTTTCCTATTGGAAGGGGCTGGAAAGGTTTGTGTGAAGAGGTCTTAGAAAGTGTGGACTTCCGGTATCATTACTCTTCTTGGTTTTGTTTTCACTGTACTGGGGATTGAACCCAAGGCCTTTCACATGGTCCACCACGGAGTTACCTCCCTGGCCTTCTTTATATTGTTTAAATTTTAGGACAGGGTCTTACTAAGTTCCCCAGGCTGATCTTGAAATTGTGATCCTCGTCCTTCAGTCATGAGAGTAGCTTGGATTACAGGCATGCACCACCCTGTAACACTGTAACACCCTGTAACACCACCCTCGCCTGCCTGGCGAGCGTTATTCTTGAGTCCTTATTAGTTCCTCACCTCACACAATGTAAGCTTCTTGGGTACAGGGGTTGTAATGATCTCTCCATTGCTGCAACCTCAGTTTCGCCAACTGTGCTTGTCACATAGTAGGTCCTTTCTAGATATTTGTTAAACCAAACATTCCGCGTGTATAGTGACTTCTAAAATGCATTTATAGGTAAAGTTCCCTTTCCCCCCACACATAGAGAAATAGCTCCTGGATCAGATGTATTAAATAAATGAGAAGTTTTATCTCCCACAGGAATTCTCAGAGCCTTTAATTTGCAAACTTGCTCAGACAATCTACAAAAGAGGGGCTGATATTCAACAATACTGAATAGCTTGGTAGAGCACTGGGTCTGTTTTTCTCATAATCCATTAGCATGTCTTGGGGTTGCATTATTTTTTGAAATGGAGCTCAGGAGATGTTCTAACCTGGCAGTCTAGTTTTTTTGTCCCCCTTCTCCTCTGTCCATTTTTTATATGTCACATGCCAGCCCATGTGCTGTGGCTTTTAGGTGCCAGGGAGACACTCCGGGGGATGGTAGGATTTGCGGGTTCTAAAATACACCTGGTTTCCCCAGCGACGCAGGACTTGCCTGCTTCCTCTGCTCCCCCTTGTGTCTCTGGAGCAGGTGATGGGTGAGCACGAACCTACCACAGTGCTCAGCCTCCTGCCTGCCAGACTCCCTGTGGCACCACAGATCCCTGCCATGAAAAGGCTGTGTCAGGGCTACTGCTGCTGAGGCTGAGCCAGGCTGAGCAGAACAGGCAGGTGACTGTATCCTGGTCCCTCTGTGATGGAACCTGATGGGACACCAGCGCGGGGAGGCTACGACAGGTGTCGGAGAGCCACATACTCTCAAGGCCCAGCGAGGTCGTTAAGCCAATCTGGAGACACATCTGAGCTTTGATTCCCTGCGTGTTACTGTCTCAATATGACTCAGAAGAAATGGGGTAGAGGTGTGTGTCACGGGGTGAATGAGACTTGCAGACACTAGGCCTAAATGAAAGCAGCCAGACCTGAAAGGCCATGTGTCACAGGATTCCGTTTCAGTGAAGCATCCAGAACAAGCAATTCCATGGAGACAGACAGCAGATTGGTGCTGCTGGGGCTGGCCGAGGGGGATGGGTGGTGAGGGGTAGGGGGGCGCCTTTGGGAGACAGGAGCGTTTTGGGACTACTTAGAGGTGCTGGTTGCACAATATCATGAATGCAAATGCCACCGAAGTGCTTGCCTGGAAACAGAGCAGTGGGTGTTCTGTGACTTTCTTTAAAAAAAAAAAGGTTTTGTTTAAATCCTTAGTCTGACTCCTCCAGTGTAGAGAAAGGAAACCAATTTAGGATCTGGGCTGGACTAAACTGGTGATGCTCGCGCCTGGCTGTAATTAGCATCACTTGGGTTCTACCCCTAGAGTGAATATCATTGGTTTGGCTAGAGCCTCAGGCTTTAAAATTTTTTAAACTTAAAAACTCTCATTAATTTCCCACAGAGCTACATCCTCAGTCTGTCTCTCTTCCCTTTTCTTTATTTGTTTCTTTCTTTTTAAGTTTGAGACAGGGTCTCAGTAAATAAGTTGCCCAGGCTGGGCTCAAACTTGTGATCCTCCTGCCTCAGCTTCCTAGAGTGCTGGGCATACGGGCATATGCCACTATGTCTGACTTAATTTTTAAACATTTAAATTAACTATAAAAACTATAGATATTTGTGGGGTACAACATGGCATTTTAATAGGCAATTGGCATATCTTCACCCCAGACATATGTCATTTCTTTGTGTTGAGAACATTCAACATCCTTTCTACTAGCTCTTTTGAAATATACAATTAATTGTTGTCAACCTGTGTTGCCCCGTGGTGCTACAGAACATTAGAAGTTATTCTTCTCATCCAGCTCTGCCCTGTGCCCTTTAACCATCCTTTCTTCATCCTTCCCACCCTCTGGAAGCCACTATTCTACCCTCTGCTTCTATGAAAGCTACCTTTTTGCCTTCCTCATATAACTGAGAACATGTGGCATTTGACTTGCGTGGTACTAAGATGTTCAAAAACTCTCCAGGTGACTCTAGGCCATGCCTGGAGACAGAGGCCAGGGATGTGCGATAACAGTCCAGAAGCATCAAAGGGGCCAGAGGAAATATCTCCTGAATACCCTGCTCCCGTCTCATGACAAGGTCTGTCTCCCTACTCATGTGCTGCCTGAGTCATAACCTCCAGGAAATGCCACACTTCATTTTAAACAGACCCCTCACACTTAACATGCCCAGGAATCACATTCAGCAGGCCCGGGATACGGCATGAGAATATGAATTTCTAACTATAACCCAGGGATGCTGGTGTTGCTGGCCCATGGCCCATAGTTAACCAGCATCTAAAATACAAATAAATCAGCATGGTTCACATTCAGGCTCAGGGATGTTAGTACATGTGCTGCTGAAGCCAACACAGGCTCAGAGATTTCAAAGCATAGCTCCACCAGGAGTTCTTGGATCTCAGGCTCTGTGATAGGGCCTCTGCTTACTTTAACTCATGCAATCCCAATCCTAGCCCCAGGAAGCAAGGGTTTGGATTGTCTTCATTTATAAATGAGAAAACTGAGCCTCACACTGAGCTGCATCATCAGCCATTTTTATTATGAGACAGGGCCTCCCTAAGTCACAAAGTTACCCGGACTGGCCTCAAAGTTGTAATCCTGCCGACTCAGCCTCCTAGAGTTCTGGGGTTACAGATGTGTACCACCACATCTGGTGTATCATCTCTCTCGTAACACTCCTCCACTCTGCTACAGTAGTGTGAAATCATCCATAAATAATAGGCAAACGACCAGCATGGCAGCGTTCCAATAAAAGGCAGCTTACACAAATAGGTAGCAATCCTACAGGATGCAGTGTGCTGTAGTGACCAGAGAACTGTCTCTGGGTGTTAGATCTTGTTTTCAGATATATCTCTGACACCTTCCAGCACCTTGACCTCAGACAAATATCATCTTAATCCGAATGTGCTTATCGGTAGAGCAGAGACCGTGATGACCCCATCATCTGGTGAGTCTTAAATTCCTGTCCCAAAGAATGTGAATTGTAGCTGCTGCCCAGTGCAAGCCAACTCTGCAGTGTGATGTCCTGAGAGTGGGGTCGGGTTTGTAGGAGGCATTCTGGTACCTCTTGCAAAATTCCTTGACCAAAGGTGACGAGACATTCGCTCTGGCCTTCCAGGTTCACCTTTCCACTGTCCATTTCCAGCTCTGGAAGAGGACACAGCGTTCTTTCCCCAGTGCTGCCTGATGAGGGGAGGCTGATTCATTCTCTCCCTCTCTTTTTCTGTCTCTTTGTTTTCATGCCCAATAAATCACTCTGACAAGGGCTCGTTACTACTTAACTCCACGGATTGTTTCGGCAGTCCTTGGTAGGAAGGGGAGGGAGAACAGGCATCATTTTGCCTGGAATCATTTCAGGAATGGAAATATTTTTTGTGAATTAATATTCATCAAATAGATCAGGTAAACATCCAGTAATGACAATGCATGGGAAATTTATCAATTTCAGCTTCAGAATGTAATTATCAGTCAAATGGCGCTGAGACACAGTAATGAAGCTTGCCTGAAAAATCCCATTACTCACAGATCAGGGCGGGGGGTGAAGATCCATTTTTCACTTTTATATGAAGAGCGATGCCCTCTTGTCGCAGCAGGGGCTGGGAGTCAGTATGTAACTCCCTCCTGAGCTGTAAGCTTGGATGAGGGAAACCTTGATTCCTCAGATGCCAGAAGCCACCTGGGGAGTTTTTGGTAAAGTACAGGGTTAGAAAAGCAGCAGATGGACCCTTGCTGACCTTCCACCTGCTCTTCCCCAGGTGGCGTGCTAAGGGACTGTTCCATTCCTGTTATCATCCTCCTGCAGATCCCAGGGTGTCAGAGCTGTATCATTATCCCCATTTGACAGATGAGAAAATTGAGGCTTAGAATGGAGAAGGCACCTCCTTGCTGCAGTGGGCAGAGTAGTGACTCTGCCAATAGTGTTCCTGATTTCATGCCCAGAACCTGTGAATACATTTCCATATGTGACAAAAAGGAGTTTACAAATGTGCTTAAATGAATAATCTTGAGATGGAGAGATTCTGTGCATTATCTGAGTGGGCTCAAGCAATCACAAGCGTTTTGTAATGGAAAGAAGAAAGGGAGGAGAGTAAGAGTCAGAGAGAGCTGAAGATGGTCAGGGAGATGCGGGAAGGCCAGGAGCCAAGGTCTGCAGGCAGTTGTAGAAGCTGGAAAAGACAAGAGACTGAGTCTTTCCAGAACTTCTAGAAAGGACGCACATTGTCAGCACCATGATGTCAGCCCAGTAAGACTCATGTTTCTTTCTGACCATCAGAGTTTTCACTAATAAATGGCTGTGGTACCGAGTCTCCAACTTGGTGGCTACTTATCTCGGCAGCAGTAGGAGACTCATACACTTGCCTGTCGTTCCGCGGCTGGGAGTTGTGTGAAACTTCCCGATTCCAGGGACACGATACCCAACACCCACAGCTGAAAGGAGGAGAGGCTTAACTTGGCTCCTGCTTTGAGGGGGTTCAGTCTGTGGTCCCCTGGCTCCAAGGCGGGAGCATCGTGGCCGAAGGTGTTGTACAGCAAAGCCACTTAGTTCTTGGTGCCTGGAAAGCAGAACAGGGAGCAGTGCCAGGAGGGAAGTTCCAGGGACCAGATATGGCACCCAAGGTTACACCTCTAAGACTCACCCAGATGCACCCGGAAGTGTGCTCCACCACTCCCCTGGGTGGCTCTCAAGTTGACACCTCCAAGCTCACCTGTCCCGGGACTGGCTTGGTGCACCACCCTTCTGCACACACATCCCACACTTCTGTTACCTTCTCAGTCATCCTTTTCTCAGGGACCAGTTTCCATAGTGTGAAGCCTGGATCATGTACAGCTCTTCATCCCGGGGCCTGTCTGGAATCCCCAGCCACTGCCCCGGGCCATCTCTCAGGGACAGGCACTCCCTGCCTCTTTGGCTGCCCCCGCCCTGCTCCAGCCTAGCAGAATCTGCTTTTCCTCAACTGAACAGTTTGGGCTCAGCACCCCCGGCTCCTCCTGGGCTCCTTTTCTTCCGGGCTTCAGTGACTCTGGGTGTCACAGTAGTCAGGAGTGGTAGGCAAGGAAGTTTCAGGAGGAACCCAGTCCCGTGGGTTTGGGTCTGGATGCCCTCTGACTCAGCCATCTTGGTTGCTTGTTCTGGCAACTGCAATGGAGTCCCCTTGGCTTCTGGAGTTCTGCCATCCTGACTCTCGCCAGAGGTGAGCTGCAGCCCTCCCAAAGTAGTCTCATCCCTGCTGGCATTTGGGGACATGCCCATGCCTTGGGGACTTCTAAGAGGCAGATGCCCTGGTGATATCACTTTGCAGTCCTCAGGCTGAGCCTTGTCACTGAGTGATCACCTTTCCCGTCACCTTGCAGGTACATGGTCTGTCTCGTGGGGCTCTGGAGGCAGAGCCCTGGGGGCTGATCACCTGCACTGCATCTGCCGTGCTCACTCACAACAAAGCCCAGCTCTGGGAGGTGGAACTGGATTTTGGTGCCACTTAGGAGCCCTGGGTTCTTAGCTACCATCACTCTTTATTCAACAGGAAGGGCCAGGCATGGTTGTTTGTATCTATTGTGTTCATAACAGCCTTCATCTGTAGGTACTGCTATTGGTTAGAAAATTGGCTGAGACGTTAAGTGAACTGTCCAAAGTCACACAGCTTGGAAGTGGCAGTGCTGAGGTGCAAGCACTAGTGTGCTTGGGTCCTGATGTCAGCACTTTGAATTTTGCATTTACAGAGGATAAGGCCTCTGTAACGGCCACTTACTCATCATCTGTGAACTTTTTACTCGCGATGCCAGGCATGGAACTCAGGACTTCGTGCGTGCTAGACAAGCTGTCTACCATGGAGCTACATTCTGCAGCACTATTTGTGATTTTTTTTTAAAAGACATTTTCTTATTGTGGTAAAATATATAGAACATAAAATTTGCCATTTTGGCTATTTTTAAGTGCACGATTCAGGGGTTTTCACCACATTCACAGTGTCATGCAACCACCACCCCTACCTATTTCCAAAACTTATTCATCACCCCAATAGACATCATGAAGTGGTTGATCCCCATTTTCCTCTTCCTTCCAGCCCCCGGGAACTACTTAGCTGCTTTCTTTCCCTAAGAAGTGGCCTATTCTAGATATTCCATATAAATGACCTCTTTCATTTAGAATGTTGCCAAAGTTCATCCATGTTGTAGCATGGATGCCATTCCTTTTTATGGCTGTGTAATATTCCATTGTATGGAGAGACCATGCTTTGTTGGTCCATCTGATGAACACTGGGGTTGTTTCTGGCTTTGGGCTACTGTGAATAAATATTGGTATACAAGGATTTGTGTGCACACCTGTCTTCAGTTCGGGCCTGAGTACTTAGGAGTGGAATTGTTGGGTCAGGTAGTAACTCTGTATTTAGATCTGGAGCTTCTCTGCTTGCTGATTTCCTCACTGTCACATGGAGGGTCCTGGAGATGGTGGCTGGGATGATTTTGTTCCCATGTATTCCCAGGTCCTAATTCCAGGCCTGCTCCACGATAAGCACTTGGCCAGTTAAAGAGGTGAGCAGGTGGATACTGAATTTGTTGGCTCCACATTACATCTGAGGAAAGCCAGGCTTGGAAGAAATGAAAGACACAGTCCTGGTATGGGGTGGGGGTGGGATTTGAACCTGGCTGGTGGACTGTGAGGCCACACTCTACCCGACATGTGGATGTCGCTTTGGATGAAAGCTCCAGCAGCCACTGTCGGAAATATGACATAGGCTTGCACACTTACACGGTGCTCAGGTCCATTCCATGTTGTATACAACATGGTGTAGATGATAGTGATGTTTTGTTTCTCGTTTGTTGCCCTGTGTCCTGGTGTGTGATCTCCTTGTATCATCTCCCTGAGTTCTCACCATTGCCATTCTAGCAGATGTTATGCTCCCCAATGTGCAGACCAGGAAATGAGGCTCCCGCACTCCTAGCTCACAAATGCCTAGGTAGTAAGAGGCAGAGCTTGTATCCAAACCTAGCCTCCAACTCCAACCTCCGAGCTCTACTCCACGCTCTTCTGCCAGCAAGCTGGCCTCTTGTCCTCCCGCAACTTAGGGGGCAGGAGTTACTCTCTGGGTGCTGGGGTCCCCTGTGGAGATTTCAGATCCCTCCCAGAACCTGGAGCTGATCCCTGAGCCTCTGCGTCTCCTGCATTGCTGGCCCGTTCAGGTGGGCATGCTGAGCCCCTTGCCAAAAGGTGGCATTGCTTTCAAGAAGGCTGAGTGGGACCCACTAGAAGGGGCAAAGGTGGTGTCTTTAGAAGGTGACATCTCTGACCGGTTCGGCTTCATCCATTTTTCTAAGAATCTAGGTGTTTAAAACCCTGCCTCCGAACCCCTTCAGTGTACCAGGAGAAGTGAATGGTTCCAGGAAGAAAGCAAATTTCCTCCCAGGCACTTTTAGCAGCAGGGACTGTTCCTTGCAGAGGGCAGTAATAGCAGTGTCCTTGAGGGTACGAGCCTGGTGATGTGTCTGCGGGGCATTTCTCACTGCATGACACCAGATTCGAATTAGGAGCAAACATGTCCAGGAAGTTACGGATTGGACTGAAGTCTGTGACTAGGCTGCGGCCTGGAGGCAGCCTGTCAGCATGCAAGGCTCTCTGATCCTGCCCCAAGGCCGCCTCCTCCGTCCCCATCTGGGCTGCTCTGGGCAAGAGCCTACTAATGAAATGTCACTGTCCCCAGTTTGTAGTGATTAGGAGAGGGAAGGCTTTTTTCCTGGTAGTTCAAGCTAATGTACTTCCCCTGCCTATTTGAAAATGACTATTTGTGTGTGTGTGTGCGCGCTTATGGTGCATGTGTGTATGAGCATCTGCACAGACGAGTGTACCCGTGTGTGCATAGGAGTACCTGTGTGCACCTGAGTGTGTGTGTGAGTATAATCACATGCGCGCTTCAGTGTGCATGTGTGGGTGCACGTTCACATAGTGGTGTAAGTGTATGTGTGCGTGTGAGTGCATATGTGAGTATGTAAGTGTTTGTATGTGTGTGAGAGGGGGTGTGTGTGCATGTGTGTGCACACACACCTTCCATAGAACCCAGAGTTTGCTGTGGCGCCTTCACTTTCAAGATGCCCGGCTATTTTTAGGGATGACGCAGCCCACATCAAAATAACTGGTTATTTTTGTGATTGGGAGCATCAATCACATTATGACAGAGCCGGCTCTGGAGAAATAGCAGCCAATCGGCAGTGAGGATGGGAGTGAGTTGGATGAGTCAGACGTGGGCGCAGAGCCAGAGGGGAAGGGGTGGGGGCTGGGTGAGGCTGGTGACTTGATTTAAGTGCTGGGGACTCCTAAGGATATCTCCTGTGGTTGAGGACTTGCTTTGGACCCCGCAGGGCACCAAACACGAGGTGCACAGGACCCCATGTAGTCTCTGCGAGCATCATCTGAGATGAGGGCTCCCAGCATCCCATTTTACAGATGTGGATGCTGAGACAGAGAAGTCCAGTGTCACATACAGTGCAGCCAGCTGTGTCTGACTCTGGAGCTCCTGTTCCTGGTCACTCTGCTTGGTCTTCCTCCTCGAGGGAATGTCGGGACTTCACCTTTTATAAGCTTCTCTTATATACAAAATCATCACTTACCATGGTCAGAGAAGCGCACCTTATCTTGGGGGACTGCGATACGGAGGGTGAGAGGTAGCACAGGAGTTTCTGGTTCCAAAGTGAGCGGCACATTGAGTTAGTGGAATAAGATGTTGCTGTCTATTGCAGCATAAAACCCAGGCCCAGCAGTGTGGCAAGATTAGCCGCCGTGGAGCTGTGTGTCTTTCTTTCCTGCCTCCTTCCTCATCCTCCTCTGCGTCCCATCTGTTAGCACGTCCTGGAGTCAGGGTGTGTCCAGGTCCCCCTCACCCTCTGCTGGCCCGGCTGCCCTGGTCTTTCTGGCTTCTGGATTTCCTGTCAGTCTCCTTGCTGCTCAGCCACCTTGCCCTGACCCTTCCCACCTCCACCGACAGCCAGAGTGACATTGCTAGAGAGCAGCCCTGGACCTGTCGCTTGTGAAAGTCTTTCCGCCTTGTCTACCCAGACTGCGTGTTCCTGTCAGAGTTGTTTGGCGTTGCTGCTCCTTCCTTCATCCATCCAGGAAGCACCTGAGGGTGATCATGTGCCGCTAGATGGGACAACGACCATGGTAAACAAGATCGTTAGCTCTCCTGCTTTTCTGGGGTGCACACTCCTGGCAAGGGAGATAGACACCTGGGCTCTGGCCCCGAGTAGCCAAGGGGAGGCAGTGCGGTGTGTGTAGTTGGAAGTCACGAGGAGTGGCAGGGGCCAGGGCGATGGAGGGTGGACCTGGTGCTACTTGGCCAGTGTCTTTCTCCACTTACTCTGCGGTCCTAGCTCGGGGAATATGTTGTCTCCTCTGGAAATCCACAGATCTGCCAGATGCACTGTGTGTCTGAGTGTAGACGATCTTTTGCATACTCTGTGATGATCACTTGTACATCTGACTGCTGTGCAGCCAACAGGGGTGAGGACCTTGCCCATCGGGTTCCCTGTTGGGTCTGTGGGTCCCTGAAACTCCATAGTTCCTTGTAGAACTGAAAGGAAGTGATAACAGGAAGGAACAGTGGAGAGTAGGACTTTCCATTGGCTAAAAAGTGTCATGTGAAGGAAAGACAGAGGAGGCTTATTGGGAAAAAAAGTGAGTTATGCAGTAGCAAGAGTTCTAAACATGGACTCAAAAGATCTGGACTCCAAGCCTGGGGCTGCTTCTTTCTACTGTGTGACCTTGGCCAGCTTTATTTCCTTCAGTTTCACCATCAGTAAAAGGCAACCAGGGTAGGTGCCTCTCAAGGGTGCTGTGATGGACTCCTGAGGCAGTGGAGGTAGAGACATCTCTCAAGATGCCCTAGGAGAACCAAGCAATGACTACATCAGAATCTGAAAGGTCTGAGCAAGGGCATGCTGTATGCACCTTCTGTGAACCATGCCTCCCGGTCTCTTCTGGTCACAGGGACTGACAGGAGAGGGCTTTGCAATGGCTTTCTAACTGACATCTACTTCGTTAAGGTCCAGGCTCCTCTTCTGCCTTCCCTTTCCACCTTCTGTCTTATGAAGTGAGAAGAAAAGATCAGAGTTCCAGGAGGTTGGAGATGGACTCCCAGTGAGCTATATGAAGCATTCTGACTTCAACTTGAGTAAAACACTAAAAGGTGTCACTATCAAAGTCTAGACACATGGTTTTCAAAATGAGATCGCTGGCCCTGCAGCAGCAGGAGCAGCTGGGAGCTTGTTGGAAATGCACCTCAGGCTCCAAACCACAGCCAAGACATCAGGAACTTGAGGAGTGGGGCCCCAAGTTGGTGTCCCTGGGACTTTGTGTGTTCAAGTTTGAGATCCTCGGACAATAAGGATTTGTGGGCAAGAAATTTCATTGGGCCCACCAATCAATACCTTTTATGTTTACTTGAGCACATGTATTCATCAGCTTTCCAGCACTGTGACCACATACTTGAGAGTAACAGCTTAAAGGAGGAAAGGTTGATTTTGGCTCGTGGTTGCATGGGTTTCAGTCAATGGTCAGCTGGCTCCATTGCTTTAGGCCTGAGGTAAGGCGAAAATATCATGGTGGAAGTGGGTGGCAGAGGAAGGCTGCTGTCCTTATGGTGGCCAAGGAGCAGAGAAAGGAGGAGAGCTTCCTCCTTCTTTGGCTTTTGTTCCATCCAGGCCTCTACCTAGTGGCAGGTGTTACCTACATTCAGGGTGGATCTCCCTATCACTTTGCTGTCCCATCTGCCAGTCATCTCCAGAAATGCCCTCACACTCTGTGCTTTCTCATTTCCTAGGCATCGCTTGGCTCAATCCAATTATTAATCCAGATTTACCATCACAGTGTGCACGTGTCCAAGTTGGAGTGGCGTATGTGTGACTGTGGATACCTAGTTTGCCTTGTGTTTGTCACTTGTGGGTTATCGCCCATGGGAGAGGGAGAGAGACGGGTCACTTCATCACAGCTAGAACCCAACTGAGGTGCACATTTAAAAATTGTTAACTCACTTTAGACCCTGAAAGCGATCCCACAGGAGGTGGTGACACTGTCCCCATTTCACAGATGAGAAAACAGGTGCGGAGAGGTGAGGTCAGGACCTAAGCCGTCACCTGACTGTCATCATCATGATACTCCATGTCTTGCTTAACACACTTCATCTCTCCTGCACCATCTCATGAACCTTAAGAGTCATGGGCTGCCTCTTCCTTGTCCTTCAACCATAAAATAGGGGAAATCTTGGCATCTGCCCTGGAGCGCCTGTGTCAGGATTGAATTAGGTAACAGAGGGGTGGCCTTTGGAGTAGTGCGTGGCACACGGTAAACTTTCCATGAAGGGTAACTGTGATTGTTGTTACTGTTATTTATTTACTTTTGTGTATACTGAGCACCAGGCACACAGAAACTACCATCCAGTAAGCTCAGTAAATATTTATTGAATTCAGTCATTTGTGAAATCCCTTCATCCTTAAACACAATGGATTTTACTTTGTTGTTTCTCTTTCAAAAACCCATTAGCATTTTTTGATCATTATTACTTTTACTTTCTGAATCACTGACTCTGAGCTGAGTGTCACCATAGGTAATCCGGCTGTCCCTGGTGTCCTTTCCTTACCCAGCCTGTCCCTGGTGTTGCCGTGAGAATGAAAACGAGGTGGTGCACACGGAATGTGTAGCGCAGCTCGTATTGCACAGTAGGTACTGTAACAATGTTAGTTTCCTTATTGAGCCTTGATAATAAGATATCCACCAGTTCTGACTGCATGGCAAGAAGAGTTATTCCAGGCACAGGAAAACAAGCCAGAAACCAGTCAAGGCTTCTAGAATCTTACAAGCACTTGGTCTATATTGAGAACTCAGAAAAGATTCATAGAGTGAATACGAAGTATTTTATTCTGTTTTCTGTTACTATAACTGAATGCCACAGGGCTGTGTAATTAATAAGAATAGGGGTTCATGATTTTGGAGGCTGAGAAGTCCAAGAGCATGGTGCTGACATCTTGTGAGGGCCTCGTGTTGCATCATAACATGACAGAAGGCATCCCATGGTTCAAGTCTCTGTTCTCCCTCTTATAAAGCCACTAACGCCATCATGAGAGCCCCGTCCTCACGACCTCATCTAACCCTAATTACCCCACATTAGTCAGCTTTCCACTGCTATAATAAACACCCGAGCCAGCCAATTTATAGAAAGAAAGGTTGATTTTGGCTTATGGTTTTAGAGGGTCACTCCGTAATCAGCTGGCCCATGGTTTTTAGTAGGGCAGCACGACATGGTGGGAATATGTGGTCCACCCGAACTGCTTACCTCACTGCAAGAAAACAAAAGAGAGAGGAAGAGCCTAGGGTCCCACAAGCCCCTTCAAGAGCACACCTCCAGTGACCTAAAGTCCTCTCACTAGGCTCTACTCATTAAAGATTCCACCACCTCCCAACAGCAGCCAGCTGGAGAACAAACCTTTAACACATGTACTCTGGGGGACACTTTAAGATCCTCACTGTAGCACTTCCCAAAGCCTCCACCTCTGTTTGCCGTAAACACATTCAGACCATTGCAGCAACTGAGTAATTCCACTTTCGGGCCTTGTCTTCTGGCATCAGACTGCCATGTCGGGTTAGTAACTAGAGATTGGAGGGTACTAACTAAGGTAAACTGCCTTGCTGCTACCCGGGCATGCGTGGCTCCACCTTGATCTGTGGTTCTATCAGTTAAAAAGTTAAATGATTGCTTAGACCTGGAAGGGTATTTTTAGTGATGCATTTGTCTTTTAATCTGTGGACTTGACAGCACTGCCTTTCAGAAATATCCTTTGGAAGCATCACGGGAAGAATGCTTGAGCTCCAGTTGCAGGCTGGGTGCTGGGAAAGGAAAGCTGTTGGGGAGGCCCACTTGTGTAGGTTTCCCTTGGGTCACATGAGTAGAGTATTCGTCAGTGTCAACTTTGTGCTGTGCTGGTATGAGGACGTGGGCCTTGGCCTCCAGGAATTCATGGACTAATTTGCAGACATGGCAGGTCCACAACCCAAGTGGGTTTGTTACTTGAGGGGTGGTCACCAGTGCCGTGGGATTGGAGATGGTACTGTCCTTGGGATAAATCCTCAGTGCTCTACCTTGGCCCACCGTTCCTGCCCACCTCTCTGCCTCCTTTCTGTCCCCACTGTCTACACCCCGGCCCACTGGTTCCTTGTCTTCTCTCCAGTGGGTCACATCTAGTGCTCTGGCTTAGACATTTGTCCTTCTTTCTTTACCTAAATAACTACTACTCACCCTCTAGGCTCCATCTTGGATCATACTCCCTGAGCAAGCCCTTCCCCAGCCATGACACTGTCACTAATTAATTAAGGTGGGACTCCTGTCCAGAGCCTGTCTCTCCTCCTGGATCTGGGCTAGACACTGAGTGTCCAAGACAAATATCATTCAAGCCATGTATGTAGTTTTAAATGTTCCAGGAGTCACATTAAAAAACAAACCACTTAGAACTCAGGTGATATTAATGTTTTTATCATCATAAGATGCACAGAAGAAAATGACCATTTCCAAGTGTGCAGTCCAGTAGCATGAAATGTGGCCACGTTGTTGTGACATTGTTATTGTTTGTGTCTAGATGTCCCTGTAAAGCCTCGTGCAGTCATGGGGGCGGGCTTCTAGAGTTTGTGATTGATTCATGGTCAGATACTGGGATTATGGTGTGAGTGCTACACCCGCCCTGGGCGGGCAGCCTGCGTAAAGTATAATGGAGGGAAAGAGGCCTGCTGTCTGTCACTCCTCCCTTTTGCTCTTGCTGCTTTCTATTTTCCTGCCGCCAAGAACTGTTGCCCTCCGCCATGAGCCACTCTGCCTGGAGCCAGCTGAGGATGGACGGAAACCTCCACAGACTGTGAGCAAAATAAACCTTCCCTTCCTTGATTCTGGGCGTCAGGTATTTTGTCTCAGCAGTGAGGGAAAAGTAACCAAGACAGACGACATCACTGTCATCCAGCTCCAGAACTTTGACCCCTCCCTCTTCACAAACAAACTGTGACCATTATGCAATCCCAACCCTTCTGTTAGGTAGGGTAAGGACCCACTATTCAAATTCTGTCTTTATAAACTTGCCTGTTCTGGAGCAGTCCTACAAATGGAAGCTTATCGTGTCATGTTTTGTGTCCATCTTGTTTCCCTTAGCGTACTGCTTTCAGGGTCCCTCCATGTTGTAGCAGATAGCAGAATTCCCTTTTTTCCTGAATAATGATTGATGGTAAGGATAGACCCCATTTCAGTTCGCCGTCCACCCATCCATGGTCTTTGAGTTGTTGTACCTTTTGCTGCTGGAAAAAGGCTATGATGACTCCTTGTGTACAAAGTCTATTTAAAGCCCTGTTTGTTTGTTTGTTTGTTTTTTGAGACACGGTCTCACTATGCAGTTCAGGCTGCCTTGAGCTCATTTTGTAGCCCAGGCTGGTCTCGAACTCACAACGATCCTCCTGCCTCAGCCTCCCGAGTGCTGGGATTACAGGTGTGTGCCACTATGCCTGGCCTTTGAATTCCTGTTTTGAGTTCTTTTCATGTTTAGGTTTTTGAAGAACAATATTAGTTTTCACAAATATTTCATTTAACCCAGTGTTTCCATACAGTACTACTTCAACAGGTCATCAGTGTAAAAGTTAAGAGTGAGCTTTGCTACGTTTTTATGCTAATAATTTTCATAACGCAGTGGGTGGGTATCTTGAGTTCTGTGAGGACATAGAGGCTCACAGATCTAAATGCCTGGTACGTAAGTAGGTGTCTGATCAAAAGCTGCATGTACAAATTCTGCCACGGGGAAGAGAGCAAAATTACTACTAGGTAATGGTAGTGACAGTATGCTTCATTGTCACCAACCCTCTAGACAGTCATATGAAGTGGGTACTTTGATTATTCCCTTACTGTGTTCAGAACCAGAAGTTCAGAGGGGTCAAGCAGGTAAGCCCAGGTCACGCAGCTGGTCAGTGGTGGGGCTGGGATTCAGACTCACGTGCTATCTTGGCAGGTTCTGTGGTGAGGTGCTATCTTATCTGGTACCCGTTTAGATGTCTTAGAGAAACTCCCAGGTGCCCATGAAGGTGTCTGTCATAGACACAGGAGTTAAGAAGGTTGATAAGGGTTTACTGAGCACTCTTCTTCCAGAAATGGCCACGGTTTTCTCTGCCTATGGGTTAAGACTACGTGTATAAGCCGAACAAATTTACCCCCTGCCATGCCAGGTCAGAAGGCTTTACAAGCTCTGCTCTGCAGAGGGAAATTGAGAGAGAAATGCAAGCGAGTACAGCCCGTGGCATCTGTGTGGTGAGAGGAGAGACAAAGGGTTTGGGAATCTGCTCCCCAAGTCACTTGCTCAGCGGCACACGAGGTCATGTTTGGCTCGCCTGAACTCGTCAACACAAGAGGTTATGATACCAACATAACGCTTGTCACTCAAGGGAAGCAGAGTGGCCCAAAGTTCTGGAATTAGAAGAGCCCCAGAGGTGAGGTATCTCCACCGTGGCCCCTCTTGCTCACAACTCTGTCCTGTGGTAGGCATGGGAGCCGGACTGCATCTAACGGGGCTCCCCAGCACACTCTTCTTTCTCAGATGCAGAGCCGGAGGGGGCAGGATCAAGGATGGATGTCTTGGCATCGCCTTCCTCTGGCCGCCAGGCTTCGTTTCTCAGTGAGGGTAGCCCTGATCTGACTGGAATTTTGGTCATGTGAAGGCTTAGCCCGCCTAGCTTTTTACCTGACTTAAAAATGGATAGTGCATGTGATATTTAACCTTTTGGCTCTGGCTTATTTCACTGAATATGATGTTTGCTAGTACCTTTCATTTTTCTCCAAATGTTATTTCGTTCTTCTTTATGGCTGAGTAGTACTTCATTGTGTATAAATGCCACATTTTCTTTACCCATTTATCTGTGGACAGGCACGCAGACAGCCAGCTTTAGTACTTCTGGGCTTGTGCCCCAAAGCGGTATCGCTAGCTGAAACTGTATTTCTGTGTTTAATTTTTTGAGGAACCTCCATACTGATTTCTTAATTTTTTTCCATTTTGACAGCTGTGGGTGTCTTTTTTAAATTTAAATTTTTAGGAGCCCATGTTGGAGTGCACGATTGGTACGCTCATGGGGACTTGGTGCACTGACACAACACATGGTAATTCTCGTTTTCACCTCCTTCCCCAGCCCTCCTGGTCTCGGTCACCTTTCCCTTTGCAGAAGTCTATGTCCCTATCTCTTGTTATTTATCTTTTACTCTCTTCCTTAATTGATTTCTCTCATAGAAACCATGCAATATTAAATTTGTATGTCTGATTTATTTCTCAAAATTTTCCTACAAGTGACTCAAGTTCGTCCTTCTTTTGGCAGAGTGGTACTCCATTGTGTATACACCACAGTTTCTTTAACTATTCATCCACTGATAAACACACGGGCCACTGACAAGATTTAGCTATTGCGAGTTGTGCTGCCATAAGCACGGGTGTGCATGTATCACTGTGATCGGATGCCTTTCACTCTTTGAGGAAGATACATACAAGGGGGAATAGCTGGGTCAAGGGGAGTGATTGTTCTAGTTTACATTCCCACCAATAATGTAGGAGAACTCCTTTTCCTCACCTCCCTACCAGCATTTAAACTGGTCTTTTGTGTTCTTAATGTTAGCTCTTAGTCGGGTGAGATGGAATCTCAATGTAGTGTGAATTTGCATTTCTCTGATGGCTAGAGATGTTGAACATTTTTTCACATACATTTGGGTTATCTGAGCTTCTTTCACATACTCTTTGGTTATCTATTCAGTTCATCTGCCCACTTTTTTTTATAGGAGATAGGGGAGGGCACAAGTGGGGCAAGGTTATTGTGATTGAAATTGATTAGGAGATGAGAAATGCTTACGTCATCATCCTGGAACAGTAACACATACTTGTGGAATATAATAATTAAAAGAGTGGTGCAATCATCACCCCTCATCTATGGTTTTGCTTTTTGTCACTGTGACACACAGTCAAAAATATTGAATGGGAAATTCCAGAAATAAAACAATTCGTAAGTTTGAAATTGTCAACTGTGCAGAGTAGGGTGGTGAAATCTTGAGCTGTCCCGCTCCAGCCTGCCTGGGACATGAATCATCCTTTTGTCCGGAGTATCCATATGGTATGTGCTATCCACCCAACAGTCACTTAGTTGCTCCCTCGAGTATCTTAATGGTTGTTTACGTATCATAGTGCTTGTGTTCAAATAACCTTTGTTTTACTTGACAATGGCCCCAAACACAAGACTAGTGACGCTGATAATTTGAATATGCCTGAGAGAAGCTCTAAAGTATTTCCTTTTAGTAAAAAAATGACCTAAAAGAGAAAGAAAAGCAAGGAATAGTGTCACATGCCTGTAATCCCAGCACTCTGAGGCTGAGGCAAGAGGATTGCAATCCCTACTACTACATTAAAAAAAGTATATACCTAAGTATATATATATGTAAATGTGTATTGCCAGGTTCTGTGCCAGGCATGGAGGTGATGCAGTGGTCAGAAGTTCATCCAGTCTCTGGCTTCTAGAGCTATATTCTAGCCAGGAAGGGAAATGGTAAACAAATACATTCCGTGCTTAATGTTGATGGAGTCTGTATTTGTGAATTCACCTAACTGCTAAAATTTATTTGTAACCCCTAAATCAATCTTTGCATTTGCAGAGGGATGCGAGTGTATCCTCTGATGGGCTGATTCCCAGCTAGGGTGGAGTAAGGCAACACGGTGACTGCCTGTGTCAGCTCTTACAGTGTGAGCAAGAGGCAAAAATGCAGCCTTCAACTTAGTGTCACGTGTCCACGTTTGTCATGCTCTTTGTCAGTGGTCTCACTGCCTAAAAAGGCCCATGGATAGGATAGTGCTGAAATGCTGTCCTGTGTCCCTGACAGCAAGGAAGCTGTGATATGCCTCATGGAAAAAAAAGTGTGTGTGTGTGTGTGTGTGTCAGGTGACATTTGTCACTTGGGGTGGAGTCACACAGTGCTGGGGCTGTGGGCTCAGGGTTAGTGGATCAGCTACATAGTTTAAACAGGGTGTCTTTAAACAGAGACACATGTAAGATGAGGTGTTATATGCCTCAGTGGGTGAAACCTTGTGCCTAGAGGCCCACAGGGACCTAATGCCGAATCTCTCCTAGGAGCGCTGCTTGGTATTTGCTAATCTAATGTTTGCAGCACGTTGTAGAATAAAATCACGAGGACAGCTGAATGTGCAAGACAGGGATCCCACTCAATGGCAAGGGCTGGAGTGAAGTGAGTCAAGAGGAGAATGGAGAGTAGCTGGGGTGGGCTGGGACACAGGGGTCTGCCTTCCAGCACACTGTCCCTCCACTCCACCCCGAAGTCTGTGGTAGGCTCTTGGGAACGGCAATGTCATGGTCATGGTCACTGGCATTCAGCACCTTGGCTCCTTGGAGCCTGTGGTAGCCACCATCGGATCCAGTTTCCTCCAGCAGCACGGACACACTTGAACAAGGGTGGAAAATGGTTCCCTGAGAGTTGCCTCTATCCTTAACACCTTACAGCTGGGTTTGTGTGAGTGTAGGCTACAGTTAATGCCTCCCTGGCTTGGCTCAACTCCCTACGCACAGGATAGGACTCTGTGGTCTTATAGAATTTGCAGTATGGGGTGGTGTTCCATTGCAGTGCTTCTGATGTGGAATCTAACTGGGATTAACCAGGAAGGGTGACAAATGTCCAGTGGATGGTGGTCATGGCTCCATTTCAGAGATGGAGCAGCACAGTCACAATATTAGTTGAGCCTGAGGCTGAGGCAATCACAATGTTGTTTGAGCATGAGGCCGAGGCAGTCACAATATTGGTTGAGCCTGACAGTTAAAACAGTAGGTTTGCAAACAGTGTTTGCCTGGCATAGGGGAAAGAATGTGAGGGTTGAAGTTGGATATATGTGGAGCTTTGTAGATGAGTGACCTTGGGGACATTCTTCCTCTTCTCTGGGGCTCAGTTTCTCTATCTGAAAAATGGGTCTCATAATACACACTATGGGTTCCATGGAGCCTCTGGTATCCAACATGAAATCTAGTTCCTTCCTGTGACAAGAATATGCTTGAAATCGGTAGGAAATGGGGATACATCTTCTTCTGGGAGGATGAGTTCAGATGTGCTGTAGGTTGGTTGGCCACTAGACAATGGGATCTGTGGTCAGACCAAAGGGGTGAGAGTGTTGGCCTTGACCAAATAACTCTGCTTTTTCAGAGCCTTAGTATCTCCCCAGCCTCACAAGACTGTTGTGAGAATTAAATGATGTAAGGACCGAGTGTGAGGCTGAAAGGAGGTGGTACCAACGGCTGTCCCACAATAAGCACCCAGGAGACATTATGGCAATGTTAAAAGTACTTTGTTAAGAACTCACTTGGTTGGGCGTGGTGGCGCATGCCTGTAATCCCAGCACTCAGGAGGCTGAGGCAGGAAGATCACTGTGAGTTTGAGACCAGCCTGGGCTACAAAGTGAGCTCAAGGCCAGCCTGAGCCGCGTAGAGTGAAGACAAAAAAAAAAAAAAAAAGCTCGGATGGTGATGATGGAGACCATGATGATGAGATAAAATTTTGTGATATGAAAAAATTGGAACCATAGCTAGTAAAAGTGTAAAATGATGCAGACGGTTAAACAGAGTTGCCACGTGAGCCTGCAATAGGTATATACCCAGAGTAACAGATGTTCACACAAATATTTGTATATCTGTTTTCATTTCTTTTATTCTCTGTATCATCGTCATCACTATCACCAGCAGCAGCAGCATTATGCACAGTCGCCAAAAGGTTGAAACAACTAAATGCCCATCAGCTGATGGATATATAAACAAAATATAGCACATGCATATCACTCAGCGATAAAAAGGAAGCAGTGACACATACTATAACATGGGTGAACCTGAAAACATGATTCAAAGTGAAGGAAGCCAGACACAAATGACCATGTATTGTATGATTCCTTTTATAGCGAACACCAGAACAGACAAATCTGTAGAGACAGAAAGCAGGTTAGTGCTTGCCAGAGGCTGGCGGAAGAGGGGGTAGAGAATGAGTGCCAGTGGGCCTGGGGTTTTCTTCTGTGCATGACGGAAATGTTCTGGAACTGTAGCGAGGTGGTGGTTATGCAACATTTTGGATGTGCTAAATGCCACAGAGTTCTACACTTTAAAATGCTTCATGTGACTTGTGCCTTTTTAAAGAACTTTGATAAAATAGAAAACTACCCTGAAGTTGGTGATGGAAGGTAAATGTCACCAGATCTCCTGGTGGGTCATGAAATTGCAGCCCTAGAGAGGAGGCGCTGGGTGGCATCACTGAGGTGGAGCCCTGCCCCCTGCCCTGTCCCAGCTCCTTGGTGACCTGCACAGACTGGGGCCACTACATCTCTTTGGTTCAATATGGGGACATCCTGGGGGTGGAGACAGCCAGTGGAACGCACAGTTTGGTCAGATGCCAAGTCTTACCAATGTCAAACTGCTTTAGCGATAGATTGTGTTTTTCATTTGTCCTTACTTTGATTCCTCTTGCATGTGTTATGAACCAGAACTGCAGTTCCTGTTCAAAGTCCTTCCTGGGTTTTAGGTTTCATGCTTTCTAGGGTTGTGGGTAAGTGATATATTTTGCCTGGGAGGGTCAAAAGGAGTAACTCCTGAGGCTGCTGTTGATCTGTGGGGCTGTCTGACCAGGTCTTGCATTTCCTGAGACGGCTCAGGGGAAGAGTCTTACTATTAAGGGGTACAGACATGGACTGGAAACCCCAACCTACTGCTTATTAGTTGTGTGACCTAAAGCATCTCATTCTTCTTCAGAATCCTGGGTTTCACCTGATGTAACATGGAGACACCAGCAGCATTTCCTTCCTGGGGCATTGTGAGGATACCATGAAATGATTCATGTAAAATACTTGGAATAGTAGTTGGCACATAGCATATACTCAATAAATAGTAACTATTATTAATTACCATTAACAGTGAATAGTGGTAACAATATCAATCAATATTAAAGGTTGAATATCCCTTATCTGAAGTGCTTGAGACCAGAAGTGGTTTGGATTTCAGATGTTTTCCCCTAGATTTTGCAGTATTTACATCCACATAATGAGATGTCTTAGGGAACCGAATGCACATCTAAACACGAAACTCGTTTATGTTTCATGCACTCCTTACACAGGCGGACTGAAAGGACTTTTATACAGTATTTTTAGTGTGCTTGCATATTTACTGTTAACCCATCACAGGTGGTAAGATGTAGAATTTTCCACTTGTGTTGTAGCAGCACTGGAAAAGTTTCCGATCTTGGAGCATTTTGGATTTGGGGATTAGGAATGCTCAACCTGGGTTAGCAATTTGCTCTCCCCATGAGGATGAACATTTTCAAACAGTATCTAAAAGTTCTGCTTCCTGCAAGAAAGTTGTAAGGATTAAACTAACAAATGTGTTAAGGTATTCATGAAAATTCCAAGAAGCAGTAATCCTGGAATAAGGGCTCCTTCCACCCTCTGAAAAGCTAAAGCAAAACCACATTCTGCTGCAGGCCCTGAAATTCAGACAAATGCTAAGCCACATGTTAGCCTGTTTATACAATTTTAATGGGAAGGAACAAAGAAGTCCGACACTTGCCTAGACTTTCCGAAATAATTCTCTTCCTCGAGAACAGCTTTTATTTCCCCTGTTCCCTTATCAGAAAATGTCAAAAGAAAAACCCCTACACCTTGAAATGCCTTTAATCAATCCTCAGACCTTTCATTTCTTCAAACCTATTCCCTTCTCCCCGCCCATTTGTAGACTTGAAATAAAATGATTTTCCAGAGACGGATGACAAGATAGGAAGGGTGACGATTAATAACCCCTGGAGCCCCTTGCTGCCACACCTTCTCCACTTAAAATGAAAAATTACCTTTTTTCCCCTCAGACTTTATTAAAAAGAGGATCAAAAGGGAGAGTGTAGTGTTGATACAATGCAGTCCATCCACGAGGTGCTTCTGAAGCTTCCGCAGAAAGGAGTCGAATCCCCACCAATTTACCAGCTGGCAATTTGGGTCATGAAACAAGTCTTTTTGCTTCTTCATCCCACACACTTTTGATTTTCAAATGCAGGGGTGAAGAGGGAGAAAATCTCATGGGGACGGGACAGAGAGGAGGTGAGCCTTTCCTCCTTGCCTCTTACCTGTCAGGCTGCTACGACTTTAAGAAAGGCACCTGAAACATGGGGACAACCCAGGGTCTCATTGAACTCAGTGCAGTGTCTGCCTGCCTGCCTGCCTGTCTGTATGTCTTTGGCGGAACTATAGGTTTTGGGGAGCAGTGGGTCCCTGCTCAGCTTCAAGATGCTGTGTGACAAAGAGGGAAAGTGAAGGTGTAGGATCTTATCAGCTCTGGGAGTCCAACTAAGTCCTTTCATTTATCCAACACTCACTGCTAACGTGCATTAATGACCCTTACTCTACAGGGAGGCCGGAGGAGCTCTGAACTCCCTGACTGTGAAACGGGTAAGGGCCCCCCAAATCCTACCCTGTGTGTCACAGCCCCCTGATCAGTGCTCAGCACGTCTTGACTCCCAGCTGAGGACTGTGTGATTTTTCTAAGGCTGCAGTGACAAGGCCACCGCACACTAAGTCAGCTTAAGACAACAGATACTTGTTTATGCACAGTTCTGGGTGCCGGAAGTGTGAAGTCAAGGTGTCTGTGGGCCACACTCCCTCTGAGATCTCCAGGTGGACATCTGTCTTGGGCTCTCTGTCCCCAGCTTCTGGTGGGTGCTGGCCGTCCTCCGTGTCCCTCGGCCTGGAGCCGTGCCGCTCCAGTCTCTGCCTCTGTCTTTGCGCCACCTTATCTGTGTGACCCCTCTTCTTCAGGTGAGGACACCAGGCGCTGGACTGGGGAGCCCCTCATCCAGTGTGAGCTCATGTTGTTTGCACAGGGGGAGTGTGGGGGAGGACTTTGCGGGACACAGTTCAACCCACAACAAGGGCTCAGTAGCATTTAACACTATGAGTTTGCTTTCTGTGGAAGCAGGGGGCACCTGGCAAATCAAAGACAAGGACTGAGACTGGCTTTGGAGCACCAGCTCTGCATCAGGCACAAGGCATTTTGTGCACTGATTTTATTTCACCTTTGGGACATTACTGAAGAATCTAGAATAGTTGGCTTTACCTATATTTTATAAATATTTAGACATTACTAGCTGTGTGCTAGGAATTAAGCTAAGCACTCTACTTGCCACAGAGCAATCTAGGGGGAAAAAAACTGCCTTTATTCCCATTTCACAGATGAAAAGGCTGAGTCACAGCAAGGCAATGGAAGGACAAATTAATTCCAAAATGTTCATGTGGCAGAGGTTCAGGTGTCCTGTACATGATAACAAAATAAACCCTCCTACTTCCTTGCTTGATATTGATTCTTGTTCTTTCTGTGTGGAAACCAAAGCTTCCAAATGCAGAGGTATCTCATCTCTTGTGAGGGAATCGGCCTGTTGGTGATGCTCTAAAGGCACACCCTTCGGGGCTGGGGATATAGCTCAGTGGAATAAGCGCTTGCCTAGCAAGCGCAGGGTCCTGAGTTCGATCCCCAGTACCGCAAAAAAAAAAAAAAAAAAAAAAAGACACACCCTTCTATAACTCAGGGTCATGAGATGTCTGCTCTGAAGATTCAGGATCAGACAGGAGAGAAAACAGAAGTGAATGTGATTAGATCATGTCATGTCTCTGTAAAAAAAAAAGAAAAAGAAAATCTAGGATGAGCCTGACACTGTCTTGGGTAGACTCTGGAGATTTTAAAATTTAATGATCCATCCTCTCAGGCTAGAAAAATAACTTCTTCCTGGGGCATGATCGCATAATCTCTGGGGAGAAGAGGCAGGTGAGGGTCAGCCGCACCCTGCGCATGTCCCGCTAGGCATCTTGCAGGAACCTGGGACTTGGCCTGACCTGGCCATCTCCCCAGGCTCACTTCTGTCTCCCATGTTTCCTGATGTTGTGTTCAGGGCTGTGGTGGGATCCACGCTAGCAAGGGGACATCAACCTGGACTTAAGAGTCATGGTTGAGGGTACAGAGCACACCCAAACCCCACCTGCCTGTTTTCCTAGCTGTGTGGCCTCCAGCAAATCACTCAACCTCTCTGTATCTCAGTTTCCTCATCTATAAAACAGTGCTTTTTGCTTATTCCAGAGGATGCTTGTGTGGTTATATAACCTCTTAGATGTAAGTGACTTGGAATAGTACTGTCGAGTACAGCACATAGTAGGTTCTCCATGCATGTTAGCTATTTAGGGGCCTTACACACAGTCAGGAACCCTCTCTCCATCTTTGTTGCCTTATGTATTCCAGGCCCTTAGCATTTCCGGTCCAGGCACCACCAGCAGCCTCAGCTGGGCTCCTGCCACCTCCTGGACATTTCCCTCCCCTGCACACAGTAAGTCTTGTTGAGCACTAAGGACAGATGCCCATGCATCTGTGCACCAAGGATCTGGGCTGGTTTAATGACCAGAGGACAGGAAGTGTGTGAGGTGTATAGCGCCATCTTTTGCCCTTTGCACAGGGATCTCCAGGGGGATCAATAGCAGACTTCAGGAAAAGGATTTCACCCATTGGACTGTGTAACTTTTAAGCCAGTCAATCAGGGTCAGGGGCTGGTGTGTGACAGCAACATCATGGGCAGGGCCCTGGACATGACAGAGCCTGGATCACTTACCAGCACTTTCCTCTTGGGAGAGCCAGCCCTTCCCTCAGTGGGAGCGGGATTTCGGGTCCCAGTGAAACTTGTCTCATACCCCATCCTCATTCACGATTAGAGGAACACCAGCATCTCCTTCAGGTCCTTGCCCTGGGCTTGTAGCTACATGTGGTAGATCCCAGCTTCCCCATGCCCATGAGTACTGGCAGATTCACAGGGGCCCTGGCATCACCTTTGACATAGGAGTCTGCGTTTGGAATTGTGAGCACTTACTGATTCATTTTATCACCATGAAATTCACAACATGTACAGTTAACCATATCAAAGCAAACCACCCCATGGCATTTGGTGCATTTGCAGGCTGTGCAAGCACCACCTTTATGTAGTTCCAAAGCATTTTCATCTCCCCAGAAGACCCCAAACTTATTGAGGGTTGTTGCCCTTCCCCCACTGCCTGCAGCCCCTGAAAACCACTAATCAGTTCTCTGTCTCTACAGATTTGTCTCTTTTGGATGCTTCATTTAAATGGAATTATACAATAAGTGACATTTTGTGTCTGCATTTCTGCATTTTGCATGGATGTTTTCATGGTTCACCCAGGTTGTATCATGAATTCACACTTCGTTCTTTTCATGGCTGAGTTGTAGTCCTTTGAGTGGACAGGCCATACATTATCTGTCCATTCTTCAGCTGATAGACATTGGGGTGGTTTCTGTCTTTTGGTGACTGCAAATAAGTGCTGCTGTGAACATTTGTGTATAATTATTTGAGTCCTTGCTTTCAGTTCTTTGGGGCCTCTACCTAGGTATGCGACTGCAGTGAGCATGTGTTGGATTGTAGATCTTTCCTGCTAGACCATGAACCTCTCAAGGGCCAGGGAAAGAGATTTCCAGCCACAAGGCTGACACATGTGTGTGAGAGGAGTCACAGGCATCTAGAGCAGATGTTTCAATCATCCACCAGTTGTCTGCCTCACTGTCATGTCTGGGCTGTCTGATGGTTTGACTCACTCGATCTGGTTCTCTTGCTTCCCTCTGATATTTGCTCAAATGTTCATTATTGCCGTCTCGTTTTTCTCTGGGTGAAGTAGCCCGTAGAGCTTTTTAATGTTTCTGTCTTGGTTACTTTTCTCTCATTGCTGAGACAAAATACCTGATGCCCAATATTAAACAAGGAAGGAAGAAAGGGTTTCTTTAGCTCACAGTTTGTGGAGGTTTCAGTCCATACTTGGCTGGCTCCAAGGCAGAGTGGCACATGGCACAGGGCAACTGTTCATGGCAGCGGAAGACAACAAAAGCAACAAGAGCAAAATGGGGAAGTGTGGCAAATAGCCTCTTCTCTCCCTTACATATGCAAGCTATCTGCCCAGGACGGGTGCAGTGCTCGCACCCGTAATTCCAGCATTGGACCATGAATCAATCATAAACTCTAGAGGCCCGTCCCATGACTGCATGAGGCTTTGAGGGGACATCCACACACAAACTGTAACAGTTTCCATGCCCTTCTTCTTTCACTCCACAGCACTGACCACCATGGATGTAATATACATAATAAAGGACAAACTGTGTGTGTCATTTGTTCCCCCTTCCCTTTCCTGTCTGTGTTCACCCTAAGAATGTGAGCTCCATGAAGATGGGGATATTTGTATGTTGTGTTCATCACTCTACGGCAGTGCCTCCAACAGTGCTTGGGTGTAAAAGGTGTTCAAGTATTTGTGAAATACATGGTTGAATGAATGCAGTTAATCCTCACTCAACTTCTCCAATGAAACCATGGCTGTTTTCCTTTTATGAATCCCAAAACATAGACTCAGAGAACTGAAGTAACTGCCCAAGGTCACAGAGCTGGCTCGTGGCGGATCCAGAATTTTAAGCAGGTCCTTCCGATTCCCTAGCCCATATTCTTTCTGTGTCACTCAGGGAGGGTGACAGCTGCAGGGATGGCACCCAGAGTGGGCTGTGTTGTCGTAGAAGTGTAAGATGACTTAAAAACACAGCTTGTCTCTTCTTACATGTGTTTTATGTAGGCTAATAGAGTGGGTTTGTATCCCCTGAACAAATACATCAATCCAGAGCTTTCTGGGTGCTGGAGAAGCTGTATGGGCTTGATTCTCTGTTCCGCCCCCGGCTCATGGTTATTGAGTCTCCCTGACATCAGCTTCTCGCTGTCCAAAGAGTGATGATAGCACAGCTCTCAGCACCAGTACACACCTCTAAGTAGGAGATTTTGACATATTACCATAGTGCTGGGAGCTGCAGTCCGAGGAGCTGATGCTTGCAGCCATCTATTTTGAGCCAGGGGCTCCGGCGGGTGCATTAGTTGAGTCATTCCATTTGATCCTCATCTTTGTCTCTGAAGAAGGTTCTATTATCGTCTCATTTCACAGGTGACAAAGCTAAGATTCAGAGAGTCCAAAGGACTGTCCAAGGTCACACAGCCAGTAAGAGGGGAAGCAAGATCTGGAGCCCAAGTCGTCTGACTCCAGAGCTGATTCTTATTCACTCCGCTTTGTGTGCGCATACATATTTGGGGTAGACGTCATGATGGTGACTTTGGTAGAATATTCCAGCAAATGTAGGAGAGGGAACAAGGAGACTCTTGTGAGAAATAAGGCCTCGCTTCAGCCATATTCCCATTTGACTAATGTAGGATGGTCTGTGGTCTTCAGCACATGCCGACCCTGCTCTCTGTGGCACACATCTACACACCCTGGCTGGGGAGGTGGCTGAGGGCCTGAATTCGTATCCAGGCTGCCAGTTACCATCTCTGCTATGACCTTGTCACATCTTTATCTGTGCATATCAGTGTCCTTAGCTAAAAAATGGAAAGAAAAATGGCCCTTTGGGCCCAGAGTCACAAACATTAAGTAAGACGTAAAACAGTTCTGATAGAACAAGTGATGAACCATCATGTTATGACATTTCTTTCCCCTGAAGAAAGAAAGCTGGCTGGAAAGCTGAGCAGCCGAATGTTAACGGAGACGATGACTAGGCCACAGATTAATGTTGCCTTTTTCCTTATGTGAACTTTCTAATTTCTTCTGTAATGAAAATGTAATAACAAAATGAGTTGTTTTAATTTAAAATGGGGCGGTGAGTCAGTGTTCTTGAAAGCATTTTGTAAACTGGCAAATGGACCACAAATTAGCTCTTGTTATGGTCGTTATAGTAATTATTATTGTTATTGCTGGTTGGCTAGGAGTTGAAATTTCTCTCTGCCCCAACTCTTCCTTTGTCTTCCATGGGAGCACCCACAGGGTAACTTCCCCCAGGTCCCTCTAGCTCCTCCTTCCTTGAGACTGACTGACTTCCCTTTTTGTTGTATGTATGCAAAATGCTTATTAACATAGTAATTGTGCATATTTATGGGCTTGAGCTTGTCATTTCAGTAGATGCACATAACATGTCCTTATTAGATCAGTGTAATTGGCATTCCATCACCTGAAACACTTATTATTTCTTTGTGCCGGGATCACTCAAAATCTCTACTAGCTATTTTGAGTTATTACAGTTAACCGTCACTGACCACCATCACCCTCCTGTGCTATAGACCATCAGGCGTCATTTCTCCTCTCTGCCTGTACCTGCCGGCCAGCCCCTCTGCATCCCTGCACATCCTCCCCACTTCTGGTAACCAGTGTTCTCTTCTCTGCTTCCCTGCGATCACTTTTGCAGCTTTCACATGTAAGTGAGAACTTGAGGCATTTGGCTTTCGGTGCCATCTTCTTTTCATCCTTGTTACCCTCCACCCCCAGTTTCAGAGCTGGTGCCATCCGTATGGTCCCTAGGATGCCCTTTCCCTGGACACAACTTTCTATGGAACAGTCTGGGTGATTTGTGAGAAATGAACATGAGGTCAACATTCTTCCAAACTCTCCGTGGCTCCCCACTGAACTTGTATAGAATCCCAAGTGCACCCCAGCCCTTGGCCTGATGATGCCGTCTCTCAGCTGCCTCTTCAGCCTTGTGTGAGGACACCCTTCCCAATGTCACCCCACCTCGGGAACACCACCTTCATAAAGCCACCCAGGAGAGCAAGGGACTGTGCACCCTTGGTGGTTTTGAGCCTGAACACCTGGTACCATCTGACCCTTTTGTGTTGACATCTCTTAGCGTGGGTGTTGCCTAAGACTCTGGTCTTTAGATGGATTGAGTTTGCAGGTGAGCTATCCAATAGCAAATGAGTAGAAAATGTTAATATACTATTGGGTTAAATTTTTTTTAATTTAACTTTTATCAAGACTGAAAACTTAAATTTATATTCATTACAGTGGGATCTTAAAAGAAATTCTCCATTCTTTCTAATAGACTCTGGAAGACTTAAAATACAACAGTGGCAGTAGCGGCAGCAAATCAACTCTCCTTCCCTGGGCCTCTGTCCTCACTGTGCCTCCCACCCGAGCTCCTGGTCCCAGCTGTTGGCCTCATGATCCCCTTTTTGCCCTCTGCACGCCAGCTTACACATCTCTTCCCTTAGGAGGTTTTCCCTGAGTGCTCTGCTAAAGTAACCTCCCCACCCCTGCCCTTGGATTTCATTTTTAATTTCTTAATTAAACTTTTTGAGGGACTTATAGATTCCCAGGCACTGGTAAGAAATAATACAGAGAGATTCCTCATGCACTTTGGTCAGTTTCGCTTAATGCTAATGTTTTGCAAAACTAGTGTCCTGGCCAGGATATTGGTACTGATACAGCGCATTAACCATTTTCAGATTTCCCCAGTGTTATGTGTGCTTGGTGTGTGTATTTAGTTCTATGTAATTTCCTCAGCTGAGTAGGTTCATGTACTCTCTGCTGTGGTCAGTGCTGGACTACACGCACAGCTTGTATTGCTCGCTTGCTTTTTCATAAAGGGATTTATTTAGACAGAAACTTAAAAGTATGTACTCATAGAAATAGAATGTAGGCCTGAGAGAGAGAGAGAGAGACAGAGAGAGGGAGAGAGAGCTGTATTACTTTCTTGCAGCCACATCCACTTCCTCCTATGCCCTCTTCCCTCATCCCTAAGCCTTGGCAACCAGCAATCAGTCCCCTTTTTCTGAAGTGTAGTGATTGCAAACATGCTGTGTAAGTGGAATCAGACAGTGTGTAACACTTGGGATTAGCCCTTTTCATTTAGTACAGTTCTCTGGAGATCCATCCAGGTTCCTGTTTATGGCCGAGCAGTGGTCCGTGATTTGTGTGGACCAGACTCTGTGTAACCATTCCCCGTGGCAGTACTGTTTATCAAATCATCCTGTTTCTTTCCCTCCCAGTGCTGTAACCATGGGAGATGCTTCAGCAAGCATGTTTGTTTGCCTGACATTGCTCTGATTTGGCAGAAAGTCAGCCTGGGAGGCCAGGGTCTCGTCTGCGTGCTGCTGTTACCCCTTCACCAAGCACAGCACTTGGCACGTAGCTGGCATTCTGGAGGTGTTTGTTAGATGAGTACGTGAATGAGCACTCAGCGAGATCCACCCAGAACAGAAAGGCAGAGGCCACATCAGTGGTCAGGGAAAGGCTAAGCGTGAGCTGGACTTCTGGAGAATTTGCATGTCTCACACAGGAGTCAGGCAGTAAAATCATCACATTAGGGAAAAGTTATTCTTGAGAATACTTTAAGTCACTCAAAAGTGCTGGAACATTTGGAGGCTTAAAAGGGAACTGATACCAATTTTCATGTGACCCAGTATATAAAAATATTATCATTGCTTTTCTGAGCATTTGTGCTGTGCAAGGCAACAGAGGGTGGGGATGTTGAGTGGGGGAGGGAGTAGCCCGGGAAACAAAGGGATTTCCTTCCCTTTTTGGAGAGGTCCAGAGGGTGTGGCTGGCTTTTGTAAATGTGCTGGTGATGGAATGTGCAGGTGACGTAACACACATATGATAGAATTTACCTTAGTATAATATGCAAGCGGTGTAACATGTGTAAGGTGTGGTATACCTATGAGGTAAGGGGCGTGTGCTGTCACATGCATATAACATGACATGCACATGATATAACGTGCATATGGTATCATGAGTATGTGGTGTAACGTGCATGTGTGTAATGCGTATATGATGTAAAGAGCATACGATGTAAGGTACATGCCATATAATGGTCATATGATGTGAGCTGCTATAACATAAGGTGTATATGAGGTGGTGTGCCTATGGTGTACCATGCGTGTAATGGTAGGCACATACAGTGTAAGGAGCATGTTGTGTAACATGCGTGTGATGTCAGGTGCGTACCACCTGATGTGCGTATTGTGTAAGGTGCGCAGAATGTCGGGCTGTGCCTGTGATGTAAGGTGCCTTGCTTCCTCCTGGCTTATCTATTGCCTCTCCGCCCCTTTGTTCCGACTCAGGAGGCAACCTTTCCAAACAAGACTGGACCATCCAGTGGCCCACCACGGAGACGGGGAAGGAAAACAATCCCGTGTGTCCCCCAGAGCCCACGCCGTGGATCCGCACCCACCTCTCCCAGAGCCCGCGAGTCCAGGCCAAGTGCGTCCAGCACTACTGTCACACCAGCCCCATACCTGGGGCCCCCGTGTACACTCACGTGGACAGACTCACTGTGGACGCCTACCCAGGCTTGTGCCCGCCACCGCCCCTTGAGTCGGGCCACCGGTCCCTGCCCCCGTCGCCCCGGCAGCGGCACACAGTCCGCACCCCACCTCGCACCCCAAATATCGTCACCACGGTGACCCCCCCAGGCACGCCGCCCATGAGGAGGAAGAACAAGCTGAAGCCCCCAGGTACCCCGCCGCCGTCCTCTCGAAAGCTGATCCACCTGATCCCGGGGTTCACGGCCCTGCACCGGAGCAAATCCCACGAGTTCCAGCTGGGTCACCGCGTGGACGAGGCCCACACGCCCAAGTGAGTGCGGTGGGGGGTGCCGGGAGAGGAGAATCCTGGGCTGCCAGGGCGGCTTTGTGGCCCCAGGACCCCCTGGGTTGGGGAGTCCCGTGTAGATTCCTCTCCCAACTTTAGTTGAGGGAAACGTGGTTTTCTCTGAGGGTTCTGCAAAAAGTGAATAGCATGGACTTTCCCAGAATTGGGCTCCTTTTAAAATGATATTAATAATCTAGAAATGGGTTGGCAAACAGAGGGTGGGGCCTAAATGTGACCCAGGACCTGTGTTTGTAAATGAGATCTATCAGGACACACACAAGTTCATTCCTTTAAGAACTGTCTGCAGCTGCTTTTGTGACAGAGGTGGAGCTAAGGCCCATAAGATCCCAGATAGTCAGCACTCGGCCCTTTCCTAAGGCTTTGCTGACCCTGTGGAGTCTAGCTAGGGCTGTCCCTGGAAAAAGGATCCCAAGGCTCATCTATCTATAGATTGCATCCTACTTCTAGAACTGTCCCTAGAAATAGGATGCAATCTATGGGCTAGCTTTCGGTGTCTTGGTAGCCACTTTGGAATGCATTAAAAAGAAACAAGTGATACCCATTTTCATTTGATCCACTATATCAAAATATCACCTCAGCGTTGAATGAGGGTAAAATATTATTGCTGGGAGGTTCTTTTTCTATAATGAGGGCTTTGAAGTTTAGCATGGACTTTGTTCCCAAGGCTCATCTTATCTGAGGGTAGAAGGAAGTGATGTGCAGCGGGTGTTGACAGACAGAAGGTCCCCGTGGCCAGGGGAGCCAAGCGTGGGATGAAAATGAGACTGGAGAATTAAGCAAGTCAGGTGTGGTGGCACACACCTGTGATCCCAGCTACTCAGGAGGCTGAAGCAGGAGGATTGCAAGTTTGAGGCCAGCCTAAGGAGCTTAGTGAGAACCTGTCTCAAAAAATCAAATAAAACAAGAATCAAGGAGGTGGCCGCATTATTCATAACTGCCAAAAGGTGGAAATCACCTGAATGTCCATCAGTCTGCCAAGAGATAAACAATGTATGGTCTGTCTATATAATGTAATATTATTCAGCCTTAGAAAGGAAGGGAGTTCTGACACCACAGGACGAACCTTGGAATCAGTATGCTAAGTGAGAGGATCCAGACACAAAAGGCCGAATAGTGTATAATTCCAGACATGAGGGGCCCAGAGTACACAAATCTACATTGAGAGAAAGCATAGGGGTGGTTGCCCAGGGCCAGGAGATTGTTATTTAATGGGTACAGATTTCAACTGGGACAATAAGCAAACTCTGACCTTGGATTATGGAGATAGTTGTAAAATAATGCAATTGTACCTAATACCCCTCAAATTGCACTTAAAATGGCTACAATCATAAGTTTTATGTTATACATGTTTTACTACTCTTTTTAGCAGAAGACTTGAGCGGGATCCTATAAGCTGAGCACCGGCGACCTTCCTGTAAAAGTCTGGATAGTACATATTGTTGACTTTGCAGGCTACCGTCTCTGTTGCCTTTTCTCAGCTTTGCTCTAGAGAATGAATGAAGCTACAGGCAATAGCCAAAAAATGGGTGTGGCTGTGTTCCAATAAAACTTTATTTGTAAAAACAGGTGCCTGGATGGATTTGGCACACAGCCTGTAATTCATCAGGAGCTCTGATATAGAGAATGAGTCTCCCTTCCAAGGCACTAGGACATGGAAAACTTGATTTTATGAATGTCGTTCAAGCTGACTCAGAGACATACAACATATCTGGGACCTTAGAGGTTTAAGCAGGGGACAGATGCATCTCTGATGGGATGAATTTGATATTCATGGTTTTGTGAGAGCCAGAGAGATTGGGAACTCATGGACCCTCAAAACAAGGACAGTGGAGAGAGTCCCGGGGAGGCCAGGGTGCAAACTGCTAAGGTGGAAGCAGGGGAGGAGTTTGGAGCTGCCTCACACTCTATGCGCTCCCCTCATGCTGGGCACACTCCTAAAAGAGATGGAACTTGACTGGCAAGCAGCTCTCCGGACACATGATCTTTAATCTAGAATTAGGACCCCAGTGAGACAGGCTACTCTTTGGCTTTTAAGTGCTGGCATTTCCCCAGATGCCTGAGGAACTGACTTTGGATAGAGCTGAATCACCCAAATTGGCTCAGCCCCTTTAGGCATTTTTTGGAAATTGTGTATCAGGATTCACAAGGCGTGACGCCTTACCCATTGGGGTTCTTCTGCGTTGGCGAGTAAGCTCAGCACCTCCTTCACGAAGGCAGCTTCCGGTCCACCTTGAAGATGCGGGGATTCATGGCAAGGGAGCAGAGGCGGGGAGGAGCAGAGTGGTCAGTTTGGTGATGCGGACAATGTCTTGGACCACTAGGCTTGGAACTATGCCTCTAGGTTCAGAGGGACATCATGGCACTTGGCCTTTGGGTGTAAAAAAAAAAAAAAAAAATATCCAAGACAGTCTAGGCTGCTTACCTAGAATACATGAGGCCCTGGTATATTAAAAAAAATTAAAAGTGATAATCATACCCTAGAAGTGGGCAGTGGGGCAGGGTTAGAAATGAATTCTGACCAGGGAGATTCAGAAAGGATCTCTAGAGAAGGAATTCATTGAGGTGAGTTCTAATTATTAGACTGATGCCAACAGTCAGCATTTACCTTGGTCTAAACTGGTCCTGGTTCTGCAAGAAAGTAGCCTTAGGACCTTGGATTTGACCTTGCTGAGTCTGAGCTTTCTCCTCTGTGCATTGGAGGGTTTGGAATATATTTATGTTTTTAAAATCTAAGATAATGACCCACTAGTGCATGGCGGTATCATTTTAACAGGCTGCAACTAGCATTTATAAAAATGAAATGACCACCCTGGAGCGGAATACTGTATATTGGTATGTGTTGGGCAGCTTTGATTCTAGAATGAATCCTACCACAGCATAGATGAAACTATCTGAGAAGTCAACCCTTTGTCTCATGGAACACAGCCCCGGACACCTCCAGAGCTGCTGGTTGTTTGCGTTGTCTTTCTTTCCTGCCTGGTTCTCTCCTTCAGCCGAGGGTTCCGTTGGGCACAGTCTCTGACTAATCCAGTACCCTGTGCGCTCCCTATATTTCCTCCTCTTGGGGTGAAGTGGAATTTCAGAAGTCACGGCACTTTCTGAACAGGATCAGAATCCTGCAAAAGTGTGTTTGTCCCTGTGATTTTTCAAACACACCATACCCTGGGAGGTGTTGGGTTGGAGGAAGGCTAGCTTTAGGTCTGCGAGCCGTGGTGCTCCCTGGCATGTCCTCCGTGGCGCTGATTAGATGGTCTGTTTGGGTTTTAGCCATGACCCTAGTATTTCACAATGAGCATGGCAAGAAAACGCGAGGCCGTCAGCAGGAGCCCACCTGTCTCACCACTTTAGGAACGATTGCCACAGAAATGGAAATGGGAAGTTCTGTGAGCACATACACAGAATGTACAGCGAGCACTCTTCTCAGCGGAGCTGGACTTACTGTTGCACGGACCAAAATCATCTCTCAAAGGAGGCAGGAAAACCTTGGATTTTGTAATAGTTCATGGTCCTCCAAAGAGCCACAGTACATGAACTGTATATAGTATGTATAATAGTATTTCTGTGGTACTAAATTTTCAAAATTTTACTTTTACTTATTTAAGTATTATTATTGTTTTAATTGTATATATTATGGGTACAGTGTAATAATTTAATACATGTATACAGTGTATCTTGATCAAATCAGGGCAGATGGGATTTCCATTTCTTTACATATTTAATAACTGTTTTGATGAGCACCTGATAATTGGACATCTTCACAATAGCCAAGGCATGGAATCCACCTAGATGCCTCTCCCTGGATGAGAACATGAAGAAATTGAGGCATTAGACATAAAAGGATATTATTTATCCATAAAAATGGTAACCTATCATTTTCAACAAACTCTGGTATTAAACATTCATTTGGAGTTTGGGGTGGGGACTAGGGAGAAAATCTGAAAAGGACCCTAAAGGGGCCATAATGGAATAAAGGTTGAGAAACACTGACACAGATCTATGGGTGTAGTCCTGTGGGTGCAGTCAGACGGCAGCAGGCTACCAAGAATCTCTCTAAATTCCAATCTTTGATTTCCCCAATCTTTGATTTCCCCTTGGCTTTGTGGCCACATTATCTGAATAAATAACACAGATTTCTTCCTGTTATCTGTTTAGAAGTTTACGAGGGAGAGGCCTTACAGATTCTGGCCAAATTAACCTTTACCTGAAGGACCCACACCCACAGCTGTACTGTGGAGGGGGAACCTTAATAGTACTTACATGTGCAATGTTTTCCATGGTTTTAGATTCCCTCATTGTCTGCCTATGATACAATAACTTGCCCATTCTTGTCATTGGCTTTGAATGAGGTAAAAGGGAATAAATGGAATCATTTTAAATGTAGAGAAGCACAGTATTAAAAAGGAATTATATTGACTTTTTGCATACAATTTTATTTTAAAAAGAACAAAAACAGACAAAAGGAAAACAACACAAAAGCTATAAAAATGATACACAATTGCAAAACAAGATGATAGGAAATCAGCAATGGTTGTAGTATTGTTATCTTCAAAGGGGTTGCTCAGATTACCAGATATAGGGATGCAAGATTGATCAAACAATTAAATATTAACTGTTTCTTTCAATAAACCAATAGAAAAAATCAGTAGTACAATAATTATAGCTAACTTAGTGTGTGTGTATTATATTGATTTTTTGAAATCCTTTTTAAACTACAATTTTAATTATAAAAGCCATTCCCAGATTCAACTTTATTTTCCAAATACAAGCAATATGAAATGTAAGCAATAAAATGTAAAATTCTGCCTTTCCCTTGCCATAGACAGCTCCCATAACTGCTACTAATACTTTGCTATCAATCCTTGCACACATCTGTTTGTGTGTGTGTATATGACCTGTCTAGTTCTCATTCTTCATAATTGGAATTACACTTTCCCTTCAATAATGTGACTTGCCTTTGGCAGTCCTGCCTTAATGTGAATGTTCTATTTATGGCCGGCTCACAATATATTCCTTTTGCAAATTCCCCTGTTTTCTCCAGCGCACACCTAGAACATCGCCAGTGTGTGTCTCTGCTTTCAGACCTTCATATTGTTTTTCCATGAACCCGTTGTTGCCTCCTCCCTTCTGGGGCACTGTGTCACAGCCTTCAGCTGGCATGGGAGCAGAGAGAACCAGGCTGCAAGAAGAGCCAAGAGTGTGTGTTTGTTATAGCTGCACTTGAAGCTCCCTTTGTTCCAGCTAATTCAGACTTCCAGCATGGCCAAGACTATATCATTTGTAATTTAGACGAGAATGAGGCTCGCTGAACAGATTCATTATGTAAATAAGATTTCAGGCGTGATCCTTTTGTCTCTTTTAGAACACTAATTACCTGCAAGCACTTAAAGTCACTGGCACACACCGACAGATCACCGTGCTAATGATTACAAGAAACTCTAATGTGTTTATAAGGGTAAGAGGAGAATGATTAGTTTATGGATAACAAATATTCATTAAGACAGAAGGCTTCTTCTGCTATGCTTGACTGGTGTTTCCTGTCAGGTCTCAATGAGCATTCAGACACACACGTCATCAGAGTGTCCCAGGAGGACATGGGTGACACCCATGTCTCTTCTGTGGATCCCCAGGGGCCATTTTTCTGTGCCCCTCACTTCCAAGTAGCAGCAAACATAAAGTGATGAGACCCCCGTGCAGCAGATATGAGGACCATCATTCTGGCTTAGAGGAATCAGCTCTTGTAATGATACGTCAGTGTAGCTCCTGGGTCCCTGTACGGGACGTGCAGTTATAACCAGTCACGTCACTCAAGCACTCCCAAAGTCACGTGTTCCTCATTGGGGTATTTCAGGTTCAGACAGAGAACTCCAAGTTCAAATGCAGTCTACCAACCAAACGTGATGCCACTGTGAACAGTGTGACCCACTGAAACAGTGACATTTCCTTTCTTTCATGTATTCAGAGCATCAGAGCTAGAAAGTTAGCTGAAGGTGAAATTCTCATGTAGAAGAGATGAATATTTGTTCACCGTTTACCTATGGTTTCACTTTAAAAATCTTGTGGACTTGTTGCTAATTCATACTGAATCTCTCTTTCATACTCTCTCTCTCTCTCTTTCTGTGCTGGGGTGCAAACCACTTGCGAGCCAAATGCTTTCCCACTGAATTTTTAATTTTGAATAGGTGATGTCTTTGATAAAGTTTTCCATAATTTGCAGAGTTATATAATATATATACTTGTCCTATATTTGCATAATCATGTAATCATTTCTCATAAAATGTATGCTTATGAAATTTTTAAATAAAGCTTTGCTATTACTTTGCATGAGGTAGTTCTATCTAGGTTCCATTTTCCTGTGTAGCACTGACTTAGTGCCCCCGTCTTAGAGCCCAGGCTCTGAATTCTAGTTCACGAAGACAACACCTATTGTTGAGGCATGAAATGAATGATGTTAGGTGGGTCAAACATGAAAATTAGATTTAGAAGGAGAGAGAGAAACTTACAGATTTGTTGCTACCTTTCCCAGCCTGGGTGCTATAGGCAGCTCAGCTGTGAATGGCCGTGTGTCCAGGCATTGTTTCCAGGTGATGGGGGTGGAACCCAGGACCTGGTGCTTGCTAGATAATTGCTCCAACACTGAGCAACACCTAGGCCCCATTTTGTAGCTGTGGATTGCTGCCTCTGTTCTTTTCCTTCTGTTTGCTGAGTTAGGAAACCTCTCTGCTCAGTCTTGGACCCCTGGTAAGCAAGTTCTAGGTTGAAACCATGGAGAAGCTCATCTTAGACTTGAACTTGGCCAACTCTTTCCTTTCTTTCCAGGGAGTGGGCTGTACCATGTGGGTGATGAAGTCTTACGTCTATCGGGGAAGAGTCAGTGAGCCAGTTACTGTTTCCTGGGTCCTGTGCCCAGAATGCATGAATACTGGGACAAATATCACTGTATAGTCAAGGAGGTAGTAAACTAACAATTGCTGAATATGCATAATGAGCCTGGTACTCCACATATTTTAGGATAATTGATTCGTATAGTAAACAGGAAAGGTAGTTATATAGGTTAAATATCCCTTACCTGAAATACTTGTGACCTGAAGTATTTTGGATTTTTTTTTTTTTACTTTGCTTATGCATAATGACATATCTTGGGAATAGGACCTAAATATAAACACAGAATTCATTTATGTTTTATATACAGCATATATATTTCACATACAGCTGATATAGCCTGTGGGTAATTTTATGCAATATTTTAAATAATTTTGTGCATTAAACAGTTTGAGTAGTTTGGCATTGTGCTAGTGCTTAAAAAGTTTTAGATTTTGGAGTATTTCCAATATCCATGGCTTATCAAGCCCTTTATGTAACTTGATATAGTGTTTGCATATAACCTATGCACATGCTCCTATTATATACTTTAAATCATTTCTCAGTGACTTATAATTCCTAATACAATGTAAACAGCACGTAAATAACTGTTACAATGCATTGTTTAGAAAATGACAAGGAAAAAAGTTTGCACATTTCCAGTAAAGGCACAAGTTTTTAAAAAGTATTTTTGATCTTTGGTTGGTTGAATTCTTGGCTACAGAACCTGGATTTGTACCGAGGGCCATGCTAGCAGGGTAGTTCATGTTCTGGAAAACCAAGTTGTCACTTTCTCCGTTTTTCCCATGAATCACTTGCTTATTCATGCTTTTGGTCTTCCCTTTTCTCCTCTGGGAGCACATTTAGCAGTGCTGTGGGGGACAGGGATCTCAAGATTGATCACGACATTGCTGCTTACAGAAATGGGGTGATACAAATCTTGGTTGATGGAGATGAGGTTCACTTGCTTTCTCACAAGGGTTTAGAAATGGAGAGCTGAGATGAGAGCCTAAGAAGACTTTGTTGTTAGGCTCAGTGGTATGTTTACTTTTTTCTAGATGCATGGTGATTGGCTTATGTGGTTGATGTGGCAACTGGCTGATTGGTGATTGGCTGATTGCATTGTATGCCCCCTTGGCCTGGGAAAGATGGAAGTCTTGGTATGTCACAGTCTTGTTCTGTGGATATCTCATGAGTGGTCTCTTTCAGTAATTCCCTCAGGTGATTGAATAAACTCTATGGCCCCAGGACAGTGCTCTCTGGTTGAACCACACTTTAGAGAGATGAAGTAGACATTGTTTGTCATTCACATCCTGATCACAGCTTTGAGCTCCGTGATTCAAAGATGGGTGGAGTCTCTCAGGACGTAACTATTCTAGTAGAGAAGGTAGCACTCATTTAAGAGAAGAGGAGCTCTAAGAATGACCAGTCTTCTTTTTATATCCTTACCCAATTTTAAAGATCCACAGGGTTCATTTGAGCCTTCAAATAAATGCTCAGGATGGAGAAGTCTGGAGCCTCCTCCTCTTCTTAAAAAATGCTGTTGACACTATTTTAAATTTACAAACAATTTGCAAGAATGCTAAAAGAATTCCTTTCTAATTTCCTCCACCCAGATTCTCAAATGTTAATGTTTCATTACATGCCGTGATCCTTTTGTCTGTCTGTTCATCCATTTATCTGTTCATCTGTTTATCTGTCCTTCCATTGTTTTTTTCTAGACCATCTGAGAGTAATTTGTAGACAGGATGCTTGCTAACCCTTGCCTTTGGTGTTTATTTCCTAAAATCAAGATTTTTTCTTCAGTCATCATAGTATAATTCTCGACATTACAAAATTAACAGATAAGAAAACTATTATCTATTCTCCACCTTATTCAAATCTCAGTTGTCTCAAAAATGCCCTATATAGCAAAAGAAAAATCTAGATAATTCAAAGCATTTAATGATCACAACTCCTTTGTTTCCTTTAACCTAGAACAGTTCTGAGATTTTATTTTGTAGACCATCTCTATTTTTGGTTACCTGGAGTTTTCCTTATAGCTAAGTTAATTTGCACAGTTTTAACAAGGATGCCCCATTAAGGAAGTGGTATTCTCAGCACACCATAGAAGAAATTCATATTGCCAATTTGACCCATTACTGGTGATACCAATTAAGATCATTTGATGAAGGCAGTGTCTGCTGGATTTCTCCACTGTAAAGTTACTATTTTGCAATCCAAATGTACAAATGCCTTGTGGGGAGATATTTTGAAGTTATATAAATATTGTTGCTTCTGAAAATTTCACCAAAAGTTTTAACATTCTTTGATGATTCTTGCCTTAGTAGATTATTTTTATAATGATTTCCTAATGATTTTTAAATTCCATCATTTATTCCACATTTACTACTCAGTTTTCCACTGAAAGAACAAATTTTTTCTTCCCTATTTATATCAATGTAGATTCATGATTCTTTTCTTCATGATTCGTATTTCATTCAAAAAGCTATAATCTTATTTATTTTAATACTCAAATTATCTCAGAATTGGCCAGTGGAATCCCCGTTCAGCTGGCTCCTGCGTGCTCTAGACATGTTCCCATCTTTTTTTGCCCCATTACTTTGACCATCTAGTAATTTTTCAAAGCTACAAAATTAAACGAGTGTTATGATAGTAGCATCCTCTTCTCCCTACTGTTCCTCTTCCTCTTAGGTGGATGATGTGATTGGAATTCTCCCAAGGGGTTGCCCAAGAGGCCTGCCAGATACGGCGGCCTGTTGGCAGTCTCGGGGGGACCACATCTGGCTGCTATTACTGCCTTCCCAGTCCTGAGCATTGTCAGTCTCATCATCTGGCTGCAAAGTAAAAATGATAAGACTCAAAATATGTCAGTGGTGCCATGTGCCTTGGGCCTGGCCTTGGCTGTGGTTTGGGGCACTTATATCAGCTCCCAGCACCTGTGTGGTTTGCCTCAGTGCATCTCTGATATTGCTTATGGTTGTTTCTCACCTGCTGGGTTCCCTAGACTGTCCTTGCCACAGTACTTTTGCCTCAACAAGGACCGTGCCTCACTTGCTTCCCACTGGGTTGTTAATGAGACTGTGCCATACGTATTGGACATATTTGTTGAATGAATAGATGTTGAAAATGGTAATAAAAGCATTCCTAACTGGGCATGGTGGAACATGCCTGTAATTTCAGAACTCTGGGGGCACTGAGCAGGAGAATTGTAAATTTGAACCCAATCTGGGCAATTTAGTGACCTAGCAAGACCTTATCTCAAAATAAAGGAAGGGCTTAGGCTGTAGCTCAGTGTTAAAGCCTCGGCTTCAACCCCCAGTCCTGCCAAAGGAATAAATACATTCATGATTTATTGAATATCAATTATGTGCTAGGGGCTTACTTGTGAATTGAATGCCTTTTCTTATTTATCCTCCCACCCGTATCCCATATGAAGTGGGTACTGTTATTATGCCCATTTTAGAGATAGGGAAACTAAGGCCCAGTGAGGGTGTGCGGATTGCTTAAGGTCACAGCTAATAAGTGGAAATCCAAGTTTAAACACAGCTCTACCTGACTCTAAATTCCTTGTCCTTCTGCTTCCTGGATGGTGTTGACCTATTTCCAGGAGTGAGTTGGAGTTTGATCTCTGTGATTCGAATTTGATCTCACTAGGGTTTGATCTCCTTCTTGTTAAAGGGATGGGATGCTATCTTGTAACTGTGCCCTGTGGAACGGTACTTCAGGGCAGTGATGTAAACGCTTTGGGTGAGATGACTTTAAGTGGCGCCTAGGGCAGCATTAAATATTTGAAATTGTGTTTAGACTTTAGTGTTATTGGAAATAAGGTATGGTAGGCACATCAGATCTAGTATTCATTGGATGCTATTTACTGCTTTAGATAGGGCTTTTTAAAAAGTCAATTTATGGAAAGTCAGTAAATAAGATGATATTTAGAGATGGCAGGACTTTGGGAGAGGGGCAGCGGTGACTGAAGTTGGGACAGTATCTCCTTAGAACAAGATTTTCATCCCCAAAATGCTGGAGTTAATCTCTCAGTGTGGAGGGAAGCCCTAGAGGTAGAAAATTACGTTTGGAGCTCTGTGTGGGCGATTTTGGTGTCACTGGCAAACACACACTTTCCTCTGTGGTTCTCTGCGGGTTAGTCCCTGTTCTTCCCTCCAAGATGCACCCAGTGTGGAATAAGTTCATTGGAATTTCTCCTCTGAAAATTCATCCTTAATCCTTACTAGTTTTAAAAATTCTGGATGAGACAGAAAATGGATGGGGTTGTTCAAGTGGAGCATGAATTCAGCAAATATTCACTGAGTTTTTATGAGCTAAGTCCTGGGGAATGAACTGGTGACCCAGAGATGAACAGGGTCTGGCTCCTGCCAGCAGTGGAGATGCCCAGAGAGGCAAATTCCTCCAGCAAATGTAAAAGGTGCCCAAGTAAGGGACAATGTAGAATTGCCAGGTGTGATCACGTCACATTTTTTAACTAACTAGGGAGTGTTTATCTTCCCCAAGCGGAAGTGAAGGGTGCCAAGGAAAGCCAAAGTAAATGCCATTAGGTGACATTTTAATAGAATTTTGAGCTGGATGGATGTAGAGCAGTGGTGATGAACCTATGCCACGCGTGCCGCAGCAGGCTGTTTGTATCCTTGAAAGCTCTAAAAGGTTCGCCATCATTAGCATAGAGACTGGGTAGAAATTTTATTACCCATTTTGACCTGATTGAACTGTGGCTGAGGGATCAAAGGGACAGCCGACTGTCACCTCACCAGAATCCTTCTCCACACAACCTTGGGGAAAGTCTCTATCACTCAATCCAAACTGGCGTGTTCAATTAATCCAATTTCTGTTCCTCTCCAGCACACTTCACTCTGTTGATTAGAACAAATGTTTTTCCTCTCTTGATGGGGCTGTGACTTAGAATACAAAACACAGGTAGGTAAGAAAAATCTGGGGGAAGAGAGTCATCCTTCAGCTGTTAAACATATTACTGAGCTACTATCACAGAGTCCCTGATTGTCTCACAGAAGCCCTCCCCCATCGTGCCGTTATGAATGCTATTGTTTATGCAAGCCAGTGGCTGCTTAGGCACAGGTAGAATGATATATCGTACATGGCACTGGTATTTGGAATGCATAATTCTAGTTGTGGTTATTAGCGTGATGAAAGGGAGAACATTAGAATTAGTCTTAGGATTGAGGTTATTTGGAAGAAGAGCTAGACTTGTGCACAAGAAAGTGTAGGCTTCCCTGGGAGACTTCATTTGCCAAGTAGAATTTATGGCTTTTGAAAAAATATTTCTTTATTGCAATTATGTTGAGTTTTTGCTTCTCCTCCCCTGTCTCTCTGTTCTGCCACTGGAAGGCACCGGGCATCTGGAGGAATGTCTCTTACTTGCCAAATTAAATACCCCAGATCTATTCACTGCAGAGGGCAGTGCCATTGCTGGAAAAGAGAAAGAGAAGGCACCACTCCCTATCTTGATATTGGATCTATTTAATAGGGTTTGAAATGAGCCTTTCAGTGTGATAAATGGGGGGGTATAAAAATTCCTTCTAGGGCCAACTTCTGTACTGTGTCTGGACACCAGGAGGGCAATTTGAGGCAGAGAGGGCAGCTGTCTGGCACTTTGACTTAAGACAGTGGGAGCCAGGGTTGGGTATATCAGCGTGGGCTGGAAAGTCACATCAAGGTGGGCAAGAACAAGTATGAGGACAGCTCTGGCCCCAGAAATGAATCCAGAAACTGGGGGCTATGGTGGTGAAGCTTTTTAAAGACAGGGGTGTGCCCTCAGCAGGCCAGACTGGAGACAGTCACAAAAGAGCCAAGACCATCCTTACATAGGGTGCCTCCGTGTTCCTTCCCTACTGGGTCAGGAGCCAGCCTTGGGTCTGCGCTAAAGTAAAATCAAGCCCCACCTGATGTAAATCCCACTGTGTGCCAGACAGAAGGAGCCGATGGTTGAGATTCATTTTTACTAGTGCACACGTGCATCCCACATTCTGGTGCCCCCATATGTACAGACTCAGCAATGATTATCTGGTGCACAGGGGCCCCTGCTTTTCAGGGCTTACCCTGGAGCAGAGAAGAGTAAGTCTGTAGAACAAATAGTGACATATGGTGGGCAGGGTGAAGCATGGAAGCTACCTTGGAAGCCACCATAGCACTTGGAATATGGGATCCCAGCTGCCAGGGCAGCTTCCCTCTCTTCCTCTTGGGTTTGGTCTTGAAGCAGTTCCCTGTGGCATATGTTGGGGCATCTTCTTCACTGGGTGGGTAAATGCTTGGCCCTTCCCTCTTGTCTCTGTTCATTCCAGGGAAGTAATGTCTCTGTGCATCCTCCTGACAGAGTTGTCACCAGGCTCAGATAGGTGAACCCTATTTAGGTGGCATTATCGGGCTCTTCTAGCCCTGCGTTAAAACACACATTCATTTGGTTATTCATGCAGCAAACTTATAGCTGTGGGGCCTGTAGGATGTTCAAGGTCTGTATAAGAGTCCTAGGAAGTTAAGAGCTCAGAGCAGCTGGACTGAGGCCTTGAGACCAAAATGCACCTCAGCTAAAATGATGCAGGACAGAGTTGCAAAAATGCCAGCTTTCTTCCTAAGCAATGCGGGGTCCAGAAGAGACAGATTAAAAACACTAGTTATAGCTCAATGGAGAAAGGGCTAGGTTAGGGGAAAGAAATGGGGATGAGTGATCCCAGAAGAAGATCATCCAAGACATTTTGGGTACCGGAGACAACAGCTTCTTGGAGGAACTGCCTTCTAACACAAAGACAGGCAAACTTTTCTGTGAGGAGCGAGGGAGTAAATACGTCAGGTTCCAATAAAACTTTATTTACAAAAAACAGGTGATGGGTTGGATTTGGCCTGTGGGCTGGAATTTGCCAATTCCTGTCTAAGATGAGACCTGAGAAGTTGGCTAGGTAAAGAGAGATGGGCATGTCAAGGGGCATCACAGTGGGCACAAAAGTCAGGGCCCCGAGGCTGGTTTTGGAACTGAGAGCAGTTGTGTGGCAGGCCTGTGTCGTGTGTGTGATGTGGTGTGACAAGGGAGGATTAAGCAGGAGCTCTCGGGGAGTTTGGCATTTAAGCATGAAGGAGCAGGGCTTATCGGGCATCATTTTAGCTGAGGTGCATTTTGGTCTCAAGGCCTCAGTCCAGCTGCTCTGAGCCCTTAACTTCCTCTTTTCCAGTAATTAATTCTTGCAGGTATGCACCGTGCCTCCCAGGGCATGGCAGAGTGTGGCCCTGGTGACACGGATGAGCGGAAGTCAATGGAAGGCTCTGCCATCTGCTCCTGGTGGCTGATGGCAGAAAAGGGAGCCCCGGCCCCTCTTCTAACACCACTCGTTTCCTTGTATGCGTCACCTCCGCTGGCCTCCTGGCCAACAACTCCCCAGTGGGCCTTGTTAGGACTCTGTAATTTAAACTAAATATTGCCAGGAGCTATCTGCTTGCTGGAAGGAGCCCTCCACCTCACCTCCTGTTCCTCTTAGGCTGAGATATTTATTAACTCAAATTAATAGAGGAAGAATAAAAATCTTAACAACCCTCCAGGCCTCCAGCTGGGGCCCCTTCCACTCTGGCCAGGCTCTGGGAAGTGTCTTGGAGAGCAGGTGAGGTTAATTTTCTACAGCCTTGCTTAATGATTTTCAGGAAGCAGACACCAACTCTTCCCTTCCAGCCCCAGGCCTGTTTTGGGATCATCTTCTGTGCATTAGGAAGGTGGCCTTTCTGAGTCCCTAGTGTGATTCAGGCAGGGGCATAGCAGTTCCCTTATTGACCCAGAGTTTAACTCCCTGCTCAGGTGGGGTGTGTCTGAGGGTGGAGATTGGACTGTGGCATCTCATGGGCCCTGAGGTTGGCACTGGCTTGGATAGCGTCTTTTAAGATGTGTGACTTGAAACATTTTATTTTCAGTGGAGATGAAGAGCGATACCAAGATGGGCGCAGTGGTGCATGCCCGTGATCCATGCAGCCTGCAAGGGTAAAGCAGGAGGATTCCCAGTTTGAGCCCAGCCCAGGCAACTTACCAATTTAGCAAGGTTCTGTCTCAAAATAAAATATAAAAAGGGCTGTGGGTGTGGCTTAATGTGAAGTCTCTTGGTTCCATCTTTAGTACCAGCACCAAAAGAAAAAAAGGGAAGCTAAGGTATATATCCTTTGCCTGAGGAAGGTACAGATGCATTTTCTTTAATCCCTTGTCTCATACAAAATGTGTGAGGATCTGGAGATTTTCCAGTGTTCAGAGAGCTTTGTGGACAGTGATCTGGCCCTAGAGGGATTTGTCCTCATCCCAATAGGCCTGATAGGGAGGCTCTGTATCATACATCACAGTGAAGCGACCCATTCCCTCTGTGTCTGCCTGCATGCTCTATGAACATACCATCTATACACCTGATGATAGTAACAGCTAGCTAACCTACTGTGTCCTCCCCATGTGACAGACACAGTGTTAAGTCATAAGGGGTGGTGGGCTTATGATTAGCTCTCTGCTGTAGTAAAAGATGCAGAGGACACGAGGATTCTGTAACTTGCCCAAGATCACATCTTCTCATTCAGAACTTGGCCAAATCCAACGCACTCCCTGCTTTTGTACATAAAGTTTTATGAGGACACAGTTGTGCCTGCTCATTTGTATGTTACCTATCCATGTGCTTGTGCTACTTGAATCATTATCACAGACACTGTAGGGCCCTGGGCAGCTGAAATATTTACTATATGGTCCTACCAGAAAATGCTTACGGATTCTTGTCCTGGCTGATAAGAGGCAAGTGTGGTTCACATGCAGGTCAGTCTAGCCTGGAGCTGAACTCATGATAACATTCATGCATGCTATGCTGTCTCTACAGTTACTGTTGCATTTCCACCCCTGCTCTCTGTTCTGCAGCAGGTTTTAGATCCCTGCTGTTTTCTTGGCTCCTGGCCCATGAGTGCTTGTGTAGGGACCCCGTCTTTCTCATCCACTTGTTTTATTTGATTGATTGATCGATTTCAGCACTGAGGATTGAATCCAGGGAGTGCTGAGCTGCATCCCTGCCCTTCTTATTTTGAGGCAGTATCACTGTGTTGCTCAGCCTGGCCTCAAACTTGAAATCCTAACTCAGCCTCTCCAGTAATCCCAGTAGCTGGGATCACAAGCGTGTGCCACCACACTCAGCTTATTCATCTGATTAACACCACATTGGTGCATAGGTAAAGACTCAGTAGATGTTTACTGAAGGAGGAAAGGAAGGGGTGAATGAATGGTGTTCCCCATCCCTAGTCCCAGAAGCTGACTCTCGGGGCCTTCCTTGGTACAGTGAGTGTGTGAGAAGTTGCCCGGTGAGGGACCTCATTGCTTTGGTCCTTTAAGACAGGTTTGGAGGTGCGTGATCCTGCGCTGCCTGAAAGCATCCATTGCCTTCTTTTCCACCTTGATCATGCTGGGAAAGGTGAAGTGGAAGGAAGCACGGGGCTGGAACCAGAGGAAACATCACCATTCCTTTGGGCAAATCCCTCAAAGAGTGGTCCTGCCTGCAACTCAGAGTCAGTATTTCCTAACACACCATTGTCACGAGCATCTGATTGTTGTCACCCCTGTGGCAAGCACAGTCCTGGTTGTGAATTTATGGGGACTTCCCAGGAGTTGCTGCAATCAATGCACTTGTAGTGGCAGCTCCAGGGAGAGCAAAGGTATACCCTTGACCTTGCGTGGCAGACTCTTTGGAGGCTGTGACTTGTATTTCTAGCTGGTAAAAAATTTCCTCGCTATCAGCTTCCTTTCCTGTAGTCCCAGCATTTGAAAAAGATATTCATGCATGTTGTTGAGCTTGTCCTCCGTTAAAGTTGCTTCTGCTAACTGTGCTTCTCAAATGTAAATTGGCTTTTCAGCACCTTACGTGCCTGTATTTTCTACACACAAGGGGGCAAGGGAAAGAGCGACCTTAACTTTGATGCCAAAGTTAGTGATTTTGACCTTGGCCACATTTGTAGCTGCCATGTGGCAGGGCCTGGCATGGGTAGGGGCAACATAGATGGCCCCAGGCTACTCCTTCCCTACTGAGCCCTTGTGTGTCTGCAGCTTGCTCAGCCCAGAGCCCAGATCTCACTAACTGAGCGCTCCGAGCAGACTGGGCTGGCCCAGCCATTAGCCATGGTTGGTGTGGTCCTCGGTACTGGCAGATCTCATGGGTGCTCAACCTGGCACAGTGTCCTGAGTTTTTCTCAGTTGTCCACTTAGCTTTTCAAGATTATTCTTGAGGTATGAGGACGCTGGGGCCTCTCAGAGAGCCTCAGGGGCTTCTCAGAAGTTAATGTTCTGTTGTGGCTTATTACGGACAGCAGCTGGGATGTCTGTCTGGGCCAATTTGCTGGGAGCAGCGCTGCAAACTGGGCCTCCAGTGAAGAATTTGTGTTTACTTAACCATGGTGAGCACAGAGTGTAGCGAAAGGACAGCACCTGCTGGAGCTGGGACGAAGTGTCTGGTGTGTTCGCCCAGGGATCTATTTCTCTTGTGACTCTTGCTTCCTCCTCCTTTTCCCTTATCATGAAAGAGGAACATGCGTCTCAGTTTTCCTTTTTCTTCTCTTAAGCTTCTTCATTTATGGTTTTAAAAATTCAGGTATCATTCTTATACAAGAAAAAACATAGATTCGAGTCAGCAGGGTTACCCAGCAAACTGCCAGGCTTCGCCTCGATACAACACATCTGGAGGCCTGGTTGAGTCCTCAGGGTCGCCCAGGTGCACCGCCGGGCTCCAAACCAGTGAGGCGCTGCCGGGGACCCAGTTGAGTCCATGGGATCGCCAGTGTGGGGCGGTTTTGTCCTCTGGGGGACATGTGAAAATGTCTGAGGACAGTTTTGGTGTCATAACTTGGGGGCAGGAGATACCAATATTTCATACCTAGGTGATACCAAGGTGCTGCTGAACATTGTATGGTAGAGTTCAGCTCCTGGGAAATAATCATCCAGCCTAAAATGTCAATGGCATCGAGGTCAAGGAACCCTGGTCTGTGTTCTCACCTGCATCATATTGTCAGATTTCTTAAATTTTTTGTTCATTATAGATATGAAGTGGCATCTCATTGAGTTTTAATTTGTATCTCTCCAAGGACTAAAGGTGTTGAGCATCTTTTTGTGAACTTGCTGACCAGTTCTATCTTTATATGAATTATCCATTCAAATCTTTTCCTATTTTTCATTGAGTTGTTTATCTTTTACTTGTGTTGTGGGTTCTTTGTCTGATATTGTGGATATCTTGTCCTGGTCTTTACCTATACAGATTAATGGATTTCATTTTGGCAGGTTTGTACGTACACATAACAGACTTAAGTCATTCCCTTCCTCACCCCTCTTACCTGGCTTTTCCTTCTCATGTCACAGTTTTCGGACTTCTGTGTGTGCAATACATTTTGATCTTTTCCCTTCCTGTTGCCTGCCCTTATGTCCCCTTATCCTTTCCTTTTGTCTAACAGCAGTCTCACATCTGCTTTCTTCTTATCTTTTCTAAGATTCCTCATATTCAGGAGAACATACAATACTTGTCTTTCTGAGCCTGGCTTATTTTGTTTAACACAGTGAGCTCCAGATCCATCTAGTTTTCTGCAAATGACAAAATTTTATTCTTTTTCTATGGCCAACTGATTCTCCATTGGACATAGGCACCACCTTTTCTTTATCCACTCATCCCCGGACGGTGCCTGGGTTCCATGGCCTTTACCTTTCTTGTGTACTTTATAATTTTCTTTCAAAGAGCCAAATTTTTAATTTTAATAGAATTCAATTTGTGAAACTTTTTTCTTTTCTGCATCATGCTTTTTGTGTCTTAAGAATTCTGTCAAGCCTAAAGTTGTCAAGGTATATTCCTAGTTTTTTTTTTCTAGAACCCTTACAGTTTTAGCTTTTATGATTGGATTATTCTCCATCTCATATCAATTTTTGCATATGATGTGAACCAAAGGGAGAGGCTCTATCTTCCAGCACCATTCGTTGAAAAGCCCAGATTCCCCGTTGAATTACCTGGTACCTTGGTTTAATACAAATTGGTCATATACATATATATGTGGGCTCTTTCAAGAGACTTCCTGTTCAGTTCTATTGGTCTGTTTGCCTGTTTGTCATGGCCAGAGCATATGATCTCGATTACTGTCATCTTCCTGGTCTCTTATTCACATCACCTCTTGTTTCATTGCTCATTCTCCCATCTTTCACTGGGATTTGGATGAGCACAGCTGGGAGAGAAAAGCTGTTATTTTGGTCTCCTCTTACTTTTTGTGTCTTTTTGCAGTCTGTCTTCCTTTGCTATCTTTTGCTTGTGTGTGCATGGAAACTGATTAGGCCAGGACAAAAGGTGCCAGATGATGACAATCAGCATCTCTGCTCTTACTTTTCCCTTAGCACCTTCATTCGCCATGTCCCAAGAACATCCTGTCTGAACGACTGGGTGAGCTTTCTTCCTTCTCTTGCCTTTGACTCTGTTGACTTCTTGAAATCCCTCCCTTCTGCCTCTAAGTCTTCCTGGAATCAATAGAAAAAGGTCATGTTTCTTCTCTCCTAATGAATGACTCATCAAGCCAGTGCTGAGTGCTAGCTAACAGCTGTCCCTACGGGGACCAAAAATGTTCCTTGTGTCTGTTGATTTCTCCCATTTATTCTTGGCATGCTCTGGAGCATCTGGGCTGATGGAGCTGGTCATGTCCTGGCACTGCAGACTCTCCACACCTTGCCTGTTTGAGGTAGGTCATGGAGCAGCCGACAGCCCAGAATTACACAGAGGAAATGAGGGGTGGGTATTTTTTGCTGATGCTCCAGGCAAAGGATGCTTGCTGTGTAGCTACCAGAAGCAAAGCCACCTCAGGAGACATGAGGCTTAAGTGGGAAGATTATACTGCCTGTTGTATCACTATTCAGGAAAAGTCCTGTTTTTATATTTGCAAGTAGTGCATGAGCACTGTGGATCAGCATCTCAGGTATCCAAGGGGCCTTGCTGCTTATTTCCAGGTGAAGCTTAAAAGATTTACATGAAATCCCACTGCAAATATGTTTATTTCAATATGAATTCACATAAGTGAGAAGGAGAAGTCCTAAAGACAACTTGAATGTAAAATACTTACAAAATCAAAATTTGGGATTTTCTTGGTATCTATAACACTCCTTCATCGTGAGAAATACACAATAAACACCATTTGTATAACCTCAAAAAACCATATTAACTTCTAAAACTGTGTAAATTGTGGTTTAAGATTCACAAGAAGCTGTAGCACAAAAACTCCTCGGCACTCGTCGCCCAGCTTCTCCAGACAGCGTCTTACATCACCACGCTACGCTGTCATAGCCAGGACAATGGCATTAAAAAAAGTATTTTCTCAGATACAGATCTTACTTGGATTTTTCTAGTTTTCACATTTTTACATGAATTACTGTTTTTTTTTTAAGCAAGGATTTTATTTTTCAGAAGAAGACCTACACTGTTAAAAAAAGAACTAGGTTCAATTCCCAGCTCTGCTCCTATATGTGGGATGATGGTCGACTTCCTCGCCCTTTCTGAGCCTTAGTTTCTTCCTCTGTACAACAGAGATAATTCTGCCTCATGGGGTTGTTGTGAAGCTTAACTAACTTAGGAAAGCACCTAATGCATCAAAGTGGTTGTGATAGGTTTGTGAGAAAGTCTAACTTATCAAAGTCTTAACATGAAAGAAGCCATTTATTTTCCTTTAGCTGAGCTATGTTGACCACTTCCTCTCCCATTAAGAATGCTCTGGGCAGACTCATTCACTTTGTGTGGTGAGGCTTACCCTCGAAGGGCTTCACTGGTGTTGCTGGGTTTAGTTTGATTCCTCTGTTGAGAGTGTTTCCATGTAAATGGCTAGCATGGTATTCTCCGGCCTGTCTTCAGGTTCATCCTGACAGTCCCCCTCTGTCTCTGGGAACACCCTCCTCAAGGGAGCCTTTCCCATTGGCTCCACAAATAGAACCTCCTTTGGTCTCTTTTCTTGTAGTCACCTGGATATAGAACTCCCACCACCCATTGTGCCCCATGCTTTTCCTCTGGATCCATGAAAACCTGGGGAACTTTCTCCTACTATCTAGATGGAGGGAGAAGTACTTCATTTCCTCCCAGATTCCCTACTCCTATGTCCCTGCAAGTTGTTCATCTATAAGTTATCTACAGATCTGCTACCTGTGCAAATTGGACAGCACTGTCCAATGTGGTAGTCACTAGCCATAGATGCCATTATGCAAATTTAAGTCAGTTCAAATAAAATATAATGAAACACTAATTTTTCAGTTGCACTAGCCACATTCCATGCGCTCAGTAGTTGCATGTGGCCAATGTCCATCATATTGGATATCACTGGTATAAAACATTTCCACGATCACAGAAAGTTCTTTTAGACATTGCTAGTCTAGCCAATACATCTCTCTTTTACTGGTACCCACAGTAATCTCTTCTAAGAACTGTACCTCTCTCTCCAAGTGGATGGTGATGATAGTGGGTGGTCCTGGGGCCCACAGTTCAGCAGACATCTACTTAGGAAATAAGATGCCACGTGCCCATCCTTGCAGGAACCTTCAGGGAATAGGAACGCTGTCTTGGTTACTTTTCTCTCCTTGCTGAGACAAAATACCTGATACCCAGAATTAAGGAAGGAAAGGTTTATTTAGCTCACTGTTTGTGGAGTTTCAGTCCCTACTCGGCTGGCTCCAAGACAGAGTGGCACATGGCAGAGGGCAATAGTTCATGGAGGCAGAAAATAGCAAAAACAACAAGAGCAAAAGGGGAGGAGCAGCGGCAAGCAACCTTTTTCCCTTCCTTCTGTTGTATGCAAACTGCTGGCCCCAGGGCAAGTGTAGCAGTCACGTCCATAATTCCCAACATTTGACAGTGAATCAGTCATAACTCTAGAAGCTTGCTCCACAACTGCACGAGGATTTGGGGGGGACATCCAGATACAAACTGTAACAAATGCATTCTGTGAATTCGATACCTCAGAAGGTCAAAGTCCAAAGCCCAACCTATCCCCCTCCTCTTTTTCTGTAGGCTATCAGGAGGTGGCAGTGGTTTGGGGGATGTGGGCTGACTCTCGCTCCTCTTTGTTACCTTTGTAGAGAAGAGTGTGACTCAAGCCCCAGCTTCTGGAAAACTCTTCAAGAGGAGTTATGTGTCTTATTTCTAGCTTCAAATTTGTCTTAGTCACTTCCCTGACACCTACAAAATACCTGACATTCACAACTGAAAGAGAAAGTGGTTCAGTTTGGCTCACAGTTTGCCATCTGTACTCATCTGGCTCCAAGGCAGGAAGGGCACGGTAGAAAGGTCGGGTAGAGGAGAGCTGCTCACAGCGTGGCGGCCAGGAAGCAGAGAGAGAAGGGAGCAGGGGAGGGAGATGCACCCTTTCCAGTGACCCGTCTCCAACCAGGCACCCTGCTCATAGCAAGTCGTTATAGCACCAGTGGGAACTGAGCATCCTCCAAAAGTTCCACCTCTGAACACATGAGACTTTTGGGGGACCTTCTGTATCTAAATCATGACAGGTCTTAACCTATGTAATTCTGATATGGTAGCAGAAATCCCACTTGATAATCTCTTAACACTATTATCATCAATAATAGCATTGACTGTATAACCTTCTATGTTTGTCTGCAAATATGCAAATATACACCTTCCATTGCTCATCTACATTTCTGTGGAGTGGTTCATTGTATCACAAGTATTTCCCCAACTTTCTGTCCTACCTAGAATTTCCATTTTCTAGTGGGCATATAAAATTACATTGCCTTGGTATTCATGGTTCTCTGACTGTTCCTCATGTAGTTGGAGATTTTCACTACTCTCAGAGATTGGTATGGTAGGTGGCACTATTGTGAGCAACTTGGTGAACTTCATTCCTTATATTCGATGATTTCTTTCCATTGGAGAAACTTTCCAAGAAGTGGGAAATGGGGTTGAGTCTGTGAACCTTCCCTGCCCTTCTACTTGAGGGTCCAGTGGCAGGATGGACCTGGGAGTGTCAGGAGGCACCATATGTGTGCACCTGTGTTATGTGCCTAAACCTGTCTTTTCCAGCTGGGTCTCATGCCACTCCCCTTTTCCTCCTACCCCAAGGACTTTGCCTGTGATCTGGCCTCTACTTGGATGCTTCTTTATTGTGTTCTTTTCCTTCTTTTAATTAATAACTATTTGCTCCCTTTGATCTCAAGTTTAGACTGAAATCATACTTCCTTCTAGAAGCCTTTCCTCCCTCCACCAGGTTCAAGTAAGTCAGGCCTCACTGGTGGGAACAGGTTCCTATTCTTCTCTGCTTCAGTGTCTACCATGATGTGTGATTAGACATTTATTTGGTAACAAGGAGACTAATGTTTGAACCCTTGGTTAAGCTGAGTGGTGCAGCTCTTCAGTGCATGCCTGGTAAGCGCCAGGCACATAGGCACTTTGTATTTGTTGAATGAGTAAAGGTCTCTAATGTAGAGTGAGGAGGGCGCTGATCAGGATGCCAGAGCCCTTTTTGGTCTTTCTTCTATCTCATGTCACTGTAAATAGCTCCTCTTTGCAGATGGGACCAAGTCAGAGGCTTAAAAACTAAGGGAGCTGGATCTGAGAGCTCATGCCTGTAATCTCAGTACTCTGGGAGGCTGAGGCAGAAAGATCACAAGTTGGAGGCCAGCCTGAGCAACTTAGCAACTTAGTGATAACGTATCACAAAATACCAGGTAAAAAAGGGTTGGGGATATAGCTCAGTGTGAAGGATCCGGAAGGATCTTGAAGGCAGACCACCTGCATGATTTCTATAGTGAATGGTTTGCCCTGCTGAGAAAACCCTGCCTGTCTGGGTGCTGCCAGGATTGAGGGTAATTCAGACCAGGTATGGGGGAAGGAGGGCTATCTCATATAAGTGTACTGGGTACTGGGTTCCATGTCCAGGATCACCCAAAAAATGTGGAGCTAGGCATGGTGGCACCTGCCTTTAATCCAATTTACTTGGGAGGCTGAGGCAGGATTGCCAAGTTCAAGGCTAGCCTAGACAACTTAGTGAGGCATTGTTAAAATAAAATAAGTTTATCTTAAAGTAATCTAAAAAAAATGGAGTCTGCAAATGGGCTTTGCCAGTCTAGGAATATTGTGGTATAGTACACAGAAGTGCAATGTGAACAGATGTGCCTGAGAAGGGGAAGAGTAGAGGGTCTGTGGCTTTTGTGAGATTTTCAAAGAGGGTCATGAACCCTCAAAATGATCCCATTTGTCAACCTGGGTAGCCACTGTAATCTACAGGACACCTACAAGATAGCCCTCCTTCCCCCATACTTGGCCTGAATTACCCTCAGTCCTGGCAGCACCCAGACAGGCAGGGTTTGCTCAGCAGGGCAAACCATTCACTGTAGAAATCATGCAGGTGGTCTGCCTTCAACCTGAAGAAGCGGGGAGGAGAGGGCTACATTTGCCTGGTTCTTCCCCAAAGGTTCCAAACTTCAGGGTACTGTGTCACTCTCTGTCCTCGTGGAAGGAGGGGCTTGGGTGAGTGAGGGGCCATAAATGGGTGCTGGTGGTGTTCCTGTCAATGGGAAGGACCCCAGAGGTAGGGAGGAGCACTGCCACCCCTAACACGCTGACCTCAGAAGCCTCTAACGGCTTTGATGATCTCGGGCGTTGCCTGCAGATAGTATCATATCAGACCAAGCTAGAAGAATCTCAGGACAACCGTCTTTATTTCACCTCCTTGCTATTTGGAATTTTGCCTAAGTAAATGGGGTGGTTCAAATTTAAAATGTCCCCCAAAGATTCATATATTGAGGGCTTGATCCCCAACATAGCAGTGGATTAACCCACTGGTGACTTTATAGCTGACTGTGCTGCCAGGAGGTGGGGCCTGGCTGGGGGAGGCGGGTCACTGGGGTGTAACTTGGAAGGGTATATTCTGTCCATGGCCCCTTCCTTCCTGTCTGGCTCTTTCACTTCCTCTCTGCTTCCTCACTGCCGTAATGGGAGCAGCTTCGCTCCACCATTCCCTCCTTCCGTGATCCTTTTCCTCACTTCAAGCCCACAGCCACGGAAGCAGCTCCCCACGAACTTGATCCTCTGAAATCGTGAGCCTAAGTAAACCCTTTATCTTTTAAGTTTATCTATCTCAGATATTTGCCCCAGTGACAAAAAGGCAATCAAGACAACAACTTACCTTAGTACAATAAATGCATTTGGCGGTACAAACAAACTCCAGTACCTAGTAGGGCCAGGCAGAAAACCCAGATGGGTGGAAAGGCCCTAATTAGTGTCAGATGATGAGTGACTATTGACATTTGGGTTCCAGATCAGTGAGTCACCATAGGGGGTGGTGGAACACAGTGGTAGTTTGTCCCGTAGGGGACAAACTAGAGTGCCGCTTCTAGAAGCCACTCCTGTGTGGCTGATGGTTGCTCTGTGAAGGGAAAGCCCTGAATTATTTAATCAAGGGAAGGTAGAACTGTGGGTTTCTATGTGCAATTTCCCATTTTGGAAAACTGTTGCCAACTCATCCCCAATTGACACCTCATGTGAGCCAAATAGAATTTCCCTGCCACCCAGATGTCACTCTGCAGGGTACCACTTTGTAAATTAAATTAAAAATCCTACAAACCCACTGGATACATGTATTCTTTTAAGTTCACCAAAACAGAAAGCTCACTGGGTCTCCTCTGGGCATCTGGCCAGAAGATTAGAAGTCCTCTCTTTTAGGGACCTGGTGACTGTATATTATAACCTTAGACCTTGTCAGAATTTCTACGGTTAAGTTCCCTATAGCAGAGGGGACAGCTGAAAGGCTGGGCTTTGCCAGGCTTGGCATGGCATGTGTATAAGAGGCTAAAATAGGCCTGTTTGGGTGTCTGTTTTGTATTCACCATCTTCAGGGCCTTGACTACTATGTTCTCATTAATCGTCATGGCAGGGAACTTGACTTGGAGAGCAAAGCTGGACTTCTGAGCTCATAGGCTTTGATCTGGATAGCACACGTGCTTAAGTTTCCCCATGTGTGCTCAGAGTCACTTTCACCTACCTCATGGGCTAACTGAGGAGTTAACAAGGGTCAAGATCTCAGGTTACAGGTGGAACTCTTCCAACAGGAGTTTTCTCTCAAGGAACAAGGATAAATCCTGAAAGCTATGTTAATATAAATATCCATAATTCAGTTCTGGAACATTCTAACCAGAGGGACTCACTCACCTAATGTTTACTGAGTGATCTGTTTCCCTCCCGCAGTCAGTGAACGACAGTGGTTCCAGGCAAAATGCCTTTCTTGTGATCCTTTGTATGTTCTCAGTGACTTTATGGAAGAGATTGTTTACCTTTAATTTATAATCTAGCTATAAAAGGTTTTCAGCAACCCCTCCATAGTACACCATCAATCTAGATGGAGTTACTATTATAATTGGAAGTCACCAGAGTAAATTCCTTGTGAAATGCACTATTCTTGGTCTCTTTCCTTGATTGAATTGTGACTTGACCTGACTTCTGCAAAATGTATTTGTTGGCATCTGTGACTGCAAAATTTATAAGGATGGAGAGCTTTTGGATATAGTTGGATCTAGGTGCTTATAATGTTAAAGATACCTTGTCTGTCTCCGTCTCTTGCTCTGATAGTTTTGTTTTCTCATCGTGGCCTGCTTTCTTCGCCTGACTCTGTGTCTCAAATAATCCTGGGATTATAATCTCAGTAGTAAAGAAACTTGTCTCTTAAAAGTTGCCACCAAAGTCCTGGGATTGGACCCCCCCCCAAGAAATCAACATGATACATGCCCAACCTTAAAACTACCACTGTGTCCAAAGGGATGGAATATGCTGGTTGGGATGGATACACACACCTGTCTATTCCATATGTAGCATGTGGGGAGATGGTAGACAGACAAAAACAGCAGATGTCATCTACATCTTAAAAATAAATAAAACCTCAACTTCCACCAGCCTAAATCATATAGGGCTCGCTCAAATGTGCCATTGGCAGTGTGCATTTATAATACAGGAGGATGTTGTCTAAATAATCTAGTTTGCATGGCACCAGCATTATTTGAGGTATCACCCCCAAAGTAGGGTGGCTGCTAACTTTGGTGGCCTTGAGCAGTCTAACAAAGTTCTACCATTCATGTGGGATGGAATCAGGCCCTGAGGGTCAGACACAGGGAAAGATGGAAGAGGTGAGGAAATACATGCAGAGACCAATGAGGGTGGAACAGGACAACTGGCGGTATAGAAATAGAGTCAGAAAAGTTCAATACAGAAGAGCTTCACTTGTACGGATCGCCCATTACCTGGACTTTTCTATCCACCATCTCATTTGAGTAGCTACATCCCAACTCTGTGTGGCTGGCAGCGCAGATAGTCTTATATTTATTGGTTGCATAAAGAATCTGAGACCTACTAAAATTAATTGACTGGGCCAAGGTCAGAAGCTAACTAATAGGAAGTCAGAAAGTAGAATTTAGGCAGTTCTAGTTCCAGCCTTATCCAACAGACATGTAAACAAATTATATACAATTGAAAAATGTCAAGTAGTCATGTCAGAAAAACAAGTGAAACTGATTTTAACAAACAAGTATATTGATTTTTAAGAATATTTTTTATTTCACCTAGTAGTTACCAAAATATCATTTCAACACATAGTAGCTTTAAAAACGTGAGACATTTGACATTCGTTTTTGTTTTTATTTCATGGGAAGTCTTCAGAATGTCTGGTATATATTATGGACCAATAGTTCATCTCAGTTTAGGATAACACCTTTTAGGTGCTCAGGAGCCACATGTGGCCAATGGTTACTATATTGGATGGCACAATGTAAGTGATTTCTTGTTGTAATGGGTCAAGGAACCAATTTTATGGGTTTAAATTTAATAACTCAGTTCAATAGCTACTTACTAAGCATCTGTTGTGTGGCAAATGCTGAGGATATAAGGCAAACAAGATAGACTTGATCCTTCCTTGCATGGAATTTGTATACTAATGGGGGAGGCTGACACAAGACAAATTTACAGGGAAATAAAATAATTTCAAAGTGTTTCAAGTCTATGAACAATGGAAACAAGGTGTGAGACTGAGAATGGTAGAGTGTCATGAAGGCTTCTTTGCTCTGCTGAAGCAGAGATCAAATCATGGCCGTGTAAAGTATGCAGTTGTGTGTGAGATGGAGGAGGGTGTTTCAGGGAGAGAGGAGACACGCACAAAGGACCTCAGGTAGGAGAGCACTTACATGTTCCAGGAACTTAATGAAAACCAGTGTGGCTACAAGTATTTGGAGAATGTTTCCAAGGAGACTCATTTGCATTGATACCCAAAAAGCCTGATGTATAATAGATTGTCAATGAATATTTGTTGTATAGATGGATGCGCAGGTGGACAGATTCATGGATGGATGGATGGATGGATGGGAGGATAGATGGATGGGTGGGTAGATGGATGGATCTATGGATGGGAAGGTAGATGGATGGTTGGGTGGGTGGATGGATGGATAGGTATTTGTATGCATGGAAGAATGCATTTATTAAGTATTATTTATGGCTGTTTTGTGCTACAACAGTTGAATTGAATATTGTAGCAGAGATCCTACAGCCTAGACAGCCTAAGATATTTCCTATCTGGCTATTTACAGAGAAAGTTTGCTGACTTGTGACCTATAAAGTGGAAACAACCTGAGATTCTTCAAACTGTTATAGGGCTTAAACTGGGAGAAGGCTGTTCCCCGCCTGCCTCAGTGGCTTGCCCTCCTCAGAGGTAAATTTGGTTCGCTGTTCTCTGCCCCTTATCTCTCTTGGGGTCTGTGTCCGGTGCTTATGTTCCTTCCCTGAGCTCAGGTGGCTGGAGTGGAAGATGAGTTTCTTCTCTGGGTCTGTCCCAAATGTGCATGTTATTTGCACAGAGGCTGGGCAGAGGAGAGAGTGGTCCCTAGCAAACAGATCCAGGTGCTTGGCTGTGGGATGATGTGGAAGCTTTGTTACTGTTAATTATGGCCGTTCTTCATGGCAACAGAGTGCAGGTTCTTATTGCTCTCTGTGGAGAGAAATTTAGACCATGCCCCTTAATGAGAAAGTTATCTCTCTTGCCATTGTGAAATTATGAGCGTGAGCATGAATTTAGATGAGAATTTATGTATCCAGGGGCAACACAGAAAGGCAAATTCCCCAAATACCTGCTCACCACCAGGTAAGTTTCCCCTACGGTGCCGTGAAAAATGTAAGTGCTCCTGGTGGAATTTCCAGGCTCCTAGGGTGAAAGCCTGAAGCCAGGGCATGTGGTGACAACTGTGCAGTGGTTTCTCAGCCTCCACACTGTTGATATTTTGGGCTGGATAATTCTCCATGATGAGGGTAGGGGCTCTATCCTGTACATTGCAGGATTCCAGCAGTTTGCTCAACCTCTACCCACTAGACGCCAGTAGCATCCCATTCCTCAAACTGTGATGACTGAAAATGTCTTGCGTTGCCCGGGATTTCCCTGCAGGGCAGATGTCTCCCCATTGAGGACCACTGGTGTACAGGGACCGTAAAATATCACTGCCTATGTTCATCGGGAGGCAGCTGCTAGAGGGGACTGGGCTGTGAAGTGGTGACTACAGACTGGATTCCAGTCCCGCACTGCTGGCCATGTGACCTTGGACAAGTCGCTCAACCTCTCAGAGGGGAGTTCCTGCTTTAGAGACAGTCCAGAGGAAGTGAAATGGGGTTGGTTAAACGCCAGGCACCCTACTCTCAACCCCTGTCTCCCTCCTCCTGTTCCTGCCTCCTCTTCAGACCCCAAGCATCTGTCGCCTTCTCGGGAGTCCCAGGGCAGCCTGTCCCGCTTGGGGACTGACCGCTGCTGCTTTTCTCACCTGTCTTCCCAAAGATCAGCAGAGGAGGCGCATATGTTGCGGGGGAGAAAAAGTTGCATTTTATTACTTAAAGTTCCCTTCAAAGAATAGTACGGTTTTATAATTTGCAGCCGCATGAAAGAGTTCCACCTGGGGCTCCAAAAAGAATAATAGATCAGTAAGATTTGAACCTTAAATCTGCTCATCCACCTGGACGGGTGACGGGTATTTGAATGAATATTTAAAGAGCGGGGCTTTGATAGCAGAGAGTTACTGCTCCTCCCCCCGCGTCCCACCCCGCAAGCAGGAAAGCGAAAACTCCTTTTTCTTCCCTCTGACCTCTTAGATGAATGAGAAAAGCATAAAATAAAATTAAGGGGAATCATTTGCCTGACTCAGCCCGCAAACATTGCAGGTAATGCTGTGCAGAACTCATTTACCTCCGACTCAGAAGCGGCGGCCTCTGGCATCGGGAGCCCAAGCGTTTGAAATGGAGTCTGGCTGGGGAGTAATTTGTGTTTTTGTTCCATCCCCCCCGAGAGCAGGCAAAGCTCACCTCTCACTTCAGAAGCCCCATCTCCACCATCTGCTCATCAGGGCTCACAGAAAGGAGGAAAGAGGAGCGGCCAGGGATAGGATTTTGGAGACTGGTTGGGTTTTTTCTTTCCTGCCCTAACTGTCCTTCCTCCCTCCCTCTTACTACCCCCCTCATTTTTTTTCTTTGTCCACTTAAGTATATTTGGATGGTGATTTCAGTATATCAGTATAGACATATTTACTTCATTTTGATTTTTGCAGCCCAGGATATTGAACCCAGGGTTGCTCTACCACTGAGCTATAACCCGTCATTTTTACTTTTTATTCTAAGACAGGGTCTTACTAAGTTACCCAGGCTGATGTCCAACTTGTGATCCTCCTGCCTCAGCCTCCCAAGTAGCCAGGATTACAGGCATGAGCCACTGTCCCTGGCTTCCCCTCCCCAGCCATTTTACATTATAAGAGTAATAATCTCTGTTAGTGTAACAAAGAATATACAAAAGTATAGAGAGTAAAGAAGTTTTCCATTCCCTCCTGCGCCAAATTTAGATCCAAAGCAACTGCTCTAAACACTTCACTGTAACTCTTTGGGAGAATAACACCTTGCTACCCTACGGTTGTCAGAGTTCTCCAAAGACAGCAGAACCAATAGGAAGTTACCTACCTATCTGTCTGTCCATCTGCCTATCTCTCCATCTTCTATCTAATCCTTGACTCTCAGGAGGATTACAGCCTAATAAACCCATTGTAAATTGAAAATACCCTGCTGAAGCTTCATACAATACACTCATCCATTAACCTAGCCTACTTTGTGCTCAGAATGCTTGCTTGGCCTACCATTGGGCAACGCCATGGAACACGAGCCCATTCCATAATAAAGTGCTGAATTTCTCTGGCAATTTATGGAACACTGTAGAGAAGGTGGAAAAAAGAATGGCTGCATGGGTGTACTTTGGCATTGTCATAAAATAAAAAAATTACAAGTTAAACCATTTTAAGAGAGGAAGAGATTTTAAGGAACCGGCTCATGTGATTGTCCAAATGCAGCAAGGCAGGGCAGCCCTGCAGGCACTGATGTTGAGTCCTTAGGTGGTCTGGAGATGGAACTCCTTGCCACATGGCAGGCTTCGTGTAAAGTTCTTTAAAAGCATTTTATCATCTACACCTTGTGAGTACTGTAGAAGGCAGAGGGCCAAGCTCATGGACCCATTTTACAGATGTAAAGAGTGAGGCTCATCGAGCAGGTCAGAATGTCATTTACTGTGCACCAGGGTGTTTCTACAGGGCTGAGGCTCTTCCTGTTGGTCCCCTGCCCTGTTCTTGGGTGTGGTTTTTGTGACTTCTCTTGGTGCTCACCTCCCCTGCTCCTCTCTGAATTTCTGTCTCCAGACTTTGCCCTTCCTCTGGAGGAGTTGCCATCACTCCCCACGGCCATGGTTTCAGCAGGATCTGCCTCCTTCCAAGGCCCTGAGAACACCCGTGGGAGGAGACAGGCAGTTGCTGATGGGGACTAGCGAATGGTGGTGCCCCTTAGGTTTCTGCCTCACCGGGCACGTCTGCTCCAGAGGACAAGGATAAGAGGCCTGGTCACTGCTGGCATGGGAGTGACACATGCACGAGCCCACCCGCAGCCTTTTCTGAGTCTAGGGAGTTGCTCAGACATTCAAACCTAGGTCTTGGGTGCCTCTCACCTGGCTGGCCTTGCACATGGGCAGTCTTCACCCAGGTGGGTGCGAGCTGAGCCCTGATCTGTTGCCTCTGTGCGGGGCTTGGTCATGGGAGGAGCTGAGGGAGGGTGTGAGACAATCACGTCTCCTCATCCCAGTGCACTGACCAGCGCCTCATGGTGCAACCAACCGCAAAGGTTCCCAGGCCTTTTTCCTAAACAAAGGGTTGTCAGCTGCTTTGTGTAATGTGGCATGAGCAGAAGGCCTTTCTGCAGGAGCAGGAGGTGATGACGCGGGGAGAGGATTGTGGGGAATTTCAGGAAGATCTTGCCAGGAAAAAATCAAGGCAAGAGATCTAGCCAGTCTCCAGAGATTCTTATGTTTATGATCCATGGATCTTTCCACATTCCAGACTCCTTTCTACACAGGAAGGGTAACGACACGTATAATGGTGCTCAGCAAGGCCCAGCACCCCAATCACCCCAACCTCCATCTATCTCAAGTCCATTCCTTTTGGTGTCACTATTCCCACTGCTCTGTCCAGGCCGCTGGCCATCCCCGCTGCCTGACCATGACCATCTGCAAACCACAGTTACCCTCCTCCAGTCCATTCAGAGTTCCCAGAGCACGCAAATACTTCCTACCTCAGGCCCTTTGCACATCCTTCTCTCTTCTTATCCCCACCCTTTATGTGGCTGAGTCCTGATCATGGTTTTAGCTACTCAGAGAGCAGTTCTTGACCATGCCATCATCTTCAACTTAGCACCATGCTTCTTTCACAGTACTTTGAAATTATTCATCTGGCTGTAACCTTGTCAGCCAACCCATAGCCTTGCCTCTTGAAACTTCAAACTGAGGGACAGCAGCTGTCTTTAAACTGACAATTGCATGAGTGCATGTATAAAATATAAAATTGTGATAAGGTGAGGGTGTAATGAGAGATGAAGGCAGGAAGAGGATCTGACTTAGACTGACAGAGAAAGTGTCTCTGGTGAGGTTAAAAGTGTCTCTGATGAGGTTAAAGACAAGCTCTAAAGGATGCGTAGACATTAGTCCAGGAACGAATGAAGACTGTTCAGACAGAGGGAACTGTGTGTGCAAAGGTCTTGGGGCAGGAACAATTTTAGAGCATCTCTGGAAAGCAGGTTGATGTGCAGGAAGCATTTCACAAGAGAAGTGACATGGTATTAGGGAGGCAGGTAGGAGACAGGATGTGAATTTATTAAAGATCATCAGCACAATGGCACTAACCATTCATTCAGCCCTGTTATGTGTCAGGCCCCGAGCTAAGGCTTTATAAGACCCCATTATTCTTACAACAATGGATAGAATTATTCTTAGAGTACAGATGAGGAAACTGAATCGCCAAATATTAAACCGCTTGGCTAAAACCCTGTCCCTATAGCCCACAGACGTTAGGCTGGAACTCATGACTCTGAAGGATTCACACATCACAAAGTGCTTAATTTTATCTATGCTGTGCTGGCAAATCAAGTTCCTCTGCCTCAGTGTCCAGGACCCCCTGGGGCCCAGGGCGGTGCTAGTCCCTGAGCTCCCCTGTGACCCTCCCAGGATAAAGCTCACCCAGCCTTAGCACTTACTTTGCTTCACAGTATATTTGAGTATTCCATTATTTCCGTTCTCCCCAGGGCTCAGGAACTTTCCCATTTCCTTGTTAAATAAAAGATGAGAAGCGGATAATGAAATCCAGATGCCCTGGAGCCTTCGATGTCACCTGCCAGTTTTTCTGTTGGTCATTTTTTTCCTCCTTTAAACAAAACAGAAGAGATGATTTGCTCATTGGGAGCGAGAGGCCGTATTCAAATAGCGTCATTATCAGTCAGGCCTTGCCATGGTTCACTCACTCATTTACCTCATTTACATTTGGGTCTTCGATTCAGTATTCCAGCATGCTTGCTGATGACTTTTCAAATACTCTGGAACTCCAGAGAGTCTGTGCACATTCACTCCCTCAAGAGTTGGGGGCTGTCTCACTCTGCACCCTTCTTTTTTTATGATGAGTGGAGTGTGGGTTAAGATTCTTCAGAATCGAATGCATCTAGCACCTGTCTCTCCCATAGACAAGTGGTTCTCAAAGCCAGCGATTTTGTCCCCTCCAAGAGGACACTGGGCGATGTGTGGAGTTGACTTTGGTTTTCAGAGTTTGGAGAGGGGTGCTGTTGGCACTGGATTGGTGAAGACCTGGGGTGCTGTACCATGATTTATCTAGCCCCAAATATCCACATTGCCAAGGCAGAGAAAGCCTGATTTAGACCATGGTTCTCATGCTGGGAAGCGTACTCTGACTCTGTCGGCTAGATCTAGTTGGTTTATCGTGTCAAGTCCTCTACTTCCTTGTCTTCTGTCTGGTTCTATTCATTATTCACACGGCTGTTGAGGGTCCCCAGCTATTATTGTGAGGTTGTTGATTTGCTCCCTTCAATGCTGCCAGGTTTTGCTTCATACATTTTGATGGTTTTCCATTAGGTCTTGCTGACCGCTGTGTCCCCAGCCTGAGTATGGAAGTAGATCAAAGCGCGAGAACATGCAGCCCAGTGATTGTTAGGTGTGGGTGGGACTCCTTGAGAAGCAAGGAGGAATGGAGAACAGGGTGCAGGGGGACGTCAGGCGGTGCAGTGGAGATCAGCACCAGTGGGAGAAAACAGTGGAAGCAAGGTAGGCGTGGGAGGGAGAAGAGCATCCCCAGAACTTAGGAATGTGCTATGTTAGACAGCCAGGGGGTTTTGCTGATGGGATTATGTTAGGATCCCATGGTGAGAAGGGAGAAGGAGAAGGGTCCTTTAATGCTGGAAAGGTCAGAGCTGGGACAAAGGAGATATGATGCTATTAACAAAGGTTGGAATGATGTCCCTTGGAGGATGGAGAAAGGTCCAGACCCAAGCAAGGTAGGCAGCCTGTGCAAGCTGGCCCATGTGAGGTCATGGGGTCCCTTCCAGCCTCCAGAAGTAACGCAGCTCTGCTCACCCCTTGGAAGCCATTCAGATCAGGGTCATTTGTTATGGCAGCTGAAGCAAACCAATACAGCTGGGAAGAGGGAAGTGTTGGGGGGAGATGGCATCACAACAGAGGCCTGAGCTGAGTGCACAGAGAGGCCTGACCTGCGACACTCTCCAGTGCTACTGCTCGGTACCTAGGCAGGTCTCTTCACCTCTAGAGAACAGAGGAAATGCCAGCCCCTAAACGCTGGCTTCTCAAGGCTTGGGCCGCCTTGGATGGAGCCCTGAGAACCTGGCATGGGAACCAGTGAAGTGTGGCACTGGAAGCCCTCAAGTTCATTATCAACTCAGTGTCAGCTGTCACTGTCCAACTTAACACCATAGCAGACTCATGGTGGTCTAATTAAAGCCATAGATGACCGTCACACGTTGAGACTATAATGGTCAGTGAAAAAGATCTGAGCCACAAGCCTGAATAACCCATCATTTCTCTTCTATGAGAAAGCCAAAGTACAAGTAATGTAAAGAGCAAAGTAAAAGATAACAGGGAACAGAAAGACAGAGTTTTTGCAAGTGGGAAGGGAATGAAGAGCTGGAGAGAGAGGGAGGTAGAGGACGAGAAGAGGAAGTAGAAGGAATTACGATGCCTTACGTACATGTGCCAACTCCCCACTGCGAATATGATCATTATGTGCTACACACACGGCCTAATAAAGATTGGAATAATTTTAAAAATCTGACAGTCCTTTAAAAAGTGTCAGATGTTAATGATAAACAGCGGAGGAAGTAAAAGTTTTGCTGAGTATGAGTAGTGCTGCTAGGAGCTAGGAAGTTTTCCTGCGGACATGTGTCTTCATGTCTTTTTTAGTTCTCTTGCTCATTACAATCTAGATTTCATTTTTGGAGCTGGTGCACCAATGGGGCCACAGTTCTGAAGCATAATTATATTTGTTTATTTTCCCAACAGCTTTAGGAAGATATAACTTCTGTACCACAAAAACCACCCTTTCTAAGTAGAGTTCACTGTATTTTGGTAAGTTTACAGGGCTATGCAGCCTCCGTCATACTGCTGTTTTATTTTCTTTCTTTCTCTCTTTATTTTAAAGAGGAAAAATAACAATAACAAAATAACAAAGACAAAAATAAAACAACACAAAAACAGTAAAAACCATCCGTAATTTCAAAACAAGATGATAGGAATTAACAATGATTGTCATATTACATATTGTTATCTTTAATGCAGTTGCTCAGATTACCAGATGTAAGAATGCAAGATGGATCAAACAACTGAAGAAAATAAAAAGTAATAAAAATCATTAGAAATGATACAGAGCTTCACTAGACAAGGTGGTAGGACTTCAACAATGGTTGTTGCGTATTGTTGTTGAGATTACCAGATAAAAGCATACAAAATTGGTCCAAAAGTTTAAGCATTAAGTGTTCCTTTCAATAAACCAGTAGACACCAGCAGCACAGTTATCCCAGCTTCCCTTGAACATACATATATATTTAGAAGAGGTTTTTCCTGCCCACTTGCTGTTAATTCCACTGAGCTGCTTTGTCTCTCCACCTTTGTAATGGGGACATTTTTAAACCTGTCTCCCGAGCAGAACAGTTCATACCTACAGAGAAGAGGTGGCCCTGTGTCAAGCTCTGTTATGGGAATGTGGACAGAGGGCAGGGCACTTGGGCAAGTGACTTTATCTCTTTGAGCCTCAGTTTCTCCATCTGTGAATGGGGGTGGTTTACAGGATGGGAAATTGGAAGGACTATAAATAAACATGTAAAAACTCAGTTTGATACTCTGCAAGGGGTGGGAACCTGGGAAACTTTAGAGACCACGGTCACTACTGCACTTGGTTGCAATAGTTTGTGAGGTGGGTTACACCAGCCCCAATGGCAGATGGCTCCGTGGAAGCCCAGAGTGGAGAGGTGCTGGAAGTGCCTTGTAGACTGACAGACTAAGGAGCCTGGAACCTCTTCCCCTTCTCCCCAGCTGCTCAGGGTTCCTGGCAAGGACTGAGAAAGAGGAAAGCATGCCTGGTCCGTGCCCAGCACCACTCCCCAACTTGCCTGCCAGGAGCCAGGTGATTTGCTCTGGCTCAGTCTGCAAGGAACCCAGTAGGGCTGAGGGCATGGAGCTGCACACATGGTTCCTGGGAGGCGGTGGTAAAAAAGCCGATGGAAATTATCACAACAGCGCAAGGCGCTGTTTCCCATTTGTCACCAGCCAGGCCAGGCTTAGGGCTGAGGCTGTGTGAACCGAAGTTATTGGTAGAGTGACCGAGTTAAGGACCCTGCTTGGTGTCCCCTGTGGCTGTATCAGCAACCTTCCCCTGTATATGAGGCATTTAGGAAAAAGTGCCCTGTTCTACATTGTCCCATGTCCCTGATTCTGGGCACTCACAGACCCTTGATAAATCAGTTGAGCAAAGGCGCAGAGCTGACATTTTCTTTGGCAGGGTGAGAAATGGATTCCTTCTGTGGTCATTCTGGACTAGAGTCATTTTAAATCCAATGTCTGTGTCCTTACAAGAAGAGGAGAGGAGGGACACCAGAGACAGTGACATGCTGAGGGATGAAGGCCACGTGGGGGCAGAGGCAGGGACTGAGTGATGCAGCTACAAGCCAAGGGACACCATGGATCACCAGGGGCCACCAGAAGCTAGAAAAGATAAGGAGTTCTTTAGAGCCTTCTGAGGGAGGTGGCCCTGCTAGTGCTTTGATTTCAGACCTCCCACCTCCAGAGCTGTGAGAGGATATGTTTCTGTCATTTAATGATAATTTTTTACATCAGCCATGGAAGGTGGTCAGAAATCTGCATTCCTCAGAAATATGAATGGGGGGACACTGAACAGTGAACTTGGAAATCCTGAGAGCTTCCCACGTGTTACCTCATGAGATCTTTGTGATGGCCCCAGGAGTTGAATTCCACTACTGTTCTCATCCTACAGATGAGCAAATCAACATCTTGAGAAGCTGTTTAAGTTTGTAAAGTTAAAGGAAAGAGTAAATCTGGTATTTGGATGAAGCTGCCTGATTCTCTATGCTTCTTGCCACTCTTGGCTCTTGGCCTTCCAGAACTTTCCAGAACTTTCTAGGGTGTTCCAGAGCCTTCTAGGGCCTTCCAGAGCCTTCAGGAGTTCTTCTCTCCTTAGCAATTTGCATTGCAAGTGATGGCTCTGTTGTTCAGTTCCTGAAGAGACTACAGAAGAAAGCTCTGAGTTCAAGAGCCAGTGGACACCCTTGGCTCTACCCTTTGTGTGCTGGAAACATCTTTTTCCATGTGCCTCCTTCGCAGTGGGTGGGATCCAGTCCCGGGGACTGCATCTCTTGGCAAAGCTGAGTTTCTGTAACTGGAGCCAGTTGATGTAAAGACCTTTCAGGGCATCTGCAACTCAAGAGCGGTTCTCTGTCACAGCATGAATATGAATGTCCTCCACCTGAGAATGTGTAGTGAACTGGAGTTCAGCTCCTCTTGAAGATTACAGGTCTCTGCCTGGAGGCACTGCCTGCAGCCAATAATGCCCCCAAATGAGGCTCAGCTTCCACCCCAAAGGTGCTCAAATGCTTTCTGTTTGTATCACTGCCTCCCGGCTTGGAAGGATGTGCTGTTTGGTGCTTTTTCCCTATGGTTTCTTTGCAAAGGAAAAAGACGAGCTGCTTTTACCTTGTTTTTCTTGCACCATGCAGAGTGGGGGTAATTTCTATGCTCATGGTCCATACCCCTGTGCAGCTGCAGTTCTCAGGTTTCAGATCAGAGGATGACCACCCCAGCAGAGCAGGGCTGAAAGAGACTGATGCATATTAATTATTTTGGGTTTCTAATCCTGCTCCTGGGGAGGATTGCTGGGTAGCTGTGTGTGTCTGATAAATTCAGCCTCGCTTAGGAGATATGAGTGGTTTTCCAGTGGGAGGTGAAATTGGTCTTCAAGAACCCCAAGGCGCAGTTTCTTTGCTGTTTGAGGTTTTTTGTGTGTGTGATTGGGAGGATCAGTGTCATGAAGTTTAGGCAAGGTTGTCCCCATTTAGCTTGTAGACTTCCTGGCATTGAAATGGACTTTGGTGCTGTTTTGTGGGGGATCCTACACCCAGTGCCAGGCCCGGGGCCAGAGGGAGGCAGATCCTGAGATTGTGACTGGATCTCACCCCAGACTCTAGGCCCTGTGCCCCTCTCTCCCTGACCATAGCACCATTCTTTCTTCCCCTTCCTCCTTTGTTTCTTGGGTGTGTGTTTCCTGAGGGGACTGATACAGTTTGAGGTTGGAAAGAGGGCAAAGCAAAGCAGTTCACTGCTGGGAAGCTGTGCTTCCTCGCTGATCCTGCCCCTGCTCTCCTGGGGAGCTGGCAGGCTTCCCTTTTAAGCAGTTGTCCAGCTGAGAAACAGCTCATTTGGAGCTAAGTATCCCATTAGCCAGAGAGAGGCCTGAAAACCAGCCATGGTGTGTGGGCCACTGGCTCCAGGTGGTTCGCTGAATTTCTGCGTTTTTGCAGGTGATCAAAGGTTTAGCATGCTGTGTGGGAGCACTCTGGGTTGGTGGGGAAGGGAGCACTGACACAATGGGAGGGTGGGCCCTAAACAGAGAAGTTAGTTCTTACTGCCTACAGCACAGAGTCTAAAAGTCCAGACGTCCCGATTTGACCCCAGCTATAGGCTCTGGAAATTGTTTCTGAAAACTGTAATGTGGTTTGTGGGAAAATAAGTCGGGCTAAGTTGCTTTCTCAATCCAGGGATCTTTCACCCCTTTGTTTCCCTTTTTTAGTTGGGTGGCATTCAGATCCTATTTTTGAGTTTCACTACATTGCATCTGCTTTTTATTCTAATAGTTGTTGATATATGAAATATGTCAGGCCTTGTTGAATAGCTCTGGGAATAAGAGTGCAGAAATCAGATGTGATCCCACCCTCGTGGAACAGTTCTGATGAGGGATGCAATGTAGTGTGATACCTTTATGATAGGAAGTAGCAGAGGCCACCAAGAAGGGGTGCTTGGTGCTGGGAAGGTCTGTAATGGGGAATCACATGTGATTAGGGACATTAGAGAGGACTTCCTGAGGGCTATGATGATTAAACTGAAACCTGAAGGTATAGGAGAAGTGAACTAGAGGCTGACAGATGCAACAGTATGTGCAAAGGCCCTGGGGTGGGCATGAGCAAATTGCACTTTAGTGACCAAGGATGGTATGGCCATGGAGGGAGAATAAGTAAAGGGACTAGATCACAGAGAGGGTATGGAGGATAGTGAGTTTCTGGGAGCTGCTGTAACAAACTATCTCACATTTGGTTCTGGAGACCAGAAATCTGAACAAGGTGTCAGCAGGGCTTTGCTCCCTCCAATAGCTCTAGGGAGTGTTGTCTTTTGCCTCATCTGGTTTCTGGTGGCTCTAGACATTCCTTGGCCTGTGCCAGAATCCCTGCCATCCCTGCTTCCATCTTCACATGGGCCCCCTCTTCTATCTGAGTCAAATCTCCTTCCCCCTTTCCTTTATACTAGGCGAGTGCTCCGCCCAAAAATTTCTTCTGCTCTGTGATCAGGCAGATCCTGCTAAGGGGCGAGATGCTGGCAGCTCATCCTGGGGCTGTGGAGGAGGAGACAGCTGAGAAGAAGATGAAATTGAGAAAGATTTAGGAAAGAGAATGGATGTTCCTTTTTATCGGCTAGAATCATTTGTTCAGTATTGCCTGGTGTGGCATCGAGACGTACAAAAACATGTTACGAGGACATCTCTGCAGTGTGAATGAGATGTTCTCCCTTATCTGAGAGACACGAACATTTGCTGCTACACTGATGGCTCCCCTCATTACATGGCTTTCTTGCGAATGAATGTTTTGTTCAGTGCAGTTAATAGCACCCTCACCTAGCTGAGTATACTTGGCGGCAAGAAGGCAATTATAACGCAGGCGGACTTTCTATATCTCCAGAGCATCGCCACAGCATCATTATTTTCCAGTGACATTGAATTTTTTTTTATAACTACTAGGCCTGCTCTGTGCAAGAAAAATAAATAAGAAAGGCAATTTGGTATCCACTGTTGGTTGCATTTCATTTGCATTTTATTAAAGACCTCCCTCTGCTGTGATGCTAAGGTCACATCATGGCTAGACAGTAAAGTAGTAGGTGCAGAATGACTGTCACCGTGTCGTGGAGCAACAGGTGAGACAGAGCAGAGGTAATGAGGCAGAAGGTCAAGTTCCCCGGCTCTGGGGCCTGATGTCCTGTGGTCAAAACCTGCTGTCATTACCTGACAGCACTGTGGCTTTGGGGAAGTTACCTGACCATTCTGTACCCCATGTGCAAAGTGGGGATAATAAAGCTACGAACTTTACTAGGAAGTTGAGACAATTAGATGAGAGGACACATGGGTAAGACTCAGTAGAATGGTACTGATGACTGTCACTGACACTGCACATAGTGCTGGAACACTGATTCGTTCACAGGTATGGGTCGAATGCCCACCGTGTGCTGCATACCATGTTACTTGCTGGCTAAAGGCAGAAAGAACATTCGGAGTCCTTGTTTCCAGGTAGCTTTGTCAGGAGAGAGAGACAATAGACCCATAAATCGCTACACACAAGTGTCCCTTGGAATCCTATAGGAATGGGTTCAAGGACCCCTGGGAGATTACAGGAAGTGCTCTAGTTCCTTATAAAAGAGCATGGCGTTTGCATGTGAATGACTCACATCCTCCTGTATGCTTTCACAGTGCTACAGACTTAACTTACGATACCTGTGTCAGTGCTATGTCAATAGCTGTTATGCTATATTGTCTAGGAAATAATGATAAGACAGATGTCTACATGTTCAGTACAGATGCAACTTTTGAGAATACTTTTGACCTGTGGTTAGTTGAATCCGTGGGGGTCGATTCTGCAGATACAGAGAGCTGCTTATATATCAAAGAGGACTTCCAAAAATGCTTTGGAAAGAATGTTTGAAGCAAGAGGGAACAGTCAGAGTGAGAAATTCATAATGACGTGTTTTTTACTGTAATAAAAATTTTAGTTGAAGCATTCACCGTGATTTTTGATCACAGCACATACAACGGCCCAAAAGAAACTGGAGCCAGGGTAGAGGGTAGAATACGTTGAGGAGGGAGCTTCTGTATCACAAGAGGGGGGTACGGTGGCCTCTCTGGGGGGCACATTTAAGCAGAGAGATGAATAAAGCAGTGGGGTCAGCTGTGCAAATATCTACAAGAAAACTATTTCAGGCCAAGGGAATGGTGTGTTCCAAGGCCCCGGGGCAGCTCATGAGACCCTGCTAGCTCTAGTCAGGGTCCAAGGAGAGGGTAAACAGACAAGCAGTAATGTAAGGTCAGATGTGTTAGGGGAAAAGTAAAGTATACGAAGGCTCAGAGCATGACCTGGAAGACTGCTGGAGGTTTTTGAGGGACGGTGATTGGTAAAGATCTCCCTGAGTATCTTGGTATCAGGGCTGGGTACGGTTGATCATTTAGGAGTTGTGCTGGAGTGTCTTTTCACCCAACTGAGGCTGTGACTGCAGCTGCATGGGCCGCTCTTAGTTGTAGGCTGGGGTCCCAGAGTTGCTCTGGAGGCAGGTATGTGCACAGAGCTGCGGATGTGGCGATGAAGGGAGGACAGGTGCAATGACCAAGCAGCAAATCTCTGGGAGACAGCGATTTACTGTGGGACCCCTCTAGAGTCCCACTGAGAGAGGGAGACGTAATGGGGGGGGGTATCATCTGCTTGGTGGCTGTAACAAAGTACTGCAATGTGGTGACTCAAGCAATGGATATTTGTTCTTATGGCTCTGGAGGCCAGAAGTCCAAAGTCAGGGTATCAGCAGGGTTGGTCGTTTCTGAGGGCTAGAAGAGTCCAGGGTACGCCTCCTGCCGAGCTTCTGGTGGGTTGCCAGCTGTCTTTGGAAGCGTAAGTCTGGTCTCAGCCCTAATCTTTACATGGCATTCTCCTGTTTTCCTGTGTGTCCGTGTCCAGGTTTTCCCTTTTCTTATGGACAGGCATATTGGATTGGGAGCTCACTCTATTCCAGTATGACTGACTCTAAATAAATTCAATAATTACATCTACTGTGACTTTCCAAAGATATCGAGTTTAGGGCTTCAGCATATTTTAGGAAGACACAATTCAATCATTGCAAAGGAACTAAAAAATACCTTTCTTACGGTGTCTACTATGTACAGAATAATATGCACCCATAAACCGAGCTCCTTGAATTTTTATCCAGTAAACACACTTGTGTAACCAGCTCCCTGATCAAGACTGGAGCAGTGCCAGTGCCCCAGGACATCCCCCCACTGGGGGAAGTTTTATTTTTTCCATATGTGTCTTCCTTCACTATTTCAACATTTTAAGATGATGTTGACTTGCTTAAATGGTAAAACCAAAATAAACTGAAAAAAAATAGCCCCTGGTATTAAGTTGAGAGGCGTCAAAGGAGAAACAGCTAACCATCCCTGCTGAGCCATTATGGGGTCTGGAGAGGAGGGGAGCAGCTTTGCTATTTTTCTGTGCTGCGTGCTTTTTAATAAAGCTTCTGACGGCTGTCTTGTAAAAATGGGAAAAGTTGCATGAGATACTGATCCTTTCAGTCCTCAGGATGCCTGGGGCAGCTGCGGTACAAATTATGTCACTTTCTGTGTGTGCCAGGAAATACAAAAGGTGAAAGATCCTGGGGTGACATGTACCATCATAGGAAGCACTCCTGGCAGCCTGTGGGTTGGGAGAGGGAGGCATTACTGTTAGTCCCATTTTATAGCTGTGAGGACTGAGGCCCTGGAAGATGACTTCCTGGGTTGAGTGTCTTAGGTGTTTTCTTGGTCTCATCAAGACTCAGCAAGGGAGTGTCACAGATGTCCCTGGGTGCTTGGGGATCACTCATTAGTTGGCATTACAGCTAATCCTGAGGTGGGCTGGTGCTAAGAGAGTCCCTGGGGAATGTTACTATCTAACCCAATCCAGTCCCTTTACAAGTGAGATTAAACAGCCTTGCTAAAATATCTCAGCTTGTCAGCGGCAGAGCTACATCTTGGATCCCTTTCCAAGTCCCCGGCTCCCACTCTGCAGGACTTCGTGAGACCAGCTCCAACAATGCAAGGATGTAGGGCAGCTTTCCTTGAAAAAGAGAAATCCAAAGTTCATCTGCCTCCAAATCCAGTTTTGCTTGTTGTCCATCACAAAACTTAGCTGTCAGGGCAGCTTAGGTTACCTTGGGACAATACCGCCGCGATCGCTTATGAAAATGTGTTCAATCTGTGCTTCTGAGAAATGAGTTCTGTTCCCACTTGGGGTTCACCATCCACTGGTTTGCTTATGACCCAGGTAATGTGTTGATGTTGGGTGGTGTGGGACCTCCAGGAAATCTGAGCTGGGCCCAGGGGCCTCCCTGAGGTGGCAGGTGACAGGTGGCTCATGCCATATACTTCAGTGGGCTTGAGTTTTATGGCTCCTTTGCTAATGGTCCTAAGCTTGGTATTTGCTTTTGGTGCTTGGGGAGCCCTGAACCTCTAATTAAATTGGATCTGAGCAGGTGCAGAGTGTATGGATGGAGAAGATATTTACAGCTTTGGGAAAGGTGGAAGAGAACCAGGTTCTCTTTCTGTGCCATCTGGCAGGCTTCACTTGCACAAGTGTGGCTTCCTTTGCCCAAGGGATCACCCCCTAAGTCACCCGCAGGCCTCAGTGACCCCTCTTTGGCCTTCTAAAGAAAACCAGTAAGTTCCTGGTGCCTCTTTCTCCCTGGTCCCACAGGCCCTTCCTTCCCACTCTAGCTCTGCATATCTGAGGCTGGGCTATCTTTTTTTTGCCAACATGCTGTGTTTTTATTGTGGGAAAATGAACATAAAATCAAATTTACCCGTTTTTCAGTGCTGGGGACCAAACCCAGGGTTCAGTGCATTCTAGGCAAGTACTCTACCACTGAGCTACACCTAGGCCCCCAACAATTACTACTTAATACATCCAAGTATTCAATGTAGGGGCATTAAGTACTTCAGATCATTCCTATTGGGGTACAGACAGCTCCAGAACTCTCTTTACAGCAAAAACTCAGCATGCACTAAAGTATATTCCTCCTCTCAGGCCCCAGCATCAGTCTGGTCTGTTATTCATGCACCAGTGAGTAATAATGTTGACCGTCCTGTCATGCATGGGCTTATTTGCCGACATTTGTGTATCTTCTTTGGAGGGAGAAATGCATCTTCCAGTCCCTTGTTTATTTTTTCATTGTGATCTCTTTTTGCACTCTGCACTCATTTGATCATTTATAATCTCCCCTCTCCATGAACCCTGATCAGCTGACACTCCATAGAGCAGAAGTGCACAGATGTGTAACCAGCCAGGTCTAAGTGTGACGCCACCCTTGTAGACAAGCCGCTCCTGGGCAAGCAGTGTCTAGTCTACTTTCTGTACCTCTGTTTCCTCATCTGTAAAATGGGGATGTGTTCTGCTACCTACCATATGGGCTCTGAAGATTAGAGGTAACATAGGGGAAATATTTATCCCAGTACTCACTGTGGAGAGCCCTCCCAAGTGACACCGGGGCTTCTTATTAGCTTGATTTTACGCCTACTCCTAGGTTGAAGTTGCAGCTGTGGCATGGTAGGTGACCTTTAACAGGAATGAGAGCTCCGTGATGGTGCTATCAGTGGGGATGCAGACCGCCACATAGTGCAGAGATACTCAGGGAGTGAATGGGAAGTGGAAGCGGGTGGGAGGGCCTTGGAACATCTCCAGGGATGGCTCTGGTTGGCCTTTGCAGGCAGCCTTCTGTCTCTGTCAACTGGCAACCCTCTCTGATACATAATTCATCTCCGTGCTGAAGGAAGGGGATGCTGAAAACACCCCAAAGGCAGCCAGACCAAAGGGCAAGTAAGTTTGCACATGCGGGTGCTAAGAGGAGCCTTCTTCAGTGTCCCAGCTGCAGTGGCTCAGGGTTCATTGCCACAGTCTCTCCCTGCAGCACGAAGACTTTGGATCATGTCATTTCCCAGGACTCAAACGCCGCTTTTGCCGTTGTGCCCCAGCCAGCAGTTGACATGCCCGTTGCCCTTGATTCCAAGACACCATGGAACCAAGGCTTCCAAAGTGTAGCAATTTTCTTTATACTTTAAAATCCACTCGCACAGCTTCTCCTCTCTCCCTTTGTTCCCTCACAAATGCAGTCCTGACTCCTTGGATGGCCACATTTGTGACATTGCACACAGGTATCAGGTGTGTCTCAAAGCCCTTCTCCTGTGTTGAAGAATAAATAGGTTTGCAGGTTCTCTTCCGCACCTGAATTGGTTTGTCTGCAGTTGGAGAACACTGCGTGGCCTTTAGAGATGCGGTTTCCTTGGAGATGATGGCCCCTGCCAGCAGATCTTGGAGCCTGCATGACCATCGGCCAGATTTTGTGCCTGGCAAGAACTTGGAGACACCATCAGCCCTGGTCTCTTTTTCTAAGCCAGCAGAGTGCTGCAGAGTGAGACCCCTTTGATGTGATAATGTGAGAATGAGAACCAGTTTTTTTTTAAAAAAAGATCGTTGCCATTTAATTAACCTGTATACCGGCACCAATCAGTTCAAGACATTTAAGTGAGTAACACACAGCTGGATTCTTTTATATGAAGATAATAATTGAGTACATAGTTAGTCTTTAGGTTAGGAGGGAGAGGCTACATTTTTATTCACTAGCTCAGCAACTATTTCTTGAGCCCATACTGGGTATCAAGGTCTGCTCTGGATGTGAAGGATATAGCTCTAGATAAGATTGCCATGCTCCTGCCTTTAAAGAGTCAGGAGTCTAGAGCAGTGGTTAGATGCCATGGCCCACAGCCTGCTTTATAAATAAAGTGTTATTGAAACATCACCTTCCATCTTTTCTTTCTTTATTTCCTCCCTTTCTCCCTTTACTTCTTTTCCTTCCTTCTTCTCTCCTTTTGTTCATTCTTCCCTCCTTCTTTCTCCCACCCCTATTTTCCTTTTTTACTTCTCTTTTCTTCCTTCCCACCTCCCCTTTCCTTTCTTTGCAGATTACCCATGTACCACATGTGGTAGGTATTTTCACTGTAAAATGTCCCCCCCCCCCACACACACAGAGTCAAATTTGCAAATTGCTCAACTTCCTATTTCTCCTGTCTTCCTCAGGGTAGATTCTTTCAGATTTCTTGTGATCTCAAATATATCATATGAATGTAGTGTCTTGGCTTTCTGTCACTGTGACAAAATGCCTGAGGTAGGTCAACTAAGGTTTACTTGGGCACACGGCTAACATGCTTTGGTCATAGTGCCTTGACCCTACTGCTTTTGGCCTGTGCTGCTTCAAGGACAAAACTTTCAACACATGAGTCTTTGGGGGACATTTAAGACCCAAACAATAACATGATGAATATACTCAAATGTGAAATCCATGTGTCTGTACACATTTGGAGTTTTTATTTGCATGAATAAGCTCATCCGTTTGTTGGACAAGGATTCATCAAAGCTTAGCCCTTGGACTCAATCTGGCCCACTGCCTGTGTGGAAGGAAGTTTGACTGGGACACAGCCATGCCCATACGTTTGTGTATCACCTGTGACTGCTGTGTGCTACAGGCAAAGTTGAGTAATTGCCATGGAGACTGCGAGGCCCTCAAAGCCTATGGTGTTTACTATCTGGCCCTTCACAGACCAAGCTTGGTGACCTCTGCTATGGGGCCGCCTCTGTCTTTTTACTGAATGCATCATATTCTGTAATGTGACTGTATCATATTTTATTAACGTAATCCCTTACTGAGACATCTACTCTGCTTTCTTTGTATGCTCAAATGGAGACCCACTAAGTGGGACTGTCTCTGGGGTGCCTAGGGCTTGACATAAACCCTGTGGACTTTTGTGATGGGAAGAGCACCAGAGCCTGAGCCTCTCACAGTAATGACAGCATGGCAGTGCACATATGTCCCTGTGACTGTCCCAGAAATTGTCCTTTGGTGATACGGTTCTCCTTTTCTTTGGGTGTGTTCCAGTCTCGGTCTGGACTCTATGGCTTAAATTCTCAGGCCGTGAAGTCCAGTTCTTGGAGAACCTAGTAACAAGCACATGGTGATCTGTTCTAGAGTGTCACCCTGTGCCAAGTCTGCTGGCAACAGCCCAGAAAAATGTCATGATGCAGAACCCCATGCTGAGCTGCGGTTCTCAGCAGTGAAGGAGCCTTTGAAAAGTTCATTAAAATGTACATTTTTTAGGTCCCACCCTGAAGGGTCTGAGAAACTGGAGTTGATGCTACAGAGTCTATGTGAAAGATTAGACTCTAGCTTTTTTCTTTTGTTAGTACTGGGAATCAAACTCGTGACCTTGTGCCTGCCAGGCAGGCGCTTGTGCTGCTGAGCTATGTCCTTAGCACTTTATTCTTTTCAAAGAGGAAAGTCAGTGTTAGAGGTCTGAAGGATGAACGAGTCTTGGTTACAGAGAACAGCAGCCAACCCTAGCTGGTTCAATCAGGAAATGGACCCATTTAGAACACTGTGGAGTCACTCTCAGCGTCAACAGGCTCACAGAGGAGCAGGATCCCATGACCTTGGGGACTCTTAAGTAACAAGAATGACTTGACAGGTTTTTTGGAAGAACTAGCATTAGAAGACTGAGCTTCAGACATTTTTCACTTGATCTTAGCCAAAAGACCGAGAAGTGATGAGACATTTTTCTATCTGGTATAAAACCACTCAAGTTTGTGTTCCCTGGTGAGATTTGGATTGGTCTGATTGGCACGTGGTGATGCAGTGAGGGCAAGGTCGCCCAGTTGATGCTTCTGACAAGACTATGTACAGTGTAGGAGAGAAAATTCCCCAAAGAGCAGTGGGGTGAATAAGGGATGATCTCAAAACAAGTGTTCCCTGCAAAGAAGTGATACAGATGACCAGCTCAGATATCTGAACACGCAAGTCCCACTGAGCAGGAATAATTACACGGATGAAGACGTTAAACTACAATTTGCAATGGATACATGCCTCTATACTATTTGCTCCCAGATGAGTAGATTTTCTATCATAACGGGTCTCTGCTGGATACAAAGTTGAAAGCACACCGAAGGCTTTGCTTTGTGTGAGGGGGAAGCAACTCAAACACTCAGGCAACAGTTCTTAAAACTAAAAAGAAAAAAAGAGTTTCAGTCTTCTTTTTTCTTGGACTCACGGTAAGACAGCTACAAGTGAATTATTGGAAATGCCACACCAGTGGGATCATCCTCACTGAGGTTTCACTGTGCTCTCTGCCCGGCTTGAACTGACTCACTGGTACCCCCCAGAAACAAGGGGCAGACCAAGAGCGGAGAGAGGTTACGCGCTGTATAAATAAGAAGGCTCGAAGGCTGGCGGGCCCTGACCTGCCCAAGGTCACACCCTTGAGTCTGGAGAAGTGGAGCCGCATCGGAGTCAGAGTCAGAGGGTGGATGAGCTCTTCAAATAGTCTGCTCTGAACCCCTCAATTTACAAGCGAGGAGCGAGGAGCTCACAGAGGTTAAGCGATTGGTCCCAGTGCCCAGCCGCATCCTCTGAGCCTCCCCCCGCCCACATCGATGGCTGGTAGAGGCTGTTCTTTGTCCTAGGCTCTGATGGATGGGTCTCACAGAACTAGAGTGAAACGTGTCTGTCCATGCCTGCCTGTGGGGATTCACGCTTAGTTTACTTTTCCTTACGATCAAGGGGGCTCCTGGGAAATACATATTCCATAGATGACAAAACACTCGCTTTTCTGGAATAAGTCTTTCCAGCTGAGCTCTGGCTTGAGAGAATGGTTTTTGCCAGCTCACTAGCTGAGCAGACCTTTGTTTGCTTAAACCTTTGTTTGCTTAAAGTGCTGACCCTGGGTTTTTTCCTTGGGATGTTGGGAAGCCAGTGACCAGAACCTTCTTTATGCAGGTCCTGGGAGGCTATGATATATTTTAGCACTAAAAGTTTTGGGGTCAGACAGAATCTGGTTCAAATCCTGCCTCTTACTCCTTTGTGCTGTGTGGCTTGGGCAAGTTAATTTCTCCATCCTTCTATTTCTTATCTAAAAGTAACATCTTGAAGAATAAAATGCTTAGCATAAAGCCAGGCACATAGTGAGGGTGGAATAGATGGCAGCTGAGATCCTTAAAACTAAGATACCTGGGCCAGAAAGGGACAAAGAGACTGCTTCGTCGGTTTTTCTCTTTTCTTCAGTGAAGGAGAAGCCAACATCAAAACCCAGGATGGTTTAAGCAGCGATGATCCAGGTCAGGAATCAGCCTCCTGCCCCTGCCCGCAGGGATCTTATCTCCTGCACTTGGGGCTGGCCTTCTCCGTGCGCCACCCCAGCTGGCTAAACCCACCCTGCCCTGGGGGTCACACAGGCCAGGGTAGCAAAGTGCCTGCCCCACTCTCTGGTCCCAAGACAAGGCCAAAAGAGTGGGAAGAGGCCTCTTTGGCCCTGTCTCTGGTGGAGAGGGCGGGGGAGATCATTTATTGGATTGACGGAAGCCTGCCCACGTCCCATCGGCCCCAGGGAGACAGGCAGAGCAGACCTCTGCACCAATTTATCTTGGAAATTGTCTTTTCTTTGGGCAAAGGGAGGAGGAAGGAAACTTAAAAGAAAACATCCAGCCACATGCCCGTGAAATCTCTGCCCAAAATCAGTCATCCTTTTTAATAATGAGAGCTGTCATGAGCCCTGGTTTAGTCGGAAATGATGGCTTGTGTAAATATTTGGTCTATAACTGATTTATGGGTTGGGGAACAAAAAAATAAGATTAGTCACTAATCAAGAGATGCAGGAAAATCAGGAGGCCTGGATGCCGGCACCCATCAGGCCTGGAAGGCTGTGCGCTGCTCACCATCTTGGATGAGCTCAGAGATGGTGAGGGAGGCTGAGCAGGCCTCTGCAGAGGGTCTTTGCCTAGAGAGGGGCTGTGGGTTTCTAGGTTATTGTATGGGGGCAGAAGCAGCATTAAGTCTGTGCCCAAGGCCAGGCTCTAGCATCAGGCCAGCTTGCAAGGCTAAGATTGGCTCTTCCCAGCCAACCTTGAAATTGACAGCCCTGTAAACTTCCTGCCTGTCCAGGTACCTTTGTGAAATGAGAATAAATATGTTCAGCTCTTACAGTGGAGTTACTAAGGGGATTAGGAACTAGCTTTGAAGTCGGCCAGACCTGTGGCACAGCCTGGCTTTTATTGAGTTCTGTCCTGAGAACATGAACTGTTGAGAACCTAAGCTACCTCAAGTGCAAAATAGGAGTTATAATTGTTCCTTAACAATCATTCCTACAGCTTTTCCACAGGACTTGTTGCCTTGGGCAGACAGATCTTTGTGTGGGCATTCCTGAGTGTTGGACTTTATTCTGCAGGTGGGCTAGCATGGGCACATGTTTGTTTTCTGCAGGTGAAACACACACTTGCTCTTCACAGCAAATCCCATCTAAGAAATACAGATAGATATAGGGTTGGAGGAGCCCTGCTCCTCTCGCATCATGGAGGCAGAGCTGGTGAGCATTTGTGCAATTAATTGCACAGTGGAAACCAGGGGAGTCCATGCATTTGTTTATCTAAAGTGTCTTTACTGAGCTTTTACCATATGCCAAGCATTGTACTGGGATCCGGGATCTGGAATCTGGAAAAATCCCATTAGACCAGACCCCTGTTCTCCCAGTGCTTCCGAAGAGGTTGGAGGGGCTCAGATAACTGAGAACAAATATGTATCTACACACACACACACACACACACACACACACACACACACACACACACGATAGCTGGGATAAGTGTACTATTGGTCTCTCTTGGTTGTTGAAAGGAACAATTAATGCTTAATGGTTTTATTGATTTTGCATGCCTATATCTGGTGATCTGAGCAACTACTTTGAAGATAACAGTATGTAATATAACAACTACTGCTAATTTCCTATCACCTTGTTTGGAAATTCTGTATCATTTTTATTGTTTTGTTTTTGACTTTGACTTTGTTTTTTCTCTTTAACATAAAAAAAAGGTATATAACTGAAAAAAAAATAACAGTGCTTCAAAACCAAGATCAGAGCTGGAGAAACAGAGGTGCCACTGACCAGCCTGGGCTCATCTCAGGAAGGGTGGGCAGAAGAAGATAAGGAAGACACAGCCGGGCCAGGTCCATGTGGCAACGGCAGTTCTTGGGGCAAGCAGGGGGAGGGAAGTTGGGTGCAGGGGTCACTCTGGTTTGTTTTGATTTCCCTACTTTTAGGTCAGTCTTGATCCTATTAAAATAGTGGCAAACTGTAGTGCCAGGGACAAACTCAGCCCTATGCCCACTTTTGGAGAGCTTTCTTGGGGTACCATGGTGGTCACTCAGAGACACGTTGTCTCCAGCTGCTTTTCTGTGACATGGCAGAGTTGAGTGGTTGTGACACCGGACGTGTGACTTGCCAAGCTGGAGATATTTGTTCTTTGGTTGTTTTCTGAAAATGTTGAGCAGACTCTGTTGAGGCATCTCCCTTTTACTGCCTTCCCTCACCCTCCCTGGTGTTCTCTAGGCGTCTGAAGTCCTAAGCAGAAGTCCTAAGTACAAAAGGCACAGTTTGCTCTTTCTTCAAGTCAGTCTTTGGTAGAAGGTCTGTTAGATTTTGACAGCTGAACAAAGTTTAACTTTTATAAAGAACAACCACTGTGTATCAGTACTTAAGACATCTTTGTATTTCTCAAGTGTATATGTTCATATTATATGCACCATGTATGTATAATATGTATCATATATATATATATATATATATATATATGATATATGTTTAATTTCTAGGCATTCACAAACACCACATTTTTATAGCTGTTGACTTAATATGAGATTTAGTAGTCAAAAGCTGCCTTAGAGCAGCCATTCAAGCATCAAAAATCCATTTCAAAACTGATCTTCAAGGCCAGGGGTGGTGGTACACACTTGTAATACCAGCACTCAGGAGGCTCAGGCAGGAGGCTTGTCATGAGTTTGAGGCCAGCCTGGGCTCCATAGTGAGTTCAAGGCCAGCGTGAACTACATAATGAGACCCTGTCTTTAAAAACGAAAACTGACCTTTGATTTGGAACTTCTTGGGGGAAAAAAAAAACACATTAAAATACTCAGTAACAACTGACCACTTTGTTTCATGTGCTCTAGAACTTTTTTCTTTGAATAAAATAAACAAAACAACCCCTGCATGTATCACTTTTAAAGTTATGCTTTAGCATTATAAAAGGCTACTCCTGTTACTGATTCAAATGGCATAAAAGTAGCATAGTTTGTGCTCCCTAAATCCACAGCCCTCCTCCCCCACTGCCAACTGTTTTTTGGGTATCCTTCCAGAAAATATTTACATAGATTCCTCCAACTTGTGATGGTTCAATTTATGATTTTTTTGGTCTCTACAGTGGTGTGAAAGCACTATGCATTCAGTAGAAACTGCATTTCCCACTTTGAATTTGGATCTTTTCCTGGTCTAGCAGCATGTACCCAATCCTCTTGAGATGCCACACCGTTACCAAGGGAACCAACCCATATTCCAGTGTGCTGAGTCTGCTCAACATTTCCAGTGGGTTAGGGGCACTAAATGGATTTTTGACTTAGTGTATTTTCAACTTAGGATGAGTCTATCAGGATGAGATCAACCCCCCCTTGTAAGGTGAGGGGCATCTGCATATGTGTAAATGTGTATCTGGTATTGTGCATCCCTGGGACATATCAGCCTGGGAAACAGCATGTCTTCTCATCTGCCTTCCTCTCACATCGACTCAGTCAGCACATCCTGGAGAGCTGGACCCTCACTGCTCCCTAGCCTCACTTCCATGGCCCCACCCTGGACCAAGCCACCACTCTCTCTTGCCTGGGTGACCCCAGCATCCCCCTTTCCAGATCTTCCAGCCCTATTCTTGGTTCCACCACACCATTACTGTCCCCTCTGCACATCAGACAGAGTGGTCTTTTACTTCACTGTTTTCTTTTGAGACAGGTTCTTTCTGTATAGCCCGGGCTAGCCTGAACTTATGATCCTCCTGCCTTAGCCTCCCAAGTACCTGAAATTACAGACGTGCACCACTGTGCCCAGCTCATGGGACTTTTGAAAAGCTGAATCTGATTTCATCCTCTTTCCCTTCTTAAAACCCTCAGGCACATTCCCATGGCTCGCAGAGTACAACCCCAGCTCCTCACCCTGGCAAGCAAGGTTCTACAGAAACCCCTCCCCATGGCCTCCAGACCTGACCTCCTGCGCCCATCCCCCTGAGGTGACCTATCCTGGTCTTGTGGTTCCTGTGGTCCCCAGCATTGCTATTGTCTCTGTGCTTGTCCACCCTTTATCCAGATCTAGGCAAGTGTGGCTTCTCCTTGACCTGCGGGTCTCAGTGGATGTGCTATGCCTGCCTCACTGCTGGTTTTTACCTCTCCCTGTAGCTCTCACTGCTGACTGGTATTTCTGTATTATTTTATCTCTTTGCTTGCATTATCCTCATGGATACAAGCTCAGGGAGGCTGTGGTAGCTCTTGCCTGCTTTCTTCATTGCTGGAGTCCATTTGCCTTATTGCCCTAGCAATCCTTATTGGATTATTTTGAAATTAATGTATATCTTTTAAAGATACAATAAGGCTCTATCACACACATTGGTTTTTTTTTTTTTTAACTCTACTTCCACATCATAATGATGGCTCATGTTCCTCTATCCTGATTGTTTTCAACACCTCCATAGTTTCCATAATTTAATTGACTGGCTCGTTATGATGTGTGGTTTGACTACTTCCAGTCTTTCGCTAAGCAAAGTTAATTTTACTGCTGCAGGGAGAGGAAATCAGACTTGGAGAAGAGAGAGGATAGGGGAGGAGAGAGAGAGGTGAGATGAATGAGTGATTTAATAGCAGATTGATGCACCTTTTCATCCTTGAAAGCCGGAGGCAAAGACAGATTAACACAGCAGTGTCCAAAAGAAGTTTCAGAAATACTGGAAATGTTTTGTGATCGACTCTGTCCATGGCAGTAGCCACTAATCACATGTGACTTTTAAGCACTTAAATTGTGTCTATTGTGACTGATGAACAGAAGTTTAATGTTTATCTTAAGATTAACTTAAATTTTGGGAGCTGCATAGAACAGCATAGTTAAGCAAATGGCTTTATAAACTTACTACTAAAGAATAATCCCAGAGCCTGGTCAGGGACAGTTCAGGTCTGTGGCTGGGTTATGGGCATGGAAGGGAACAAGAAAAGGAACGTTTGTGACTTAGAATCAGAAGATCCAGAGAAATTTTCCTCTTGGGGGAAAAAAAAATTCCAAGGGGACTCTGGGGATCTTAAGTGTTTTTCTTGCCTGACATTGTGGACAGGTAGTCTAGATGTAACAGATCTGTAGACTTGTCTTGGGAAGGGCCAGATGGTAAATATTGTGTTTGTAGGGGCCAGCAGACCCTACTGTGGTGGGGCAGAAGATGTGGTAGGTGGTAGGCAGCACACAAATGTATGGGCATGGCTGTTGGCATGGAAAATTTTCTTTTTCCAAGAAAATTTTATTTGTGAAGAAAGGAAAAAAGAAAAAAAAGGCTGAGGATTGGATGTGACCCCTGCACACTCTGTGGTTTACTGACCCTGGGTCTAGAGCTACCAGACTTAAGCGAGCAGGCAGCATCCCAAGAGGGCAAACTACCCCAGCCAGAACCCAGAATTGCTAAGTTCCACATATCCAGGTGGGTAAAGGGCAGCATGGATGGCTTCTATCTTTGAATTCTAGCTTCTAGTGGGGCACACCGAGTCTGAGATTGCTCCTGCACCCCCTGGGGGAAGGCACCCAGAGCCCCGTGCCAGGTGTTAAGGAGACTCTTGCCCTCAGGTTTGCAGGCACAAGACATAAAACGCGGGGCTGCTGGTCATGGAGGCTGCACCTGTGTCTCCCTCTCGTCCTGGAAGCACCTCATGCATAGCACTGCACTGTGTGTGGCCCACACATGACATATTTGCAACCCCGTGCCATATAACCTCTTTGAGCTTCAGTTTCCCCAGCTATAAGGGGGTATAACCATACTTCCTTCCTTGTAGGGGTGCTATGAGGATAGCAGAAGTTAATGCATGAGCAGGACTGGTACCTGGGTGACGCCAGATGCCCGGTGCATGGAACTAATGCCTGCGGGATGCTATTGATGGCAACCAGAGCAGGATAGGTCTAGCGGGCAGAGGAGCTCATACTTGCATTAAGCCTGTCAGGATGTGCAGGGAGAGGTGGGATGGTATTCTAGGAGAGTAAAGGCACGCAGGAGCTCAGGTAGAGCAGGTTCAAAGTAGAGACAGAGGAAACAGTGTAAAGATTGAATGCATTCACCAAGTAGGAAACTTGCTAGAAACAACACAGATTAACCTCAAGAGGATGACGCCAGTTTCTCCCATGCATGGACCTTTGCAGACCAAGAGCTCATGTAATCATCACCAACCTTGGTGATGTCCCTTCCCACAGACAGGGGGGTGTATAGTTAGTTCCTCTGGAGGCTGCTTGCATTTTTCTCTAAAAGCTCTAGTACCCCTCAACAGATGGGGACCATATTTTTGCTGAGCCATTCCTGTGTCATGAGATTGGTGGGACAGATGCTGGTAGCACCCCTTCTTTGGAACCTTTGCAGTTCTGCTTTCTTTCTGGGGCAAACTGCTCTGCTTCTTGCAAGGAATCTGTTCCCCAGCCCAAATCTCTTGGGTCATAGCAAGCAGGAAGCCATGTGGGTCTCATCACAGAACTCTGGACTTCTAATTCTGGCATGGAAGGCTGTCTGTGATCCAGAGCATGGGGAGTGTTCTGTCCCTGGCACTGAACCCGGGCAGTGTCTCTTGTTGTGGGGGCCTGAGCTCTGGATTTGGAGAAATTTGGCTAGGATTCCAGTGCTGTGTGGATTCAATGGCTTCATCTATAAGACGGAGCTGCTGGTGAGGCTGAGGTGGTGAGAGCCATTGTGCACTCTTCCAAAGGGGAGTTGTAGAGGGTGTTCTACGTGTCAGGCAATTTTCTAGACCTGGGAGACTGTAGTGAATCGATTGAGATGGAGCTCATGCTCTAGTTGGTGGAGGCTGAGAACAGTAGCAAAATAAAAATTTCAGGAAGCAGTCAATCAGTGTGTGGCTTCAAATGTTTACCCCACAACAAGCAGCAAATGTTTTTCTTATTTCACTTATGGTGCCAAAGAATCCTTCGGAGCAAATACCCCATATGACTCAGCTAGACAGCTGTAACCAAATACCATAGACTGGATAACTTCAATAGCAGAAATTTATTTTCTCACGGTTCTGGAGGACAGAGTTCAAGGTCAAAGTGCCCACAGGGCTGGTTTCTCCTGATTGGATTGCAGAAGGCGCCTTCTCAATGTGTGCTTGCACTGACGTTTCCTCTTTTTAGAGAGATACCAGTCATACTGGCCAAGGACCCCACCCTTATGACCTCATTTAACTTTAACTGCCTTTAAAAGACTCTGTGTCCAAATACAGTCACATTCTGAGATGATAGGGGCTAGGACCACAACATATGAATTTGGAGGTTGGGGCAAATCCAGCCCCAAACAGGCACTGATAGTGACACCTTGAGAGTGTCAGGAAGATGATCATATTGTAGGGAGAAGAGGGTGTTTGGACCAAATATACCTTTCACCCCTTTTCTTTGGTTGGCTTTGAAATCCTTCTGGAACCTCTTTTTCTTAAGGAGGACTTCAGTACCGTCACCCTGTCCTAGTGACAAGCAGCCTCTTCCTCTGGTCAGATGCAGGTCTCAGACCTTTGTGTTCCTCCCGGGCCAAGCAGTCCAGGGTAAAAAGGAATTCTTTGGTCTCTTTGTGGATGCATGTTCATCTTCTCTGACTTTACTCCTGACCCAGTTCTTCAGGGAAATGGGTTTGCCTTTAAGGAGCTTCCACCTGTGACCAAAAAAATATCCTGACAAATATCCTGGACGAAGAACATTTACTGGGTCCCTGCTATGTGCCAGATGCCTGGCTAGTCAATTGAAGTACATTTACTTCATTGGATCTTTGTGACAACCCTGCACAGTAGAAGCGTTACTATTAATTTTTATAGGTGAGGCTATTTAATCTTAGAGAGAGTGTGTTGAGCAGCTCTCTCCTTGCTGAGGCAAAATACCTGACCCCAGCAATTCAAGGGAGGAAAAGCTTATTTTGGCTTATGCTTTCAGAGGTTTCAGTCCATGGTTTTCTGGCTCCAAGGCATAAACATCATGGTGGAAGTGCTTGTCAGAGGACAGTTGTTCAACTCATGGTATCAGCAAAGCAAGAACCAAAGAAGATCCAGAGTGAGATAAACCCTTCCATGTCGTGTGTCCAGTGACCTCCTCCAATCCAGCTCACCTCCCATAAGCACGTTCAGCTATGACCTCACCACTGGGTTCACCCACTGCTGAAGTTAGAGTCTTCACCAAGCAATCACCATCCCACAGTCCCACCTCTGAACACATGAGCCTTTAAGGGAACATTTTAGATTGAACCACAGCCAAGAGGGCAAACCACTCAATAAAGGTCACATAGCTAGTAATAGGGAGAATATATAGTGCCTATGTTATTAGTATGTTATTTTACAATTACAGTAAAGTGCACATACCATAAAGTTGACCATTTTGACATCTACACTGTGGTGGTGTTTGAGGCTTTGCAATGTTAAGCAGTCATCACTGCGGTCTATTTCCAGAGCTTCTCATCAGTCCAGAGGAAACACCGTACTCTGCTCAGTCACTTCCCACTGCTCTTCCAGCCTTCGGGTGCTGGCAATCACCTGTCTCCTACCTGTCTTTGTGGATTTGCCTATTCTGGATATTCCATATCAATGAAATCATGAAATAGGTGGCCTTTTGTATCTAGCTTCATGTAGTGGTTAATATTTTTACTTGGTTCATTTGCACTGTACCATAAATCAGAACTTCATAAAACTGAATAATATTCCATTGCTTGGACTTACTGCATTTTGTTTACTTGTCCATCTGTTGATTGATGTTTGGATGTTTTCACCTTTTGACTATTGTGACTAGTGCTGCTGGGGACATTCATGAACAGTTTTTAGTTGAACACTTATTTTCAGTTCTTTCAAGTGGAAGTGTAACTGCCAGGACATATAATAATTCTATGTTTTATTGTTATTGTTTTATGTGTACCATTTTACATCACAGCCAGAAAGGAAGGTTCCAGTTCCCTACATTCCCTCCAATGGTTTGTTTGTTACTTACTTATTTTAAAGCAGGGCTACCCCAGTGGGTTTGAGGCTGTATTGCACTGTAATTTTGATTTGCATTTTCCTGATCATCAATTCCCCAGGGCATCTTCACATGTTCCTGGTGGCCATTCATAAATTTTCTTGGGGAAAGTGTCTATTCAAGTCATTTGCCCACTTTTTAATTGGGTTTTTTGTCTTTTTTATTATCATTTTAAAAACTTTGTGTAAGACAAACATTGCATGCAGAAGTAAAGTGCACAATTTTTATCTATGTTTTGATGACTTTTTATATACTACTGCACCGAGGTAATTGCCACCCAGCAAGACAAAAGGTGAAAGATATTTTCACCTACCTAGAAGCCACTGAGCTCCTCAAAGAAAATCAACATCTCTCTTTCTCTCATGGATTATTCTTACCCATTGTCATACCTCGTATGAGTGAAACTGCCTTAGGGTTGTTACAACAAAGTACAGAGGCGAGGTGGTTTATAAACAACAGAAATATACTTCTCACATTTGAGGAAGCCCAAGATCAGGAGGTCAGCATGGTTGGGCTTGGGTGAGGCCCTCTTCTTGCTGGCAGACTGCTGACTTCTCATTGTATTCTTGCATGGAAGAAAGACAGGGAGCTCTCTGGGGTCCATTTTATAGGGGCACTAATCCTGTTTGTAAGGACTCCACTTCTGTGACCTAATCACCTCCTATGGTCCTCATCTCCTAATACAATCACATTGGTGTTGGTATTGTAACATGTCAAATCAAAAAGACAAACATCGAGTCCATACCAGGAATCATGATGGAATCATATAGTGAGGGCTCTTTTGAGGCTGGCTTCTTTCGCTCATCCCTGTGTCTTTAGCATCCATTCATTTTCTATAGCAGGAATTTCCTCCATTTGTTGCTGTGTCACGGTTAGTTGTTCTATGTGTACTCTGATTTCTGTATCCATCCTGCTACCAATGGACATGGAGATATCCTCAGTGTTCAGTCATAGGTTTAATATTGTCAGGAACATTCTTTTTTGGGTCTTTTGTTGGATACAGGTACTTGCTTTGGTTGGGTTCCTGCCTTGGGGAAAAACTATTGGACCAACAATTTTTTCAGAGATACTACCTCATAATATTTCTTTTTTTTCTTTTTTTTTTTTGCGGTACTGGGGATCGAACTCAGGACCCTGCACTTGCTAGGCAGGCACTTATTCCACTGAGCTATATCCCCAGCCCCTACCTCATAATATTTCAAAAGTTCTTTTTAGCAGTTTACAACCCTACCAGGGTTTAATGAGAATTCTGGTTGCTTTGTATCTTTGCTAACATTTGGTACTGTCTGTTTTTAGCTATTGTGTGGAGACCTGCACTATAATTTACATAGTTTCAATCACTGTTTTCTTGTCTCTTTATTTCTTTTCCTTCATATTTTTCCTCCTTCTTCCTCTTCTTCCACTTATTTCCTCTTTCTTAATATATTTTACATAAATAAAATAATTGCTATCAAAGTATAAATTTGATATTCAAAAGTGACATTTGAAAGTGTAAATATTAAAATACAAAAAACGCCATCCATAGCTTATCTAAAAGCATCAGTTTTCCTTTACACTTGGGAAGCACAGCTTCTGTTGTTTGGCTGACTCATTCACGCCCCTGTAGTACCAGGCCCTGGCTGATTCATGCCGGCCACTGGGAGTGCTCCAGCCAGGAATAGCAGCTGTACACTGTAGTAAAGGAACAGAGCAGGTTCTCAGTAAATATCCTTTTGGTATGAGACATATCAGGACTTTGCTTTTCCTGATTGCTTCCGGGCAAGGGTGTGCAAGTGCCCCCAGAACCCCAAACACTGTGGCATTCCTTGACTTTGCAAAGAGTCTTGCCTGGAGGTCTCCTCTAGGATCATGAGACCAGGCTAAGGGCAGAAGATTGAAATGGTGCGTCTTGACTTAGGAGAGCTCAGAGAGTGCTCCCCTGTGTAAGACAAGTGGTGCCTTTTCCCCTTTGGGGAGGCTGTTGCTGGGTTAGCTCTTCACTGGGATGGGACAAAGTATGCTGTTGCCGGTCTCTATGCTGTGCGAAATCTGTCTATTACAGCCCTGCCATTTCCTCCTCGCTGGGCCAGATAGAGCAGATTCTGTTAACAAATGTTATGGGGTTTGGCCGGGTGCAGGCTTTTGAGGTCAAGGGAACTCGAACCCACCCTCAAAAAAACTGACAGCAAAGGCTGCAGGTGAGCTGGCAGGGCTGGTTAGTGCAAAGCCCAGCAAAGCCTTGGAAGAGAAAATGGTACAAAGCCTGAGCCTCAGTGTGAGACTTCCTTCAGTGGCCTCTGTGACAAAGGCTGGGAAGTGATGTTGATCTACAGCCTTCTGAGGGCAGAGCCATTTACTAGACCAGAGCTGAGGGAGACAATGGGAACAGCCTATGCCAGTATCCTGACTAGGATGAGAATTTGTCATTAGGGGCCAGAAAGATGTCTGAGCAGCTAGAATCAGAGAGGGACGGGAGATAGTGCTGCAATTTGGGGGTGGTAGCAGAGGGTCCTGTGAAGCTTTTATAGACCTAGGAAGGGAGAAGAATGAGACATCTTGGGTGAGGTTTAAGCAGGGGAGTGCGATTATACAATGCATGCTTTTTAAACCTCCCTGTTATTGCTGAGTGGAGACACATTGTAAAGAATTAAACATAGGACCCAGATATTCAGCCACCTAAAAGAGTGAAGTGCTGATCCACGCTAGAACATGGAAGAACCTCAGAAACTTTACGCCAAGGGAAAGAAGCCAGGCACCCAAGTTCATATACCACAGTAAGCAAGCACACGCGGACAGAGCAGCTTGGTTGTTGCCAGGGGCTGGAGCGGGGAGGAAATGGGAGAGAGTGATTAATGAGGAACAGGTTTCTTTTGGAGAGATGCACCTGTTTGGAACAAGAGGGAAATGCTGGTTGCACATGTGAATGTACTTAGTGCCATGAAATTGTTTGCTTTAAAGTGATTAATGCTATACCTGGATGGAGCAAAAAGAGAAAAAGGGAATTGGAAAAAAGGAAAGAAAGAAGACAGCAAGGCTGGGGATATAGTTCAGTGGAATAAGCGCCTGCCTGGCAAGCACAAGATCCTGAGTTCGATCCCTGGTACCGCAAGAAAAAAAAAAAAAAGAAAGAAAGAAGACAGCAAGCAGGAATGAGATTCCATGAGGAGCACAGTGGCTCAGGGGAGGAAGGAAGGGAGGAAAGTGGCTTGGTCCAAACCAAGGGCTTAGGGATGGAGAGTAAAGAACCAATTGAAAGATGTAAGGGTTGGGATAGTTCATGTAAATAGGCATCAAGACAGTGGGGGAGGTTTCTAGATTCCCACCCTGGAACACTCCTGCTGTACTCTGCAGAGCAAGTGCCTTTCCTAAGCACAGGTTCTGATTCCAGGGCTGGTGTCTTTCTCTACCATGGATGTCTGCTGCCGGTGCTTCCCACATGGCCAAGGAGCCCTAATGCCTGCCGCATCCAGAAAGTACTGTGACCCACTGAGGGCTGGGATAGAGCCACCCCTTCCCGCATCTGAGCCACCATATTTCATTGCTCTTTCCTGAATCAGCTGTGCCTCTAGACATCTATGTGATAGATATCTAGTACTCTGCAAAGATCATAGAAGATACACTTTTTAATTGCGTCTACAGAATATACTGCAAAATATCCACTAAATCTTAGTGTACAAAGTCAGTGGACACAGTCACTTGGGTCTGTTTTCCCCCTCTAGTATTCTGAGTAATGAGGGTAGATAGTAAAGGTGAATTCCACATCATGTCCTGAAGTACTTCCTGGTCAGGAGGACCTGATACAGGATTTGCTTGCACTCTGCTCTGGTCAAGTCATCATTCATCTGCCCTCTTCCTTTCTCTCCCATCTCCTCTTCTCTATCTGTCTTTCATTCCTACAGTTCTCTCCTCTTTCATTCCATCCACCCATCCTTCCACCTGTCCATCCACCCATCTATCTGTCCATCCACCCATCCATCCACCCATCCATCCACCCATCCACCCATCTAACCATCCATCCATCCTTCCATCCATCCTTCCACCCGTCCATCCACCCATCCATCCATTCACACACCCATCCATCCACCCATCTAACCATCCATCCATCTATTCATCCACCCATCCACCCATCAATCTGCCCATTTATCCGTCCATCCATCCATCCATCCACCATCTTTTTTCTTTATTCCTTCCTTGCCTCCCTCCTCTTTTCTTTCCCCTTGCCTCTTCTCGCTTCCTCTCCTCCCTTCTATCTAGTATTTCTTTACAGATCCCCCTTCCCTTTTCCATCTGTGGTCACAACCTGGTAAACACATCACCTCTCTGAAGCCACTGGGCTTTTGCTAAACTTGCAGCAGGCCGACTTGGCTCTTGCTGTGGGTCTCCTCAAACTCAGCCCTGGGTTGCTTGGTGCAGTGTGTGGGAGGTGGTAACGGCCTGGTGAATAGAGAGTCTGGCTGCGTCCTCTTCCCTGGCCATGAGAGTGATGCGTTGAGGGAGTGGCCAGGTGTTTCAGGTGAAGAACAACTTTGTGTCAGTGTTCGGCTTCTTCAAGGCCATTTCCATAGCTGTGAGGACGCTGATTTAACCTGGTCATGGTCATGCTAATAATGGGCAACAGCATGCTAACCTTGCTCTGGGCCAAGTATGTTATCTCCTGGATTCTCAGGAGCGGTGTCAGTGTTCTCCCCAATGTCCAGGTAAGGAAACTGAGGCTCAGGGAAGGTGATCACTTTCACAGTCAGGACTGGAACCCTCCTCTCCCTGGCCCCCAAACCTATTGGGTACTTGAGTGCAATGAGAGGCCTCCTCCTACTTCCCTCTCCTCTCCAACTCTGGGCAGGGAAGAGGCAGCCACCAGTCTGAGCTGCTGTAACAGGAGCATCTGTCTGGTCCCTGCCGTGCACCACCAGGGAGATGATAAACAGGGCTGGCGGCCCCGGCGCTGCCGCTGCGAGGGGTCGACTCAGCAGGCTCACGGGGCTCCTGCAAGCAGAGGAGCTGCAGCCTCCTGGAGAGCTTGACTTTTAGGCAGTGTGTGTGGGAGGCCTCTGGGTCTTAATTGTACAGCTTCGCTGGACTCTCCAACCAGTACTGACAGTTTGCAAGAAGACCGTACTATGACCACCAGAGGGCGCAGCTCCTGATTCACCGTGATGGAAGGAGCTGGGGAGACCACAGAGGGCGGAAGTTGGAGAGGGAAGGAGGAGAAGGAGGGAGAGAGAAAGGAGATTAGTTTGGGATGTGGTTTTGTTTGCTTCTGTTTGTTTTAATTTTAGTGTTTGTTTTTGATATTGGTATGGGGGATTGAACGTAGGGCCTTCACACTGAGCAACATCTCCAGCCCAGTTTGTTTATTTAAAAACAAACAAAAATATTTTTTAATCTTGAAGTAGTCTTGCTAAATTACCAAATTGCCCAGGCCTGACTCAAACTTGTGATCTTCCTGCCTTAGCCTCACAAAGTACTGGAATTACAGCCATGCACCACCACACTGGGCTATGATCACTCTTAAACTGGCTGCTTGGGAGGGGAGATGTATTTCTGCACCAGTTTAAGAAGTGTGTTTCATTCAAGTCACACCAAGCCAGGGGCTGAGGGATCCAAATGTGGAAGCCACAGGCTTCCAACTCTCCAGGCACCTACAGGGGAGGAGGGAAGACGGAGAGTTAGAACACAGTGTGATTCATGCCTATGTCTCACCCCACAGTGACCATTTAAGAAACATTGAATGGGCATCTACTACAGGCCCACCTACCTCTGTGCTGGTTGCCAGGATAGAAAAATGAAAAATAGGGAAACATTGTCCTCAAAGAGTCCACTTCAGAAAGAACACCAGAGCTGAATGGTCAGAGATAAGTAGGGATTCACAGGGCAAAGAAAAGGGAGGGGTTCTCAGTGGTGGAAGATGAAGATGTTAGTGGGGTGGAATAATGGATGTTGAGTACCATGTTAGGAAGCTTGGTTCTCACCCAGAATGGGATGGAGGAGCAGGTACTAAGAAAGAGCAGGAGCTGAGGGAAATGACAAGCTGGCTTGGTGAGGCAGGACAGGAAACCACAAGTGTGCTAACATCTGAATTGGACCACGGAGTATGTGTAGGAGTTCTGCAGGCCAAGAAGGGAGGTGGTAGAAGCATTCCACAAGAGGCAGTTTTTCTACTGGCTTTGCTTCCTGTCTCTATGACATTTTCCTTTAGTCGAAGCTGAGAAGGCTGAGAGATAGAAAGAGGAGGGTGAATGGAAATACCTTTGTGCGGTTTTAGGGAAAGACCCTAAGATAAAAGGTAGCCGGAGCTACAGTGAAGATTCCAGGGTCACTTCTTGGTCAGGCTCGAGTGTATCTAAAACCAGACCCCCTGGGACTGCTGGCCTCAGGGTGGACGTCAGCCTGGGTTAGGATCGATGTGGAGGGTCTGCTGCAGATGCAGTCAAAAGATAGACCCCAGCACCATTTGAACCACATTCCTCCCTTCTTGTGGCTTTGGTGTCCTCATCAGTGGAGAAAGGAATGATAACAGCCTCTTCCTCCTGTGTTAGTCAGCTTTCTGTTGCTGTGACTAAACACCTTAAAAAGGAAAACTTAAAGGAGGAAAGGTTGATTTTGCCTCTTGGCTGTAGAGGCATCAGTCTGTAGTCAGCTGGCTCCGCTGCTTTAGGCCTGAGATGAGGCATCATGGCAGAAGGACGTAGGGGGCAGGGGCGGGCGTGGGGAGACGCTGCTCTCCTCATGGCTGCTGGAAAGCAGAGAAAGAGCTGAGGAAGCCAGAGGGGAAAGGGCTGGGGACTGAAAATGGTCCCTGAAGTCACGTCCTCATGACCCACTCCCTTCAGCTAGAGCCCGCCTCCTCGGTAACCATCACCTTCTGGTGAAATTATGACTCCGCTCAGCAATAGGTTTATCCACTGATGAAATGAGCACCCTGGTGATCCTATCATTTCCCAGATGCCACACCCCTGCACACTGCTGTATTGGGGAAGGAGCCCTGGCAGGTGACAGGCATTGGGGGACGTCGCATAAGCAAACCAGAGCAATTACTGTGATGTTTGAATGAGAACACAGATGAAAAGCCCTCATTCCATCCCTGGGACTTGGTCTGTGCTGAAATCAAAGTAGCAGTGATAGTCGCTGTTGTTGGAATTGTTACTAACATCAAGATGAAGCCTCATGTTTGGTAAAGTGAGACGGCTTTAAAATGCCCATGTTTCCTGCTTAGGATTCTGGAGTGGCCCTCTGTCCGTTTCAGATCAAAGTTAATCAGCACCTGGCTGGAATCCGTCTGTAGTGTTTCCTCCTCATCTGCTTCTCAGCGTGAGAACCCTTTTGGAAAACGAGGAACTGCATCTTCTAATTATCTGTTTGCAAGGAAGAGGGTCAGGAAAAGAATAAATTCCAACGGAATCCTAAAAGCTCCGATATTTTTATTTCATGGACCGAATTATTTCAGTAGTAGCACTTGACCCTGCTTTTCTAGAGCTTCTCCGGGGAGCTGGGTGAAACAGAAAGTCTTTTGTTTTTACATTTGCTCAGTGGTAGGATGGGCTTTGGGGCTGAGGGGCAAGCAGCAGAGCCCCTCCAGTTCCCTTCTCTCTGCCTAAAAGCTATGGCTCTTCTTCCTCCCTGTGGGGCTTAGACCCTGCGATGGGAGACTAAGGCTGGGCCTCCCTCTATGCTCATCTGGATATATTTCCTTTTCTCCTATTTCTGTCTTCCTTTCAGAGCCAAAAAGAAGAGCAAACCCTTGAACCTCAAGATCCACAGCAGCGTGGGCAGCTGCGAGAACATCCCTTCTCAGCAGCGCTCGCCACTCCTGTCTGAGCGCTCCCTGCGGTCCTTCTTCGTGGGACATGCGCCTTTTCTGCCCTCCACCCCGCCCGTCCACACTGAGGCCAACTTCTCCGCAAGTAAGTCACTGCCCTCGGGCTGCCCTGATTGGGGGCAGCAGCTCCTTCCACATCCCCTCCCCAGCACCGCCTCTGCCGGTGCCAGGTGCAGACTCTTCTCCTTATCAAACTGCCCCTGACACGCTCACCGAGGGGTACAGTTGGCGCTCAGGAGCTTGACGGCTGTTGTCATCAGCCCCCAGTCCCTGCTCTTTGGCCCGCAGGTGCAAGGGGGTGACAAGCAAGCCAGCTCACAGGGCGCTGAAGGAAACATCAGACTTTCCTTTCCTCCCTCCCCGCCACTTTTCAGCTGCTTGGATTTTTATTTTTCCAGGCCACTGCAGAGGAAGTGTCTGTGCTGAAATTTTTGTATTTTCTCTTCACTTGGGTCAACACGTCTAACCTTTGTATCTCAAAGATGTATTCGGGTTCAAACCAGGCTGAGCGTGGCTTGGGGTGGTTTATATTCTGCTCTCGCAAATTTCTGCCAGAGACAGAGTAGTTATTACAGAGCGGAAATGGAAGTTTGTGGTGATCCAGGGCCGATGTTTCATTTCAAGGCTTTTAATCTTCTCTGCCCAGAGGCTCGTTTTGCTGAACGGGCACAGATGTGGTCAGAGGGGAGACCCCTGCATAAGTCCATTGCTCTTCCAGCCAAGACAGTGATTTTATTGACTGGCTGCTCAGGAGATGGGAGGAGACTGCTGAACTGCAGAGGAAGCAACAAGCAACCCCTGCCCCTCAGTACAGCCACAGGGTGCTTCTGTGTTGCCACTCAGATAAATGCAAAGAAATGCTCACGGAGCATGAATACCTGCTAATCACCCCTGTGCACAACCACACTCAGCTCTCACAAATGTCCACTGTACCGATGAACTAGTCCCGTCGTCCAGATGGAGAGTGACACTTGGGGACAGCAGAGAATTTGCCCAAAGTCACATGGCTGTCAAATGGTTGAGCCAAGATTTGTGTCTGGTTCTTTCTAATGGAGAGTTGACAAGTTTAGCCATCAGGCCTGATTTGACAGCCAAAATTCCTCCAATATCCACCAGGAATGCTTTTCTCTAAATATGGGAGTTTATTGGTTATGTTACCTAAGTCTTCTTAAATATTTTTCTGGGAGGCCACCGACTATTTGAGAATGTGGCAAAACCTGTGACCTCCTTCCCTAGGAAAAGGCACATGTAACATCCAGCATCCAGCTAGATGGTGAGGCTGGGCCCGAATGGTGACTTGGTTCAGCTGATGTGAACTTGGCTCAGTTCAGAGACATGCACGCGGAGTGTGCTGCAGAGATCAGCTGAGGGTCGGGACTAGAAGGACCCAAGTACATGCCAGTGAGAAGATGCAGAGCCTGCCCTATCTCTGTGCCCAGGGTACACAGGTCTGACTCATGCAAACTAAAATAGTGCTCATGACACACATGTCAACATCAGAAGGCCAATTTATTAATGTGTCAAGGGAGATCATGGCCGGAACAGCAGAGATGCACCGTGAGGTGGGCCTGTGTAGGACTGGAGCGTGGCTGGGCAATTAGGACAAAGAGTGAAGATGATGATGGGTCAAATGTGCAGTGGCAGCCAGATGGGATCAGTGTGGAGGGCGGGAGCTTGGGCCCTGAAGGAAATGCCTGGGTTCAAAGCCCATTCTGCTACTTTTTCTAGCCATATGTCTTTGGACTCACGTGAGTCCAAAACCTCTCTGAGTCCCCATTTCCTCATCTGTAAAATGGGGATAATTATAGGGTACTTATTATATGAATCAGCTTTTCCATCACTTTGACCAAATAACTGACATAAACAACTGAAGGGGGTAGAGCTTTGCTTTGGCTCAGTTTCAGAAGGTTTTGTCCATGCCCAGCTGGCTCAAGGCAGAAGCACTGTGGCAGAATCTGGGCCTGGAGGAAGATAGCCACTCAGCTCATGGCATCCAGGAAGTAGAGAGCAAAGGAAGAAGCCAGGGAGGAAGATCACACCCAGAACCCACCCAGCCACATCCAGGAATGTGCTTTACATCGTTTCCTAGGTGTCTCTCAAGCCAGTCAAGCAGATGGGCCAGATGAACCATCACGACAGCATACGTAGTTGTGAAGATCAGTTCAGCTATGCATGTAGGTCCAGGACAGCCTGACACAAGACACATTTATTAAGACACAAGTGCATAATACATGGTAGCTGGATTACATTATTTATTAGCTCACGTTCCCTACTAATATTTATAGGCTCTGGTGCCACAATTCTGCTGTGACTCAGTGCCTTCCAGTTCGGCCCCAACCCCTGCTACTTCCTATGGCCTGAGTGTGCTTGGAGTTTACCTTGGTATAATGCTGGGCTGCTGCCTCCAGCAACCATCTGTCCTTGGGCACCACCGTCTTAGGAGTGAATGTCGCCTGCTTTCCTCCGGGGGTTGACCCCTGCTCTGCACTTTAGTTCTGGCAAAGACATCTCCCATCTTAAACAAACATCAGACTGGTACACTTTGGTCCCCTTCCCTCTCAAAGTTTTTTATTAAGGAGCAGGGATTGCTTCTTCCACAGTACAACATTTCTGCTCCACCTTATCTCCAGCTGAGAGGGGTGGCAATGTCATCTTGTTAGCCCTGATGCTAACATCGGGAGAGAGCACCAGGCATATCTGGCCATACATTGGCCAAGCCTCAGGGAGCCCAGCTACTGCATGTGGGCCTCAAGAAAGAATTTTTACCTCGTTGGGACTTACTCTGCCTCCCTGGTCTCAAGGTGACAAGTAGGGGAATGGTGGGGGTAACAGGAAGCTCAGTTGGTGGGGAAACCATGCTTCCCCATGGGTCACAACTCTTCACATCATGGCCTGACTAGGCTATGGACAAAACCCAGTTATCAGGCTCTTCTGGTCATCCATCACATTCACAAATGCACCTCCTCCTTGAGAAATGAAAAGCAGTGAACTTATCTCTTCATCCTTGCACTGTATAGGTGTTCCTTGATTTATGATGGGGTTATATCCCCCATAAACCCATTAATAGTGGAAGATACCACCACCAAAAATGCATCCAATACATCAAACCTACTGAACATCAAGCTTAGGCTCGCCTACCTTAAGCATGCTTGGAAAATTTGCCTTAGCCTGTAGGTGGGCAACATCGCTGAGCAAAAAGCTTATTTTATAATATTGTTGAATCTCTCATGTCATCTACTGAATACTAGCGTAAGAATGAAAAAGAGTGGTTGTAACAGCACACCATTGTAAAATCAAGAGAAGTATTTAAGTCAGATCATGAACCAGCAGAAATCAGGGACTTCAGCATTGGTTCTGTGTTGCAGTGGGCCACACTGTACCATTTAGCTAGGGTCTGGTTGGATGCCCTCTGCCCAGGCACCACTTGTTCCAACAAGGTGTGAACCTGTGGCTCTTTTAAGGCTCTCTCTGGTTCCAGCTGACAAAAATGAAGCTCCTTTTGAGAACCCTAAAAAAAGCTGCTTCCAAATGACAAACTACCCCCTAGATGGAATGATCATTATCTGTCATCATTTATCACTGGCTGGTGGAAGCGATTCTGGGTCTATGGCAACTAAATGGATGCAGATACAATGAAAAGGGTCGCACTGGGCAAATCATTTAACCCCCCGAGTCTGTTTTCCACCCCACAAGGATGTAACGAGGATAAAATGAGAGATGCATGTAAATTTCCAGCACGGAGACTGGAGCTTAGAGCAGTGAGTCTCAATAAAGGGTGGTTTGGGGGCTGTTATCGTGTGTTATGTGATGGAGTGGCTTGCAACAATGCTGAAAATGATGATAATAATAGCCATTGGTGTTTATTGTGTGTCGACAATGTCTCAGGCATCGTACAAAGCAATTTCCTTTTATGATTTCATTTACGCTTCACAATCCTCTGTAATGTAGGTACTATTATTATCCCCATTCTACAGATGAGGAAATTGGGGCTGGGAGAGTTGACGTAAGTGGCCCAAGGTCCCAAGGTCGGGAAAGAGGTGAAGTCTGAACTCATTCTGAATCTGTTGTTGAATAATGCCGCCCTGTGAAGTAGCAGCACTATCGCTGTCGCCCTCAGCTTGCTCGTCACGTAGGGACTTGAACTTGTTCAAGTTTTCTCTGCTGTTTGGGGACCCTGTCGTAGGTGACAGCCTTGCTCGAAGGATGCCTCTTTGTTCACGTGCCATGCTCATTTAATGAGGAGGCCCCACTCTGGTTCACCATTTGTGATCCTGCCTGTGCTCTGCTGTTAATACTCAAAGCAGCTGTGGTCCCAGATGGTAGCCATTCCTATGAGGGCCGGGCAGCTGCAGAGAGTGACCGAAAAGCAAGCCACTGGCAACTTCTGCGACTCATTCACGCAGGACAGGTTGATGAGGACTGTTGATGAGGAGCTTTGCCACCTGCTGTGTTCTAGATGTTTCTTTGTTTGCTGCCTGTGGGGGTTGAGCTCTTCAGGGCAGCAACTACTGGTATGGCTTGTGTCTAGATGTCCCCCCAGTGCCTCCTGCGGCCACAGGTGGGGCTTTTTCAGAAGTGGTTCAGTCTGGAGTGTGTGATTGGCTCATGGTGCAATGCTAGGATTAAGGGCGCTTACTGAGTCGGTCCACTGATTGGTTTGTCATCACCCTAATCCCCATAGCTGGGATACAATATCAGGGACAGAAAGAGGCTTGTCTTATCCCTTGCTTGCTTTGCTACCTTCTGCCTGCCATGAACTGTCTCTCCTCTGTATTGCTTGTCTGCCAAGCCACCCTGCGTTGGAAACAGCTCATTGTGGACTAAAACCTCTACAAACTGTGAGCTAAATAAACCTTTCCTCAACTTTGGGTGTCAGGTGATTTGTCTCAGCAACAAGAGAAAAGTAAGTAAAATAGCTACAAAGGGAAACAAGTGACTGAATGGGTCAAAGACTTCCTTGTCTTGGTCAAATTGTACCAGACAGAGTAGTATCCAAGGTCCTAGTCTTAGGAAAGACTGTTCTGCACAAGGCATGGTGGGAGATGGGATCCCTCAACTTGACTCATCTCACCAGGACCTCTGAGCAACTCCTGTTCTTTATCCTTGAGACAAGGGAGGGAGAGCTGACCTTCTGCTGGGCCCCCGACCTCATGTATACCTGGAAGCTGAGTCAGAAGCCTGATTTGTTCCTGGAGGCGGCAGCAGGTAGCAATAAAGAGTGATGAAGCTGAACGGTGGCAGGCTCCCAAGGAGACGGCCACTGGGAAGGGGATAGAAAGAGGCTCCGGATGAGGCTGATTATATAATGGGGTTTAATGAGGCTTGAGGCCAAGGTTCATTACTCCCCAGAAGAGGGGGAGGAGAAGCGCCTGTCTTGACAGAAGTTGGCTGCCTGAACCACAATCTCATCTCAGAATCTGGAGAGATTTAGAGGAGTCTGGGTCAGACCTGGCTCAGTGGTGGCAACTCCAAGGGGGAAAACATGTATCCTACGGGAGCCACTCAAGGGACTTTACTCCCCAAGAATAAGCAAGCAAGAGCACTGGCATCGGTGCTGGTACCTCCTACTTCCCTACACACCCAGCAGATGTAGGAGGCCTCCATGTTGCCTGGCATCTTTACCTATTTTAGAAACCCAGTTCCCGGTAGGTTTCTACCACGTACTAACCACCTGCTGCATTCCTCAAAGGCTGGATACCTCAGAGGTATTAAGCCTCCCCCCCCCACCACATGTACCTGGAAACAGAACAGTACAGAGAAGCCCCTCATGGAAGGAAAGCACAGTCTCTAGCACCATCTCCCTCCCCTCCATCCTTCTTTTCAGAAGCAGCCACTTTTAACTCTCTTTCTCTCTGTGGTCGTTTTGATGATCTCCTCCACAATTTAAACTAGGTTATGCCAAGGATCCTCAGATCCATAGCGCCAGCAGCCACGTTGTTAAGCTTGTTAGAAATGCAAGTTCTTGCTGTCAGGACAGACCCACGACCTACCGAATCAGGAGCTCAGGGAAAGGGTCCAGCAATCAGAGTCCCAAGGAGTTCTGCAAACAGGCACTTCAGAATCACTGGGCTATGTGACAGTGATGTTTTAGCCTTTGATTCTGAAATATAATTAGTCCCACATATCCCTAGGGTCCACATCTGTGCATTTATCCAAGGGTAAAAAAAAACATTTTAAAAAGTTCATCTGTACTAAACATGTACTGACTTTTTCTTGTCACTGTGCTGTAAACAATACAGTGCCACAACTACTTACATAGCACAAATACTATATTAGGGATTATGAGTCATCTAGGGATGATGTCCAGGAGGAGGTGCGGAGGTTTTGTGCACATACTGGGCCGTTTTCTAGAAAGATCTCGAGCATCTGCAGATTTGGGGATCTACTGCAGCCCTGGAGCCCATCTCTTGCAGAGGGGGGGGGGGGCGACTGTAATTTCACATTCGCAGGAAAGTTGTAAGAATAATGCAAAGGACTTCTGGAACCTCCTTTGCTCAGATTCATCTGGAAATGTATGATCATTTCCTTACTTTAGCTTCCTGTCTCTGTGTCTCTCTCCCTCTCCCTTCCTCTGTCTCTAGCCCACCTTTTGTGAACCGTTTGAGAATACATTGCCTGCTCTCTTACATTCTTACAAAACCACGCAGAGTTCCAAAATTCAGTCAGCTTGCCATTGCACCAGCTCCTCTATCTAATCATATTCCAGTTCCCGGAAACTGTCCCAGTTGATAGCAGTTTTTTTTTTTCTTCTTCTCCAGGATTCAGTCCAGGATCACATATTATATTACCTTGAGCCTTTGGGTTAAAGTAGAAGTCAATGAGCCTCTGTTGTTTGTCTCTTTGACATCGTTGGAGAGTAGGGGGAGGGACAGCTTCCGTCTAGAATTTCTCTCAGTCAGGGTCTGTCTGATGCTTCCCCATGCTGGGACTCAGGCTGTGCAGTGTGGGAGGGGTGTCTGTGTACATGGCATTGCATCCTCTAGACTCCATGATCGAGGAGCAGACTGCCTGGGACCTCTTTGTGTCCTGCTGCCTTATTTGTGGCTATCTAGGTGGCCTGCTCTTCCCAGGGCTTCTCTGCAGTGGGAGGGCAGTTATTCTCAATTTCACTTCCTCTCACAGTGCAAGAAGCTAACACAAACAGGCAAATTCTGGATGCAAGGACTTGGTGTTAGGATACACATGTCACATGTCATTTGGTTGGAAATGTGTCTGTGTACGCAAAGGAGTTTCATCCTCTCTACTGTGTGTTCATTTCTACTCATGTAAGGCCTTAAAGGGAATTGTGACCCCCCACCCCATGTCCAGCCTAGTGTTCAATCGCTGTGAATGTGTCCTTGTTTGGAAATAAAGTTTTTGCTTAACTTGCAGTGCAGTTAAGTTGAGGCCGTGAAGGAGGGCTGTAGCCCAGTGTGACTCGTGCCCTTATAAGAGACACTTCCCAGGCAGAGACTGACATGATGTGGCCACAAGCCCAGGAACACCAAGGGTGGCCGCAGCCACTAGAAGCTGGGAGAGAGACAGGGAGCAGATTTTCCCTGGGAACATCCAGAAGGAGCCAACCCTGCTTTTAACACTGAGGGCCACCTTGATTTGGGTTTTGTGGCTTCCATAACAGTGAATAAATAAACATTTCTTGTTTGAAGCCACCCATTTGTGTGGTCACTGGTTGCAGCATGCCTAGGACACCCATGCAGATGTCCTCATTATCTGAACAAGAATAAAAAAAGGTGGCACTAGGGTCAATCAGAACAATAATGACAATTCAAGACATACGCAGAGCTCCAGGGTGACTGTAATTACTCACAGGGACAGGGTTACTTATGGGGTCCTGAGAAGTCACAGAGCCACTGTCCAGCACTGCAGATGTGAGCATTTGCAGCAGTTGGCTCGGGGCTGCCATGTTTTGCTTTTCTACAAGTTGGAGATCTTGACAGAAACTCTCCCAGTTTTAAAATCTGAACAACCAATGACAATGTATTTATTGACTGAATGATTTTGGGGACAGAACCCAGGGCCTCACCCATGCTATGCCAGTGCTTCGTCATCAAAGCTACCTCCCCTGCCCACCAAAGATAAATCTTTTCATACTGTATAAGCCAATATTTAAATTCACAGGTTTGTCAGTTGTAATCGATCCTGGGTTCACAATTTTTAATCTCTACTCTAGAATCACAAATATCAGAGCCAGGAGGGATCTAAGTCCAACTCTCACTTTACAGATGGGGCAACTGAGGCAGAGAGGAAAAGGGATTTGCCTGGGACAGTGGGGCTGGGATTTGAACCTGAGGCTTCCGAAGCCCAACAGTGGTTCTCTACTGTACCAAGATGCTTGCAAAATGGTGGCCTCTGCTGACATTCAGGGGCTTATTAGCAAGGTAGCAGAAGTTCAAAGAAAGGGAGCATGGCCTTTGTTTAGTGGGTGGCACGGTTTGGGTATGTGGGGCTGATGACACGTGCGGGTGCGAGATGAGTCTGTGTGCGCCTGTGTGGGTCTGGATGTTCTATGCAAGGCCAGTACCTGGTTGTTATCATCCACCTTTTCTTCTCTTGGCTGCCTGCACATTTTGCAATTCTTGTCTAGGTACAAACAGTTTGGGCTCAGCGTGCAACAAACAACCTCAGACCTTTTGTTATGATTGCTCCCACCAGGAACTGAGGGAGCTAAAATTGGTTGGTAAGTGGTTGGCGTTAGGAGCCAAGGGGGTCATTTGTGCCTATTGGAGTAGGTTCTAATGTGTGCTCGGGTACACGCTGTCAGCGTGGGCAGTGCTGTTCCTCACTTCCGGGACATGCGTCTGGTTGTCACTGCCTTTGCCCCCCACCCCCAGGTAAGGAATTCTCAGACTTCAACTGATTTCCTAACAGGAAGACTTGATACTATGATAAAACTATACGGTGTGTGCCAGGCTCTCAAACTCCTCATGCAGGCCCCTGCATCCCCATTCTGTGGATGAATAAACTGATGTCCCAAGAGGGGAGGCCTATGGCTGGAAGCTCCAGTGTGTCAGAGCGCAAATGAGAAACCACAGTGCCCTCAGACTGCGAGTCATATATATACTTTCTGTGTCTAACCCTTTCCCATGAGGCAGTGGGTTGGGGGTGGGGGTGGATTGTTTCAATCAAAATTGCTCCCCTTCCCCAAAACACCTGGCCCCGTTCTTGCAACCCCATCCTGCCCATCTGCCAGGTTGAGTGAGTAAATACCTAGGTGTGACCATCAACCCTTCCTTTCCATGATACATTATCTCCAAGTCTTGTTGGATTCACTCTCTAAATTATGGCTTGGCAACATCTTTCTGTAAAGGATCAGAGAGTAAATATTTTCCATTTTGCTGGCCATGTGGTCTCCATCACAAACTACTCAGCTCCATGTTTTTAACACAGGCATCTGCGGACAACGCCAAAACAAGAAAGTGTGGCTACCGTTTATTACCCACTGAGACGGGTCCGAGAACAATAAACTCCCAAACAGCCAAATTAGAATTTAGTAGCGCTTTTAATAGTTGAGCCCAACGGCCCCCACTCACGCCTCTGTTTTAAGGCTGAGAAGTGAGAGCCCCAAGCCCATTATATGCAGGGCTTATAAAGACAAAAACCACAATGAATACACAAGTGTAGCAGGGACATTATGCTTGGGTAACTGTCCTGTTTCTGGCAAGGATGGGCAATGTTCTTTGAATTCTTTCCGAGAAAGAACAAGGAACCTTTAAACAATAATTATGTTACCATACATGGACTTTAGCTGTTTGAGGTGAATCAGAGGTCAAACATGGGGTCAGTCTAGCAAGCAGCGGGATACTTGGGCCATTACATTCCCCACTGGTTTTTGTTAATGAATCAAATCATAGATTCATCAGCTATATCCTCATTGGGGAGGTTTTCATACCCAGTTCGGAGTATCATCAGTTTGACAGATTGAATCCTCCCCTGAATATATTTTAGCAAACACTTTATAATGCAGGGACCAACCGTAATCGCTCTAAGTAATAGCGTTAGTGGTCCAGCTAAAGCTGTTATGAGGGTAGTTAACCATGGGGAGGTCAAAAACAAATTTTGAAACCAATTTTGTTCTTGTCTCCTCTGTTCATCTCTGTCTTGTACTCTCTTTCTTAGTTGGCTCAAACTTTTTTGCATTACTCCAGAATGGTTGGTATAGAGACAACAAGTTTCTCCTAGGGCGAGACAAAATCCCCCTTGTTTTAGGAAAAGTAGGTCTAAACCTCTTTTATTTTGCAAAACCATCTCAGCCAATGACCCGAGAGATTTCTCTAGTTTATTGACTGACTGTTTCAAAGTGGCTAAATCTTGGTCTATCTGTTGACTTAGTTCTCTATAATTTTGATCAGAAGTAACCAGAGCAGCTGTCCCCAATGCAGCTGACCCAGCCATGCCTATGCCTAGTAATGCTGGTATAAGGACAGGGTTCACTCTTCTGACTCTAGGCAAAACTGTCAGGGCCAAATGTTGTCTACCACCCTCCCCAGAATAATAAAGCACTTGGGGTAAAATGTGACATAGGACACATAGTTCTGGGGGTCTCTGTATAGCAACTTGATAAAATATACATGGTATTTTGTTTTTTGTTTTTTTGTTTTTTTGTTTTTTTTGCGGTACTGGGGATCGAACTCAGGACCCTGCGCTTGCCAGGCAAGCGCGTATTCCACTGAGCTATATCCCCAGCCCGATAAAATATACATGGTGTTATGCCAGCAGTACAAGCAAACCAGGCTCCGTGAGGGGCCTCTAGGTGCAGGCTGGGGGAGTAAGTTTGATTTACAATATCAATTACATTGGTACAAATATTAGCATAGGGAGATTTTGACAAATCATAAGTTTTAGTTTTAACACAAGTGCCATTTCCTTGTAAATTTCCAAGAGTCAGAATGGCTTTTTGTCCCCACCAGCATGATGAATTATTTGTTACTGTCGATTTGTTGGCTATGTTAATTTCTTGGTTACCCATAGATATATTAATTGCTATACCTATATAGTAAAGGGGTGCAGAGTCTAGGCATAACCAGCAGTCGTTGGTCATATTAGGATTGGTTCTATTAAGATAAGTGAACATAATATCTAGAAGTCTTAAGAGCAACGGAGTGGGTCTAGTGGGTATGAATTTAGGTGGTCTCAAAGCAATACAAGTTGTGAGAGGGATCCCCTGGGGAGGTGAGGGATGAGTAGTTATAGGGTCAAGTGGGAAGGGGCCTATTATATCAGAGAGTGGCCCAATGGGGAGGAGTGGCTTTCCTGTTGTTTTTATTTTACTTTGTATAGTGAGCCAAACTCCTCGATCGAAACCGGAGACATATAGTCTCATTCCCCAGGTTTTTCCCCTTCTCCAACTGGGGTGTGTGGGCTGAAGGGGCTCAAAGAGTAAGGGGTTACAAGCACCTATATTACAAGTATTATCTTGGTGGAGGTGAGTGACCTTGAGAAATGGGTCAGTGTGTTTCCAGGGGGCAATGGACTCACATCCCGAATAACTACAGTAAAAGTCCTCATAGTTTTGGCAGATGGGATCTGTTGAATCCCCAGGGCAGGCATATAACTGGATGCCTCTAAGGGAACGTTCTAGTGAGAGCGAACCACAGCCATATCATTTATATACTGTCATGGCCAAGTGGACTCTGCCAGCTCCTGCGCCCTGAGGATTGTTCCATAATGTTTTCATGATTTTACAAAGATTTACTCTCAGTTCTGGGTTGCCTTTGCTTTTGTTTGTTACAACCATATGCCCGTCAAGGGAGTTGGTGAGCCACCAACTTCGGCGGAGAGGAATGTGTTTATGAGGGGGGGACTCCCGAGGACTATGTTTAACAGGAGAAATACCCTTAACATCTTGTAAGCTTGACCTTTAAGGGGTCAGAGTTCCTTTTAACAGTCCACTTAGCTGCGCCTTCTGGCTCCACAAGAACAGTCTTTATGTGAGAATGGTGGATCCAGTGACTCTTGCCAGTGACTTTTACAGCTGTTGGTGTAAAATGACGGTGAAAGGTCCTTCCCAACGGGTGTCGAGGGAGGAGTGTTGTCTTTTCTTGATGAGAACTAGGTCTCCAGGTTGAGCTGCCAAGGGGTCGCTGGGCTTTTTAGGAACTGCCTGATTTTCTCGGAACAGACGATGAGTGGACTGGAGGAAAGGCTGGAGGGCCTGCAGGGACTTAATGAGTTCTCCATTAGTGATAGCCGCCAGTTTATCATCATGGAGATGAGGAACCAGGGGAGGGGGTCGCCCGTACATGGCCTCAAAGGGAGTGATTCCCAGGATTAAGGGAGTACACTGCGTGCGCAGAAGGGCAAAAGGAAGGAGACTCACCCAGTGTTTGCCAGACTCCAAAGCCATTTTAGTGATGGTTTTCTTTATAGTTCTGTTTATTCTTTCTACTTGTCCTGAACTTTTTTTTTTTTTTTTTTTTTGGCGGTACTGGGGATCAAACTCAGGACCCTGCGCTTGCTAGGCAGGCACTTATTCCACTGAGCTATATCCCCAGCCCCTTTGTCCTGAACTTTGAGGTCAGTAGGCACAATGTAATTTTCAGTTAATCTTCAAAGCTATAGCTAGATTTTGGGTCACTTGAGCTATGAAAGCCAGGCCATTGTCAGACCCCAAAGATAAGGGCAGGCCAAATCTGGGCACTATCTCATACAGAAACTTTTTGGCCACGATAACAGCAGACTCCATCCGAGTAGGAAAAGCTTCTGTCCAACCAGTAAAAGTGTCTATGAAAACCAGGAGGATTTGTATCCTCCCTTTCCCAGTCCCATCTCAGTAAAGTCCAGTTCCCAGTGGTCTCCAGGGTACAGACCTCGTTGTCGAACTCATGAGTCTTGAGGTGTCTGTTTGGGGTTGACTTGGATGCACTGTGGGCATTTGAGGCTAGAGGTCTTTGCCAGCTGTGACAGTTTGGGAATAAAATATTGGTCTCGAAAAAGCTCTGCCAGTTTGGTGCCCCCCAAGTATGTGGCACAGTGAGTCTCTTGGACAAGGTGAGGTCCAAATGCCTCTGGGATAAGAATCCTCTTATCCGGGGGCGTGAGCCAGTTTTCTGGAGGTGAAGGCTTTGCCTTTAACTGTTGTGCTAACCTCAAGTCCAAATCTGAGTATGACAACTTAGGCAAGAGTGGAGAAGGAAGCACAGGGAGGAGCTTTTCTGTTATTGGCCCCACTGGTTTTAGGGAAATAGCTCTTGCCGTTTGGTCTGCGAAGGCATTTCCTCTGGCAACAGGGGAATCTTCTTTTTGATGTCCCCGACAGTGTATGATTGCCACCTTTTTGGGGAGCCAAATAGCAGCTAGAAGATCTAGGATCTCAGGGGCATTTTTGATTTTATTTTCCCCTGTAGTTAAGAGTCCTCTTTCCTGATAAATAGCCCCATGTACATGTACAGTTGCAAAAGCGTATCGACTATCGGTGTACACATTTATGGTTTTATTAGATCCCCACCTTAAAGCTTGAGTTACAGCTATCAATTTAGTTCTTTGGGCAGAGGATCCAGACCCCAGTGCTTGGGTGCTCAGTCTCGGTGGTCACAGCAGCACCTGTCACTCGGCTGCCTTGATGTAGGTAGCTGCTGCCATCAGTGAAAAGGGGGGCATCAGGGTTGTCGAGGGGGACGTCTGTCAGATCCTCTCGCAGGCTGGAGGTGGAGTCTGTGATGTCTACACAATTGTGTAGAGGCACTTGTGGGTCATCATCTGGCAGGAGGGTGGCTGGGTTTAAGGCTGTAGTGGATAGGCACTCAATATGATCAGGATCCAACAACAATGCCTGGTATTGGACAATGCGGGTATTTGATAGCCACCTGTCTGGGGGGGCCCGCAACAGAGTTTCCACTGCGTGCGGAGCCACAATTTGAAGCTTCTGTCCAAAAGTTAATTTGTTTGCCTCCTTGGCTAGGAGGGCTGTGGGTGCAGTGGCCCGCAGGCAGTTTGGCCATCTAGAGGCAGTGGTGTCCAATCTCTTGGAGAGATAGGCCACAGGTCTCTTTCATGGGCCTAGACACTGTGTCAGTACTCCCTTTGCAATGCCTTGACTCTCTGCCACATACAGTTGAAAGGATTTAGTCAGGTCAGGCAGGGCCAGGGCTGGAGCACTCACCAGTGCTATTTTTAGCTTTTGAAAGGCTTGTTCTTTTGTCTCTGTCCAGATTAGAGCCTCTGAGGAGTTTTCCCCTGTGGAGGCATGTAGCGGTTGGGCCAACTCCGCAAATCCCAAGATCCATAATCGGCAATAGCCCAGGGCTCCTAGAAATTCTCTTACTTGGCGTTTAGTTTGAGGCGATGGGATCCTTAATGTTGCCTCAATTTTTTTGTCTGAGAGTTCGCTTTCCCCCTTCAAGAACATAGCCCAAGTAGGTAACTTTGGACTGGCAGAGTTGGGCCTTTTTAGCTGAAACCCGATAGCCTAATCTGTCCAGCTCCTGTAATAAATCTTTAGTGGCTTCAAGGCAGGATTGCTGATCCTTGCTTGCCAATAGTATATCATCTACATATTGAAGGACTGTAATGGAGGGGTGTTCCATGTGGAACTCTTGTAAATCTCTGCTCAAAGCCTCATCAAACAAGGTAGGAGAATTTTTGAACCCTTGAGGCAACCGTGTCCATATCAATTGACCAGTTTCCCCTGTTTTGGGTTCAGTCCATTCAAAAGCAAATGTAGGCTGACTTACCGGAGCAAGGGGCAACGAGAAGAAAGCATCCTTGAGGTCCAGCACAGAGTAGCAGATGTGGTCTGGAGGAAGCAAGCTAAGGAAGGTGTAAGGGTTTGGGACAGTAGGATGGAGAGTTATGACTCTCTTATTTACCTCTCGAAGATCTTGGACTGGCCTGTAGTCAGTCATCCCAGGTTTCTGGACAGGTAACAGAGGAATATTCCAGGCGGATGTGCAGGGCACCAGAATGCCAAACTCTCCCAACCTCTGGATGTGCTTGGAAATTCCTTCTCGCACTTGAAGACTAAGGGGGTATTGGTGAACTCGGACTGGTGTTGCATCTGGGTTGAGGGTGACCACAACAGGTGGCTGATTGGTGGCCAGCCCTGGAGAATTAGTTTCTGCCCACACCCCTGGAATGTCCTTTTTCCATGTTTCAAGCAATTGGTCATCTGGCTTAGTGTCTTCTCTGTCAAGGTCAGCCAGGAGGATGTGTTCCTCCGCGAGGGGACAAGTGAACAGGATGGATGGAGCTCTAGTGGACTCATTTCTAAAAGCTACTTGGGGAGCACCTCCGTCAAACGTGATCTGGGCTCACAGTTTATGGAGCAGGTCCCATCCAATCAGTAGACACAGACATTCAGGCATTACCAAGAATGAGTGAGTCATAGAGCCATTTCCTAGATTAGCAATCCTGGCTTGGGTCCAGGGATAATCCTTAATTTTCCCTGTGGCACCCTGAATGTTGGTCTTGGTGGTTGACACGGGGCCCATTGGTTGCTGGAGAACTGAGTATGTAGCTCCCGTGTCAACCAGGAAGTTCACTGGGTGGCCCCCGACATTTAAAGTTACCCTGGGTTCTTGGGGGCCAGAAGAACCCCGACTGTCTCAGTCCTCTTGGGCCAAAACTGTGGCCACTTTTGCTTCCTTTTTCATCCTTAGTTCTGGGCAGTCCTTTTTCCAATGACCCTCTTTTTTACAATAAGCACATTGATTTTTTTCCTAAAGGAGACTTTTGTACTCTTTGGGGGTTGATGGCCTTTTTATCTGGCCGATGATTGTTTTTTTCCCAGAGCAATAAGAACTTTGGCCATTTTCTTGTTTAATTTACGTGGGTCTTCTCTGTTGTTGAAGACCTTTTGGGCCACTTCTATCAGTTGAGATAGTGGCATTTCCTCAAATCCTTCTAAGTTTTGTAACTTTTTTCTAATATCTGGGGTTGACTGAGTAACAAACGCGAGGTTTAGGGCGCGACGGTTCTCAGGTGCCTCCGGATCTATAGGAGTGTAAATCCGATATGCCTCTAGGAGGCGCTCCAAAAAAGCAGATGGAGACTCGTCAGGTCTCTGGCTTACCTCTGTAACTTTAGACAAATTGGTAGGCTTCCGGGCTGCCGCCTTAAGCACCGTCAGAAGAGCCTGGCGATACTGATCGAGAGCCCCCTTACCTCGGTCATCATTTGGATCCCAGGAGGGGCGAGAGAGAGGCAACACGAAGTTCAGTCGGTCTGAGTCAGTGCTAGGGCTTCCGTCAGGTCCCAGGACCAGTTTGCAACCCAGGGCACGAATGCGTTCACGCTCTTCTGACGTGAAGAGAGTCTGGAGAAGCTGCTGGCAATCATCCCATGTCGGCTGATGAGTGAAGTAAGCAGTTTCTAGGAGAGAGATAAGCCCCTGGGGATTTTGGGAAAATGAGGGGTTCTGTTGTTTCCAGTTATAGAGGTCACTAGATGAGAAAGGGACGTACACCATGAAGGGTCGGTGTCCCTCATTCCCGGGCGCAGTTTCTTGCAAAGGGAGGAGGGGAGCCGGGGATGAGGGAGCAGAGGCAGTAGAGTCCGGGCTAGATTCTGAGAATGGACGCCCGCTTCGGGTGTGGGAGGGACTGAGGTGGGATGAAGAGTCGGGTTGAGTGGGAGAGGCAGGTCAAGGGGGCAAATGGTAGGGAGGAGGTCGGGTCGGGAGAGGAGAGTCAGGAGGAGGGGGTAGGACTGGGGGAACCTTTTTGGGTGGCTGAGACTTAGCTACTGCGATGAATTCATTCTTGGGTTTGGTGGGTTGTCCCCATTTTTCTGTATTATACTTGTTAAGCCAGGAAGGGGGGTCCTGGATTAAATCAATCCAGGCCTGAATGTAAACAATTTGGTCAGGGTGGCCTGGATTTCCAAAGATGACTTTTCGGACCTGCTGAGAAACAGACAAATGAAATGTGCCCTCCTTGGGCCAGGAAATGCCAAAAGAGGGCCATTCAAGTTCACAAAATGTTCGCAGCTTCCCCGGGAAGACAGGTTCTCCAAATTCCTTTGCTCGTTGCCTGAAATCCTTAAAATGGTTTAAAACACATTGCAGAGGCGACATAGAAGCAGAAGCAGACTGACCCATTTTTAACAACACTCACAAACAAGACAGAGGACAAGAGAGAGATACGATAAGTCGATAAATTAATTCAAGGGGAGGAAAGTCCCACTTGTCAAGCAAGAACAAGCCCTAGCCAACGTCTTGGTCTAGGGACGGTCCCTGGAGAGTCTAATGTTGCATCCAACCTCTCCAGGGACCCCCAAGAGGCGCCCCAACAAACAAGAAACAAGAACTAGTCTTACCGGTAAGTATCCGGATGGCATTTACTGATCTCGCGTCCAGGGTAAATTTAGTGTCACTTTGAAATAAGGAGTTCCCCGCCCCTGAGGAATTATTGTCTCAAAGAGACATTTGGGAGTCTAGAGACCCCAGAAGGGATCCCGGACGGACGAGCCCCCAAATGAGACGGGTCCGAGAACGATAAACTCCCAAACAGCCAAATTAGAATTTAGTAGCGCTTTTAATAGTTGAGCCCAACAGCCCCCACTCATGCCTCTGTTCCAAGGCTGAGAAGTGAGAGCTCCGAGCCCATTGTATGCGGGGCTTATAAAGACAAAAACCACAATGAATACACAGGTGTAGCAGGGACGTTATGCTTGGGTAACTGTCCTGTTTCTGGCAGGGATGGGCAATGTTCTTTGAATTCTTTCCGAGAAAGAACAAGGAACCTTTAAACAATAATTATGTTACCGTACATGGACTTTAGCTGTTTGAGGTGAATCAGGGGTCAAGCATGGGGTCAGTCTAGCAAGCAGCGGGGCACTTGGGCTATTACACCACCTTCTCTAACCCCCAGATTCCCCAATTTAAAAACGAGCATACTGCCAGGGATATAGCTCAGTGCCACAGCGCCTGCCTGGCAAGCATGAGGTGGTGAGTTTGATTCCCAGGACCAAAAAAAAAGACTGCTAAAAAATGGGCATGCAATATCTTTCTCATGAGTGGTTGTGGTTGAATCAAGAGGATGCTGAGCACTGTGCCTGGTGTTGAGGGAGCATTACCTAAACACTGGCTGTCAATGCTTTGTATGGAATCTGCGTTCAGCTCAGCTGTGGTCTCCATTGGTTCTTCAGGACATCACACCACCATGCATGAATGCAGCAGTCAGCACTGACTGAATTCATCATACTCAAAATATGATGCATGGTATCATGGAGCAGTCAAAGGCATGTTACAGCCTCTATTCTGAAAGACTTTGTAGTCTAGTTGGTTAGAAGCCATATAGGATAAAGGTAAACCTGGTTGGAACTTGGGAGATGTGTGTTTTTCTCCCAGGGCTGCTACCCCAGTTCTGTAGCTCTTGTTGGACCATCCAACACTGCCGAGCCCTGGATTCTTCATCTGGCAAATGGGCCTCCCAGAGATATCAACCTAGCACACAGACCTGTGATTGTCATAATGTGTGTGATCACCATTGAGCAAGCACAGACTGTTCAGATGGACTAGATGTCATTATGCCTGCACAGCAAAATAGCAGATGGGCAGGGTAGACACTCACCTATTATGTATCCATAGTGCCATTCAGTCTGATTAACTGGGCATGCATTGTAACTGGTGAATATGCCTTCTGATTGGTGGACATGTGTCCTGATTGTTTGAGTGTGTGTTCTGATTGGCTAAGCAAGTTTTCCAATTGGTTGGACTTGTATTCTAATTGGTTGAGCATGTTTCCTGATTGGTTTGGTATGTGTTGTGATTGGTTGGATGTGTTTCTGATTGGCCAGTGCCCATCCCATAACAGCTGATGAATATTTTCCATAACAACCTTACATGAAAGCCCCTCCCTCACTAAGGACAAGAAAAATCCCCATGCTGCAGTTTCCCAATGGGTAAAATGAGTACAACAATACTTCCTTGTAGGGTTATTGTGGAGGCTGTAGCAGGTGTAGTATTACTGGAATAAGATCTATCTCTTCTACCAGGTTGTGTTTTCTTTAAAGGTGATGTCTTATCTGTCTTGTTCACTGCTGGCCTGGTACGTCATATGTCCTGAATAAGAAGGTTTTGAATTAATAAATAAAACCTCAGTGCCTCATGCTAGGACCACAATGGTTACTTAGTACATCCTGACTGAGAGTCATAGGAAACCTCATCTATGAACGGCATCCTTGGGGGCAGGCAGTAGGGAGAGGTAAGGGTTGTGGAAACTGAAGAACACATACTTATGCTGAAGAAGGTGGCCACCACTCGGTTCCAGCCAACTGTTGCTCTACGGGAAGGGGACAAGTCGTCACAAGATTATCCAACTTTTCGAAGAGAAACCACAGAGCTGGATTTCTGTGGACAATCCTACAGTGCTTTAAATGTTGGCAGTGGGTTAAAAGGTTTTTAAAACCCACCATATTAAGTAATAGGGGGTGTCCTCTGCTGATTCTAATAACAGGAAGTTTCCAAAGAAATGAGGTCAGTCTTTCTGCCCACCCTTGGACTCATCCCTGGAGCTCACCTGCTGATGCCCACCATCACTCACATGCCTCAGATGCTACCTTCTGGCCACTTATGTGACCCTGGGGTATAGATGTGGTGATGCCTATTTTCACCCTGGGCATTTTTATCTCTTTGCTATTCATTTTAAGCAGGAAGAATCTTCCTTCTCCAGTAACTGCTTCTTAGGCCTCAGCTGCCATCAGCCTTCAGTTATGGAGCCAAAAGCACTGCATATTGGCTTCAGAAAATACGAGGGAACTTGTTGGTCCATGTACTGAAAGAAGCTAGATAGAGAACAAGAGCATCAGAGCTCCTAGATCTAGCCAGGAGCTCAGTGTCACGGGCACATGTTGTTTCTCTTGCTCCATCTCACAGCCCTGTTGTCCTCCTTGTGGGCTTCATTCTCAGTTAGGCCGCCCCTTCATGGTGGTCCTTAGATACCCCAGACTTCCGTCTTAACACCTCTGAGTCCATCAGAAAATAATAGCCCCAGTATGAGCTCTTATTAGACTGATGGATACATGACGTTTATCCTGGATAACCACTCTAAGAGGAATAAATTGTGTGGCCCTGTCACTGACCTACTCCTAAAGCCTTGGGATGAGCGAAGCCCACTGAATCAGTGAAGCTGTAGTCAAGGAGGTTGAATTTGCACGGATCACCGGAGTGATACTAACTGCCAGAACAGGGGTGCTAACCAGGCAACAGTAATTGCCCCCTCTAAAAGTCAACTGGCCTGTGGGTTGGGCACCTGTGGTTTATGTGCCCCTTTGTTTCTGCCCTCTTTGAGTAGCTGGAAGGAAACAGGAATGGCTATTAATTCACAAATGGAGCACAGACCAATTGGATGAACGTTCCTCTTTCCAGTTACTTGGAGGCCTCTTCCAGTGTGTGTCTCCCTTCACCTAGGGCTTTCAGCTGATTGTGAAACAAGAAGGGACATCTGTCCTGGTGGCTTCGCACCTTAGCTGCACATTCACATCACTAGGGGAGCTTTGAAAAGTGTCAGTCGCAAGATACACTTTACCAGTGACATCAGTGCCCCTAGAGGGCAGAGCTCAGGCCTCTGTGCTTTTTAAAGCTCCCTGGGGGTTGCAGTGTGCAGCCAAGGTCAAGGCCTCTGAGCCAGCTGGAGAAGCGAGCAGCATATTCAGAAGCCAACCTGGACAGGTGGAAGTTAGCTGTTCTGGAACTTTCTGAACACCTCCAACTTCAGAGTCAGTGGTGTGCAAACTCTTGTCATCTCAAATGTTATCCAAGCTGTAGAAGTAAACAGAAGATAGGTTTTGGATTTTGATTTGATTTACAAGTGCGGAGGCCCTACTGGGGTCATAATTCACTGGTGACACTGCTGCTTACTAACACACGGATTACTGTCAGGTTATCTGGTCCCCTGGCTGCATCTGCAGCAGAACTGGCACCTGGATACCTGCTCAGCTCCCCCTTCAAGGACACTTTGTAGAGTTGGAGGAAGTGGGCGGGCAGACAGGTGTGAACTAGATACAACTGTGGTTCCTGGGTGGAGGGCAGACAGTTCAGACTATATGGACAGGATCAAAGAGGAGACTTTGACAGCTTCCCAGAGGGTCTAGAACATCTGCCACCTCTGTATGGATCATTCATTCATTCGTTCATTCACTCATTCAATCATTCAGCAGATGCTTGTGGGTACTTACAAAGTCAAGGGCTGTGTGATCACATCAAGGATAAAATTGCTGACCTCATACCTAAAATTTAGACTGGGAGAAGACATGGCATCTCCTAACTGCTGGTTTTGTAGATTAGCTACACCCAAATCTCTTCCATTCCATGCCTGCTGAGGCTGGACCTGGAATCATCTGTTCAGTCACAAGCTCCCATGCCATCAGGACACAGAGTCCAGTCTGGAGACAAGAGTTAGCACCTGGTAATGTTTTCATCAGCTTCCACACACCTGAAAAATAGGGACAACCTGGTGAGTATTTCTACAAAGTATGTTAGCGAACTTAATAAACAACTCCTTTCTTTGTGGTCATATCCTGCATACTTTTTGGCATTAAACTTCCTTTTAAAAAGTTAAATGATGGCACTTATGAATGGTAATGACTTTTACTTAGTACCTCTCAAATCTTTTTTTTTTTTTTTTTTTGTACTGAGAATTGAACTCAGGACCTTGTGTTTGCCAGGCAGGCGCTTATGCCACAGAGCTATATCCCCAGCCAGTACCTTTCTAATTCTAAGCAGGTCCTTATTTATTAATTTTACTAGCTCATAAAACTGAAGTCAAGAGCTGCTTCAGTGTGCTTTCTGTGGGTATAACAGAATATCCCAAACTGGACAATTTAATAAAGAGTTTTATTCAGCCTCAATTCTGAGGGCTGAAAATAGAAGAGTGTGGTGCCAGCAAGGGCCATGTGCTGGTTCAACTCAGGACTGAAAGTGGAAGACCAATGGGTGCATTGAGAAGAGAGAAACAGACTGAGCTCCCATCATACCTAACCCATTCCCACCAGGCACACATTAATAATTCATGAGGGGAGGGCTCCACCCCCATGAAGCAAACCCCTCCACCTGACTCCTCCCAGCAGTACTACCACACCAATCAAATTTCAGCATGAGTTTCAGCGGGGACTAATCGTATTCAAACCATACTTAGGTTATTTAGCAATGAAATCTCTCTTCCAAAGAACCTTTTATAAAACCCCAAGATGGGAATAAGCAGATAAAAGTAGAGTCATTCTAGGTTATAAGACCAAGAAAGGGCCAGTGTCCTCTCCCCTGGGGAACCCCTTACTTCTCTGCCCCAACAGCAGTGGCTTCCTGAAGCATCTCCTTGAAACTTGATTTTAAAACTGCTTTTTTCATTTAGTGTCCTCATTAGAAATTTTCTTGGATACTTTGAATGGAAAACTCAAGGCCCTAAGAGGGAAAATATCTTCCCTAAACTCCTGGCTCCTAATTCAGTCATCACAAGGTCAGCATGTCATTGATAAATTAGAAAGATGCACTCAAAGCCCCCATGATTAAGGGGCTGGGAGTGTGGCCATCTTTGTAAACTCTGGGAGGAGACAGAACCTGATTTACCCCTTTTGCAAATGAAGACAACATGGCCCACACAAGTTAACTGGGTTTCTCGAGGTCACCAAGAGGGAGGGAAGATTTAGGCTCAAATTGATTTACCTTGAGGTCTGAACTCTTTTCCAGTTGCCTATATGCTACAGTTGGCTGGAGCCTTGGAATTGTCCAGGAAGTATAGTTTTTCCTGCAGTACACTTTCCAAGTTGTTCTCTTCAAGAGGCAGCCCTCCAACCAAAAGTATCTTTTGAGTGCCTGCTCCCTACGATGGGTACCAGGGATGCTGAGATGACTGGACAGTCTAGATGTCTGTCTTCATCCCCCACTCAGAGTGCAGAGCAAGGAGGACACAAAAGAGCCAGAGGTGACAGAGATCGGAGCTGGACTTTCAGGATGCTATGGAAACACAAAGCAGGGAGCATTGGAGATGCGGGTGGGCAGGAATGCAAAATGTAGCCAGGGGGTCCGGGAACAAGTTCCATTCACTCTGAGAACTGAGGTAGGCATCTCCAGGAATGAATGGGAAAGTACGGATCTGCATTTAAGGCAAAGGGAGCTGTCTTGCTGAACGAGCTTGGCAGGTGTCAGGAGCACAGAAGGTCTGTGGATGGAGCAGGAGAGAGAGAGCGAGCTGGAGGAGCCAGGTGCCAGGTCTCAGTTTTAATTGCATATCTAGGCTCTGGTCTCAGGTGTAAGAGAGACTTTCGGGCCTCAGGCATCAGTGTTAACCCCCTGTGCTGTGGTTACTCTTGGCTTCAGTGGCAACTTTTGCCCCTGGGCAGGGTGGATCTCTTTTGAATTGTGTCTTCTCCCAAAGACAAGTTGAACTATCACTCCAGTGCCTCCAAGTATGACATTATCTGGAAATGGGACCATTGCAGATATGATCAACAAGTTAAGAAGATGCCATACTAGGACTGGTGTCCTGAAGGAGAGGGGAATTTGCACGTGGAGAAACCCAGGGAGAATGGCACGTGATAGCTCAGGCTGACATTGTGCTGTACACGGAGGGACACCAAGGACTGGAAGCCACTGTCAGAAGCTAGAAGAGGCAAGGAGGGCTATGACCATGGACTTCCAGGGAACATGATCCTGCAGACACGTACAAGAATAAAAACACTTTGCCTCCAAGTGTGGGAGGAGACGTTACTCTTGTTTCCTGCCACCCAGTGTGTGGTGCTCGGTTGGTGCAGTCCCAGGAGGCTCACGCAGTGTCTGTGCTGGGTACATCCCCAGCCCTGGGTTTAGTATATACCTCTGCTGATAAGCCTGTCTCCTGGTGGCTATATAGTCAGTTTGGGAGTGAAATGGGTGCTTGGGGAGGGGTAGCATGTGCTCTCCTCGGCTATGAAATTGCTCATCAGTCAGGGAGTTCCAGTGATTGCCTCGCAGATGGCCCCCCAGGGACCATAAATGTGGCTTCCCAAATTGCCCCATGGCTCTCTGGGCAGCTGTTTGCCATGGAGGAGAGTCTGGGCTTACACTCTGTGGGGGCTTTTGGCAGAGTAGGAGGTGGGAGCAATTAATGACATCACTTGCTGTCCAACCTCAGTTATGTGGGTCTACACTGCTCGTGCCACTGTGAGAAGAGGCTCTCAGGACCAAGCCATTTTCCCAGTAAAAGGGCTTTATCTGCAATTCCCTTTGCTCTCGATTGTAACCCCATTTTCTGATGAGGTTAAAAAAAACTCAGTAAGTTATTTCTTGATTGTGAAAGGCCACCCATTGGTTGGCCCGTGTGCAGTCAGTGTTGAGATCATTCACAACCTCCAAGTGTGGCTGGCCTCTGCCACCCTTGCTGTGCAATGTTGGGTGGGTTAATTGACTTCTCAGAGACTCAGTTTCTGCACCTGGAAGTGAAGATTCTTTGACTTCCCTTGCAGTAGAATGGCAAAGATAAAACTTGAGGAGGCTTTGGGGAAGGTCCCTAGTCCAAGTGGGTAGGCACTACAACGAACCACCCTCTGCCCCCACTCTGTTTGGGGTTTGTGGTAGGAAATATCCATTGATCATACTGGTATTGATTGAAAAATCTCTCTGGTGTTCATCCTCTGTGAAATATTGTAAACTTTACATTCCAAATAGTATGTCTACATATATCCATATATGTGTATGCACTTAGCTGTGTATATTTCTACAAATATTTGTACACTTTAAAGAAGGAGGAACTGAGAGCCTGATTCAGGATGATGTCAAGACTAGGAACTTGTTCTGGACACAAAATCTTTTAAGAGGCATCTAAAAGCACAGGTGTCAAGATAGTGAACTATTTTAATGAAGTATTTCAAGCAATCAAGTAGGCAAACTCCATGGACCAGCTGCCTGTTTTTGTAAATAAAGTTTTATCTGAATGAGGGCTAGGATTAGGGAGTAACAAGTGGAGTGGAGGTCATCTAAGCTCAAGGTTGAACCCTGTCTTTCTATAAACCTTTGATCCTTTTTGACTGTGATTTTTTTTTAAATTTTTGGATTCATGTTTATTTTTTTAAGTTATATCACAATATTTGTACCTTGATACCTGAGTTTTTTAATCCGTTAGATGCTAAACTGGTATATGACAAAATATATAGGATGACATATGATAAAATATGCTTTCAAGAAATCCTTTATTTTTTGCTCTTGAGGCTCAGACTTCACCCTAGTGCTATCCTGGGTAGAATGAATGCTGTTTTATTAGCCTTGAACTTGAACTTGAGATGTGAAACACAGCAAGCTCCTGGAAGCCCCTCCCAGGTGTTTCCTGATTGCCTTACTTTGCCTTGTCCCCAAGAGATGGCACAGCCCTGAATCTATTTTTCCATCATGCTTTTCTTTGTGGGACATCTCAGGCAAAGAAATAAGCTGCTACACATATAGCTTGGTTTTACTATTTCTGAACTTCATAAAAACAGAACTGTACTTCCCATATTCTGCATCTTTATTTCCTGAATATTCTGAGGTTCATTCAAGTCTGTGTGAATATCTACAGCTCATTCATTTTTATACCATAACATACTGTGTTTCAACAACCCTAGGATGTGCTTTTATCACCACTGTTTAGCATCTCTAAAGTTGGGCTGTGAATTGCAGTGTAGGGGACTTCACAGTCACCTGTCTGCCTGGTGGGTTGGGCTGTGGTTGTCATTGCTCCCAGCCAGCGCATGTGGACAGGGTTCCTCCCCTTCTTGTCCCTTCCTTGCCTGTGCCCGTGGTTGATCTCCCATGAGTCAAGTTAATATGAGTCTAGAAGGGTCCCAAAATTGTAACATTAGAAAGGCACAAGAAGAGAGCAGTGTGATATGTGATAAAATGTGCATTAAAAAGCTAAGAGATATTTAAATAGCACTAAAGGGAAAATTCTTAAGTATGCAAAAGCACTGTGCACTAAATTAATTGACAATCTCTTAGTGGTTCAAAAGTAATGAGGTACTTTAGTCAATGGCATCTTAAAATCAATGACATTTGGTAATGTTCCAATTAATGCACACATTCCTCTGTTGAAGAGTGTTTGGATCCCTCCCTTCCTTCCTTCCTTCTTTCCTTCCTTCCTTCCTTCCTTCCTTCCTTCCTTCCTTCCTTCCTTCCTTCCTTCCTTTTTTCTTTAACTGCTAGGCCTTTTTTGGACATTCTGATGTACTTGTGCATTTAGGACAGTTTTTCGGTCTTCTCTAGTATCACCAGTTACCTGGGGATGAATCATTTATATATTGATTGATTTTGAGGACAGGGTCTCACTAGGTAGCCCAGCCTGTTCAAACTCACAATCCTCCTGCCTCAGTCTCCCGAGTGCTGGGATTTTGGATGTGCACCACTGTGTACCACTGGCAATTGAGAATTTATTTTAAAAATACTGATTGCTGCATCCTATTTTGAGCTTCCTGAGTCAGACTTTCCGCAGAGAGGCCTGGGTTTTACTCCTTGATACAAGTTGCCTTCTTAATTTTATCAGGAACACGTTAGAATGTATATTTAGAGAATATTCCTGGGAGCAGGTCAGCCGGGTCTGAGAACCAGCGTGTCCTCCCTGGCCTCTGTACACTGGGTGCTGATGTCAGCTTCCTCTTGCCCCTAGTGGGCACACTTACTAGCCAGAATGTCTCCAGCCATTGCCAGATGTATTGGGAGGGGGAGGTCACAGTTAGCTCTCTGCAGTTGGGGTCGACTGACCTAGATGATGTACAATTAGCAGCCACGTGTACCCGTATATACGTTCACCAGAAATGTATCAGTATTCTTGTTGCGCTTCATCTTCAGTCACTTTCCTATAGCCAGGCACTGTCGCATGTTTGCCAGTCTGGCGTGAATAAAATAGTATGCCGGGTCAGTTTCAGCTTGCATTACCCTGATTGCTTGTCAGTTTGAGGGTCTCTTGGCAAACTCATTATGAAACACTCCCGTGTTTCATTCTCAGTGAAATCCTCATAGCACTTGCCATCTTTTTTCTCTTGAGTTGTTTGTCTTTTTCTTATTTATTTTAGAAACTAAAATATTTATTTTGGATTCTAAGTCTGTGGTATATGTGTGGCAGACTTTTTCTTCTGATTTGTCTCGTGTCTTTTCAGTTTCTTGGTTATCTCTTCTGATGAATAGGTGTTTTTAACCTTAATGCAGTCAGATGTATCATTTCTTTCATTTATGGCTTATGCTCTTACAAAATCTTACTAAGTCAATTCTTTCTTCCCTGAGGTCATACACACATTGTCCTATATGATTATGGTTTGCGTCTAAAGTGTCCCTCAAAATTCTCACTTGTGTGGAAGGTGATGGGATCATGGCAGTGCTGTACTCACCAGTGGGTTTGTTTATGGATGAGTTTAGTAGCTGAATGTGCTGTAGGAGGTGGGGTCTGGCTAGAGGTGGGTCACAGGGACCATGAACTAGGAAGGTATATTTTTGTTCCTAGGTCTTCCCTTTTCTCCCCACTTCCTGTCTGCCATGAGTTGAGCACCTTTTCCTTCACCATGCCTTCTCTTCTTGTTTCTGCCTGGCTTAACCAACCATGGACTGAAACTATGAGACTGAAACCATGATCCAAATAAGCCTCTCCTCCTTAAGTTGTGGGTGTCGAGTATTATGGCCCAGTGATGGGAGACTGGCTAGGACAGATATTTTCTTTCCCGTTTAAATCCTTAACCCACTTGGGATAGATTTGGGTGTACGATGTAAGGTAGGGCCCTAATTATTTCCAAGTTATGCAACAGCCCTTCTCTCCTCACCCTCTGCCACACTTTTCGTGCGTGCCTGTCCCAGTGCTCTTGATTCTGTCCCATTAGTTGTGGCTACTTTCTGCCCTTCGTTGTTCCTCTTTTAGATCTATCTGAATACCCTTTTTAAATATTTGCTTTTATTTTCTTTTAAAATTACTTCTCTTTGATGCAGTGTAGGACCTGGGAATAGATCTTGGAACAGAAATTAATGAAATCCACATCAAGCCTGTTGTTTAATTGTAACACTGACACTGGTATCTTTGCTTGGACAGATGACCCAAGGTTATCTAAGAGGTCCACTTTGGAGGGAAACAGGTAGAAGGTATATGAGTTCCCTGTACTATCTTTGTGACTTTTCTGTAAATCTTAAAGTATTCCAACCAAGAAAGTTGATTAAAAATAATCTTCACATTTATTTTGTAAAATTCCTATTTTCTCTTAATTCCATGCTTTACTCTTCATCTCTTGGATTTAAACCATTTATCTTAATCTTTTATCTCTGTTGCCCTTCATCTTTTAAATTTTGGCTTCTTTTGCTGGCAATTTTCTTTCTATTTTAAATCACTCTGGTATCACTTTTGTAAAAGAAGTTAATATGTTCTGCTTATTGGAATTTTAACTCATTTTGAACTTTTAGGTTGTCTGTCTCTTAGTTTTTGTTCAATTTGACCACCTCATAATCATCCACCCTTCCTCCACTATTAAACATATCTAACATTTACTTCCAGCTTTGCATAAATGTCCCCTTTGCCCACCCATGTGTTCAAGACTTGGCTCCCAGGGTGGCACTATTGGCGGTACTGGGGATTGAACTCAGGACCTTGTGCTTGCCAGGCAAGCACTTATTCCACTGAGCTATATCCCCAGCCCCATGGGTGGCACTATTGGGAGGTGGTGGAACCTTCAGGAGTGGGGGCCAAGAGAGAGGTCTTTAGGTCACTGGGGTGTCTTAAAGGGGATTGTGGGACCCCAGACTATTTTTTTTTTTTCAGTATGTGACATCAAACCCTGGGCCGGCACATTGAACTACATCCCCAGCCTTTTTTATTCTTTATTTTGAGGCAGAGTTTTGCTAAATTGCTCAGTTTTCCCTGGCTGGACTAGAACTTGTGAAGATAACATTTTGGCAGAGGCACAGAGATAGAAAAAGGACCAAGAGAGGATGGACATGAGCAGAGAACAGAGAAATGTCAGGGGCTGGAGTCAGGAAGGAGGGGCTGGAGTCAGGAAGGAGCATGGTGTCCTTTGAGTGGGGAAAGGAAACCTGTGTCACTGGAGGATGACGAGTGTCATAATGTACGTGTCACAGTGAAAGGAGGAGTTGATGGGAAATGTCTTTTGCTAAATTCATTATCTTTTGAGAATTCCAACAATTATGAATGAGGGATGTGTTCCAGTCACTAAAAAATTGTGCCTGGATGACTTTGAGGCTCTTAAACGAGTTGAGTGAAAACTTTTTACAATTAAAAAACAGAGCAATAAACAGTCTCTTCCAGTAGATTTTGCACCTAGCATATCACTGGGCTCAGTACTAGTTAAATGAATTATTGAATAACATGGCTTTATTATTGCCATGAATGCAGAATGGTATTAATAGATACCCAACCTCTCTGTCTAATTCCAGCCTAAGTCAGGGGCTATGGAACAATTTAAAAATTAGCCATAATTTTGGCAGATGACCCCACAGACATCTGAATTACAGTTAATGACCTTTCATACTGTGTTAAACCACTCAGCTCTACAGCCATAGATTTGTCTCTAGTTTATTTTTGTGGGTATACACTATCAAGCTACAAGTATCTCTGCTAAAAAATAAATGTTTTATGAGAGCTTTAATGAATTTTTAAACTTTGAAATTTAGTTCAGTGAGCGATAATAGTGTTTATATTTTGTATACTACTTTTGGTTTAAAAGTACTTTTCTGCATATTATCTCATTTGATAAATAATGATAATTATCCCCTTCCCACCTGCAAGGAACTTATGGATGAGTTCATGGTAAACATTGGTGTTTCATTTGCATTCTAGTAGTTAATGAACACTTAGCATGCTTGAAAAGGAACTGAATAAAGCTTATCTTGATGTATTATCATAATATTTAGCATATTGGAATATAGATGAAGTAAAATAATTATGCATGACCAATGTAGGTAGATAAAAGTCAAGATTTCTTTTTCTGATGAAGAATAAAAGACCTAGATTGATAATAATCAGAAAGAGGAATCATAGGCTTGTTTTTGATCATAAAATAAGAGCATTAAATACTTTTGCAGCACAGAAATAATTGGTAAAACCATCATGAAGGATGGCGGTTTTAAAGTGATATCTTCCCGGCAGCTCTGGATTTAGACATTCGTTTATTCATTCACCCAATGTTTACTGAGAACCTTGCTCTATGGGTAGACTTTTGCCAACCTGAGTAGTTTTCACCTCTCAGAGTCATTGGTTTGGATTGCAAGTTGTCAGGTCTTTGGAGACTCAATACCAGTGAGAAAGATTGCCGTTGCCCTGTACCTGCAGAGTTCCTGCTCTTTTCAGAAAACTAATCCCGCACTTCTCTCTCTCTGTCTCTCCATGGGTATTTCCCATATTGGTAGCTGCCATCAGAGAGCTACTTTCCTTCACCATCCTATGACCACCATTCCCCAAAAACTGTATGTCCCCAACTCCTGCCAATTTTCATTTCCTGCTTAACTTTCAAATCACAGCTCAGCAGGCACATTTCCACTGCTGGATCAAAGCCATCACTACTGTACTACACTCTCCCAATGCCTCCCTTCCCTCTGTCTTCTTACAATCCATTCTCCCCTTCCACCAACAGGATCTTCACAAAAAGCAAATACGATCATTTGGTCTCTGTTACTAACCTTTCCACAACTTTCTATTGTTGTTAGCCCAAAGCAAAACAATATGGCCTGGTGGGCTTTGTGTTTTTTCTGACATAAAAGAAGGCAAAGTGAATGAATGTCAAAGTGTGAGTTATCATTATTTAATTCAACACCTTATTACCCCTGATAGCCTGATTGATATCAGTCCTGTGCCAGACAAGAGGTTACCTTTGAAAATTCACATCATGAAACATAAAGAAGAGTAAAGAGAGGCTCAGAGAATGTAGGTGGCCTCCTTAAAGTCACATTTGACAGAGTCTGTTTCTAATGACAGCTCTGGCTCTTAAGAGCTACACTAAAGCGATGTCTTTAAATTTCCTTCTTTGGAGCACTTACCAACCTCAATGGCTGATAAGTGTCTGGCTGTTTATCTTTCCCCCAGACCTGACTAAGTATCCCAAGAAGACAGTGTTCATAGCTTGTCTCTTAAATTCCTGGCATACTGGAGTACAGAAGAGGTTCAGTAAACATTTGTTGAGCAGATATCCTCTTGAGCTGGGTTTAGGAAACCATTTTCTCTTATTCCAAGTACAATAAAGGACATGGGTAGATAATTCAGTACTCTTAAAAATTCTCTTGAGTTGAAGCTTTATAGTTTAGAGAGGACCTGAAGCCTTTCTGCAGATGCATAAGAACCTCTCCAATCACTGTGGACTGAACATGGTGTTACCTTTGTTTAAGACCTTGGTTGGGTTTTTACATGCACAGTGCTGTTTGACCTTGTCTGAAGGGGCAGGAAAAAAATAATCTAGATACTTAAAGTGCATAACACTCAAGTAGAACAAATAAGCTCATTGAGAATGTGATACAGGTTGAATAAAGTACCTTTTGTTATCTTATCTGAGGCTCTCTGAGATAGAATTTTTCCTTTGCTTTGCAGATGCCTTGGGTGCAGAGTCTATGAAAGCTGATTATAAATAACAATAGTGTTTACTGTCTGAACTGTTATACATGTAAAATGCAATGCCTGAATAAATCTATCCCAAATCTCCTGGATTCCTAAGAGGATTAGGATTCTTCCTCCTCCAGATGAATGAATATATATCTATATCTGAATACGCTTACACACACAAAGGAATGGCAACATGCCTCGGGTCACTTTGGGAGTCGTTGATGGAAATGGTCCAGTTTGGGTCATCAAAATGGATTCGAACTTGGCAACTGGCACTGTCTTGCTTGTGAGACCAATGCAGTTACATATCTTCAATGTGCTGGGTGAGATCTTCCCTTAGCTTCCCAAACTGGTGGAATACAATGTGTACATGAATGTTCAGGATGCCCAGAGGATGTCCATGGTCCCTCCACCTGCCTGTCTTTGGATGGAAGTGTTTCAGAGCCAAAGTCTGAACACGATGGTAGAAGATAGCTGGAGGGAGGTCTGCACTATGATTGCTATCTTTATGTTTGGTTTTGAAATTTGTTCTTACAAATTTGTTGTTGTTCTGAAATAATTTTAAACTCACAAAAGCCACAAAAATAGTATGAAGTTCTTGTGTACCCTTCACCTAGGATCTCCCAATGACGTTGTCTTATATAACCATGGTGCTTTACTCAGCATGGAAAATGACATTAGTACAATGCCACTAACTAAACAAGAGGCCCTTTGTTATTCTCATACATGTGCTTATAGGTGCCGTAACTGAAGTCTTGCTCTGTACCAGCCTCTTTTCATGCTTTTATCACTGAAATTCTTGAACAACCCTAAGAAACAGATACTATTTTATCCTCATTTAACAGATGAGGAGAATAAGGCAGAGAAAAATTAAGTCACCTGCTTCAGCGCATCCAGTTGGCAAGTGGTAGGGCTGTGACACGAGCTCTGAATCCGACTCCCAGAGCCTACGCTTTTAGCTTTTCGTCTATGCTGCCTCCAAATTCAGGACTGAAATTCCTTGTAGGAACGTGGATTTTCTAAGCTCCAAATCTCCTCACAGTGACTTAGAGGTGGTAGGCGCTCGCTACAAATTTAGGCTTTGCTTGTATGTATGCACTGAATACTTAAGGAGAGTCAGTAGGATGTGACTGGACTGAATACTTCTCCCCCTGCTTTCCCAGAACTTGCTGTTAAGTCCTAATCATGAAAAATAGTAATGTCACAATCTAAACCAAAAGAAAGAAAAAGGAAATAGAAAAGTTAAGTGGGAAATAGCCACATATTGGCTGTCATCATGGTCCACCAGAAGTGTCTTGACCTAGATCTTGGGTCAACATAGGCAGAGAATGAGCCCATCCTTCTGGCCTTTTCCAGGATTAGGCAAAACTAATTCATCCTATCAGCCACAGTATTTACTCACTGAGAGTTCATTAGTACACAGTTTTTGGTCAGTCTGCTATTTGTGCTGGGCATTAGGCTACAACTTCTTCCCTTTTCCTTTCTTTGTTTTCCTTGATCAGCCATAACACAAACACATAGTTCCTAAGCAAGGATCAGTTTAGTGGTAGGCAATAAGAGATCATTCATAGTGGTCCTGTGGATGGTGAATAGGAACAGGCATAGGAACCAATGTGAAGTTAACTTTCTGGAGTTCAAAAAATACTTCTTCATACATGCGATAGATCATTTTGATTGTCAACTTGATTATATTGAGAAACACCGGGGTATGTAGTACAGCACACTTCTGAGTGTGTTTGTGAGGGTGTTTCCAAAGATGAGTGGCATGAGGGACAGCAAACTGAAAGGAGAAGCCATTCCTGAGTGTGGGTCTATCATCCAATGAGATGGGGATACAGGTAGAATAAAAGCAGAAGGAAGAAGCCCACCAGTGTGTGCTCTCCAACCCTCTCCTCCTGCATCTTGGTTGCCATGGCATGAGCAGCTTTTTCAGCCATGCCCTTCTGCTCTGATGTTAAGGTCTCCCTATAGGCCTGAGGTACCGGAGCCAGCTGCCCATGCACAAAAGCCTCTGAAACCTTGACCCAAAATATAAACCTTTCTTCTTTAAGTTCTGGCTGTTGGTATTTGGTCACAGTGACACAAAGCTGACCAACACAGTACCTAGGATGGACCAGGCACCATGCTTACCACCCAGGATCCAGGCACAGATAGGATATGACACTGGTTTTCAGTAAGCTCACACATGCTGGGATTGGAAGGAGGCAGTTTTATGGAGGAGAAAAACATTCAGATGTGGGCTGGAACCTTTGGTGCCCTTTTCATTGGCCAGCTGATTAACAGGAAACAAGTCTCTCAACCTCTCCAAAAAAAAAAAAAAAAAAAAACCTCTCCAATCCTCACTTTTCTCATCTGTAAAGTACAGATAATAGGGCTGGGGATATAGCTCAGTGGAATAAGTGCTTGCCTGGCAAGCACAAGATCCTGAGTTCGATCCCTAATACCGCAAAAAAAAAAAAAACGTACAGATAATAATACCCCCATGAAAGATCAGCTGTGATAAATGAAAGAAGACAGACAAAAAAGACCACATCCCAAGTGATTTCATCTGTATGAGATGTCCAGAAGGGACAAATATAGAGAGGCAAGAGAGTAGATGAGTGGGTGCCAAGGGCTGAGCTGAGAACGGGGAGTGATTCTGTACAAAGTATCTCTCTGAGAGACTGGGATATTCTAGAGAGGGATTGCTATGAGGATCGCACTTCTGTAAGTTTGCTGAAAATCTTAAACTTCTGAAATGAGTGAATTTTATGATATGTGCCTCAACAATGCTTTTAAAAAATAAAAGTTATTAATAGTGAGTCTCAAGTGAGATGACGGGTTGACATCACTTAAGACATTCTGACATGCTGTACATACATGCAGTGTTAGCGGTGTTTTCAAAACTGGAAGTTGTTCCCTGAGGATAGCTGCACACAGGAGCTATTGCTGGGGAGGAGTAATTGCAGTGGGCTGGGAGCCTGCTAGTCTACCAGACATGCTCGGAGTCATTCGCAATGCATCTTTGTAAGTTTCTTGAAGGTAGAAGTTGGTCTTAGATCTGTGCCTCCCCAGGGTCCTTTAGAAATTTCTACTTTCAGCAGTGATAAGCTCTGTTGCTGTAAACCAGTCATCCTGCCAAGAATAACTTTTTAAACATCCAGGCAATACATTCTGAGAAACCTGTTTGGAGGCATCAGCAAGCCACCAAGGTAGGGAGGATTTGAGTAGCAATGACCACAAAAATGAAGGAGGCACAGAGAGGTGAAATCAGAGTTCAGTGTTGCCCTTCCCCTAGGTATTTACTAATTCCAAAATGGAATGAGAGCTGAGAGCCTTAGAAGCTGTACAGAACATTATGCACTTCATGCTGCTTCAGGGAAATAAATCAAATCTCAAGGTCTACCAAGCAGAAGGAAGTGCTAGTAAATACCAGTGTGTCCAGGAAGAGCTCGGAGGGGCTATACTATAGGAGTAAGAGTAAACTAGAAATAGACCAGTGTTTATAAAAATGAAGCCTGGTATCGAATCTGCTCAATACCTGATTAGATTAATGTGATCTGCCTTTCTCCTAACTGCCTGCCAGAAGCAAAATTTAAATCTTCTCTGGAGAAAAATAACATCATCCAGAAACTCAAATTATCTCCTCAAAGTTTTATGTACAATTTTAGGAATTCAATAAAAAAAATTACCAGACCTATTAGGAGGCAAAATCACATGGCTGAAAACCAGAAAGGAAAAAAATAATAGACCCTCAGAAGATCCAGATATTTGACTTATGAAACATGTACTTTATCTTCATTTATTCTATCATGATCAAATTTATTTTTAATTTGTGTGTTCTTAAATTTGCCAGAATTAGTTCTCTCCCTAACCAATATAGATTCAGTTTAGTTTTTTTTTTAATATAAACCTGCTGAGGTATATTAAAATGCACCCATTTAAAGTATGTAGTTGGATGAGTTTTGACAAGCGCATACACTCATGTAGATGTTACAGTGATGGTCTAGAATATTTTCCTCACCCCCAAAAGTTCTTACTGCCTTTGCAGTCAGCCCCTCCACACCCCCGGATCCATCAGCTGCCATCTTTTCGTCTCTCACTATAGATGATTACTTTACATGTACTAGAGTGTCAGATGTATGTTTTGTGTTTGGCTTCTCTGGGTATAGTGTTGAAATGTATGTTGTATTTATCAGTGGCTTCTTATTTTAATCACCTGTGTTCTTTTGTAAGCCATGGATCTTAGATAACTATGACTAAAGTATATAAGAAATTTGATGACAAGATGGAAGATTTCAGCAGAGATCTGGAACCTGTAAACAAATCAAATGGACTTTCTAGGACTGAAAAATCTAATAATGAAATCAATAATTTAATATGTAAGTTTAATTCCAGATCAGGCACACTTAAAGAGGCAATTACTGAAATAGAAGTCAGAAGAGATTCAGACTGAATCAAGGAGGAGACAAATGAAGAAACAAACTGAAAAGAATGTGTGAGACATACGAGATCTGTTGAAAAGGTCTAATATATTTGTAATTGAAAGTCCAGAGGAAGAGGAGAAACATAAGGAAGAGAAGCAGAATTTAAAAGGATAATGACTTGGAACATTTCACAAAAGGCATCAAGCTACAGCTTTAAGAAGTGCCTTGAGCCTCAAACCAGACGAATATGAAGGAAACAGCATCTAGACAGGCAAATTTTAATAAGCTAATAAACTTAGTGCCTGCAGTTAACTCCTGGTTCATGCAGGGCCCCCAAGCATTGCTCATTGTATACAGGCACTTGTGAATGAATGGGTGAATGAATGAACAAAACAATGAAAGAAAGGGAGGATGGAAGGAAGTTAAAAAAAAAAAGGAAGAAAGAAAAGAAAACAAGATGAATCATGGAGCCTGATTTTCTTTCCCAGATTCTCCAAACACTGTAAGTTGCTTCCCAGAGGCAGAATCTGAGAGGGAGATCAGCAGGCTGCAAGTGTAGTAGGGAGCCCTGTTGGAATCAACAACAGTAGGGGGAGCAGAGGAGGCAGCACTAGGCAGAAGAAGCTGGGCTGTTACACAGTCTCAACACCCTCCCAGGGTGCTGGGGAGTGAGGCTGGCAATATAGATTTGTTCTGAATCAGGGCAAAGGGTTCCAGTCTCTACAGGACCTCTCTGGTCAGTTTTATTAGGAGGATGCCCCAGGACCTCCAGACAGGACTGTTTCTTTAATAAAGGTGATTGCTGGGAGGGCAGGATGTCTGGGTGGGGCATCGTACCATTATTAGTTCTTTTTTTTTTTTTTTTTTTGCGGTACTGGGGATCGAACTCAGGACTCTGCGCTTGCTAGGCAAGCGCTTATTCCACTGAGCTATATCCCCAGCCCCATTATTAGTTCTTTGACACTTCCTCCCAGCTCTGATTCTTTAAATCTCCATAGAAAGAAGAATATGTGCCGGGCCCAGCTGCTCCAAGTCCAATGCCTTTTAGATTGTCCCACTCTTCAGTAGCTAAAGCTATCACACCATACGGATTAAGGAAATACAGTTCCTTTGTGGGGAACGGGGGGGGGGGGGCGGGGGGGTTGAGATCTCCTTCCCTATGCTGACTTTCACTAACACTTGTCTTTTTTCCACACTCATTCATTGATTAATTTATCATTTAAAACCTTTGTAAAGTATTTCTCATTCACACACTAAGCAGGAACCTCTTTAAAATTCTACATGTATTATCTGCTGCATAATATACTGTGGTCATGCATTGACAGTAGCATTATGTTTTGAAAAATGTCAGTAGGAAATTTCATCATTATGCCAACTCTATAGAGTGTATGTATGCAGACTCAGATGACTATGATATCAGTAAGTGGTATGATCTCATGAGACCACTGGTGTATATGCACTTTTGACCAAAATATCATAAGTGACATGTGACAGTGTCTCAAAATTTGGTGACTTAAAACAACAGTGAACACTTATTGTCCCACACTGTGTGCATCAGGAATTTTGGAGCAACTTAGCTGGGCAGTTTTGGATGAAGGTCTTTCATCATGATGCAGTCAGGATATTGGCGTGAGCTGCAGTCTCATCTGAGGGCTTGACTAGGGCTGATAGATGCACTGATAAGATGCCGCGTGTATAAGAGTGATGCGTGCTAACTTTGGGCAGGAGGCTCAGTTCCTCCCACATTAATCTGCCTCTGGGGCTGCATGTGTGCTTCGTCTTCATGACACGGCAACTCCAGTTTCATAGGAGGTCATCACCATAGCACTGGCTCCCTCCAGCCTGCTTTGTCCCATGGTGAACATAGTAATAAGCTGGCTATGACATAGTCACAAGCTTGCTGATGACAAAAGCTTGAGGATGGGCAAGCAGTAGGAACCAGGTACACAAAGCAGCAAAGTATTTAGCATGGGTGGCAACAGCTTCCCTTCTCCCCTGAGCCCTGGGGTCATCGAGCAGGACTGAGCCCCTGAATCTGAGCTGACTTATCTCTAAAGCACTGCAGGTCCTTTTAGAAAAGGGGAACGTGGGGTCTGTGCACATAACTGAGGAGAAAGGATCGTATTTCTCAGCACTCTGTGTGTCTCCCCAGAAGAGACTGGGCGTTCACTCTGCTGTTACCCTAAGGTTCTTGTTCACATAGCAGGTAACTGGGGTGGAGGACACCCCAAGGAGCAAGGGTATCTGTGTATCTCTGCTGCATATGTTGGGGTAAGATGAGAAGGGGTAGAATACTAGGTCTCTGGAAGATAAATAACAGAACAGGTTTTCTCTTAAGATGAATTTTGTCTAAAATGCGATCGTGACTGTAAAATTCCAGCCTTGTCTTAGCACATCAAAAAAGATGTCAGGATGCAAGACAGAGAGCAACTCTTGCCACACTCATTTATTAATAGAGAGGTAACACGCAGAGAATATCAAAGTCAATTTCAAGGCAATGGTGACATTTCCAGAATAAACATTACTTAAACACTTACGAACAGCCATCAGAATTACTTCATGGGTGTAAATTAAAAGGCAGCCCCATAATGGTGATTCATTTTCCTCTCACCAAGCATCCACAGCTGAGCACCCAGAAGTACGACAGAAAAATATTAGAGGATGTTTCTCCACGTGGAGATGTCAACAGTCTTCCTTTTTATCTTCTATTAGGTTACTTCTTCAGCCAGATCAATCATGTACTCCTAATAGCGATATTAAATTCACATTTTATCAGGTAATGAACTAGAGTTCTGGGCAGCCCACCCAGGGAGATGTGATCAAAGAATTTCAGAGTGTTTTCCATCAAACTCAAACGAAACCAGTCAGTTCTTAATTATCTGTGAACCTCTATGTGTCTTATCCTTAGAGTATGTTTTACTGAGATTTTTAAATTATAAAATGTGATTTATGCTGGGGGCAACAAATTTAAACAATGCACAAGTAGGAAAGTCACATATGACCACTAGAACTATCTACTTGAAAAGCAGTCTCAGTGTATCCTTCCTGATATTTTTTCAGTTAATGTGACAGTTAAGCTTGACTGTGTCAACTTGATTGGCTTGGAAGCCACCCAGGAGATTGGTGGAGCACACTTCTGGGTGTACCTGGGTGGCTCATGAACATGTGACTTTGAGTACTATATTTAGTCCCTTGCCTCTTTCTCTCTGATGCTGTTCCCTATGCTGATTCCTGGCCCCATAAACTAAGCAGTTTTGTTCCACCATGTCTTTCCACCATGATGTCTTGGTGTTGGAGCCAACCATGTACTGCAACCCTGAAACCATGAGCTACATTGACCATCTCTTCCTTTAAATTGTGCATATCTGGTACTATGTCCCAGCAATGGCAAAACTAATACAATTACATAGTAATGTCCTATCATTTTTAATTGTATTAAAATATGTATTTTTCTGTACATTGCTTACTTTCATTTAACATCATATTAAGGGCACATCACACCAGTATACATTAATGAGCCTCATAACAATGTTTCAGTCAATGATAGGTCATAGATAGACATGACCATGGTCCCATAAGGTTATATCACCCAGTGATGTCACAGTCCTCTTAGTTTGGCTAGTCCCCATGACACTCTATGACATTTGCACAATGATGGAATCACAGTGATGCAGTTCTCAAAATGTATCCTGATTTTTAAATGACAGGTGTATATACGCTTATGATATTAACAATATTTCAATTGTGTATGTACCACAATTTATTTATTCACTATTGTATTATTAAAGTTTTCACTGTGTTATTGCCACAGAACTTTGTAAACATAGAGAGAGACTATCTGACTTGCAGTGGTTCAATTTATGATTTTTTTTGTTATAAGATGGTGCAAAAGTAATACAAATTCACTAGAAACCATACTTTGAATTTTGAATTTTGACACTTCCCCAGGATATTGATATGCAATATAATACTCTGAAAATCCTCAGACTCCTGAGTGTTGAGCTTATAGGCATGTACCACCATGCCTGGCTACTAAATGAATTTTTAATTTATGACATTTTCAGCTTAAGATGAGTTTATCAGGGTGTAACCCCATTGTAAGTTGAGGAGCATCTGTACCTCTCCGAACCTAAAGCGAGTGCTCTGAGTCTGCGTTAGAACGTACAGCCCCCTACTGAGTCACTTAGTTAAACTTCTAAACTTCTCAGGTTGACACAATGTATCAACCATTATATACACACAGCTAAAATTTACCATTTAAACCATTTTAAAGAGTGCAGTTCAGTGGCATTAAGTACCTTCACACTGTCAGCAACATCCACCTGCACAGGTGTTTCATCTTCCCCCCGAAAACTGTCCCCTCATGAAACAAGTCCCTGTGCTCCCCATCATCTCCGCATCACCTCTATGCTACTTTCTCTCTCTGAGTCTGAGGACAGTAGGGACCTCACACCAGTGGAGTCATTCAGGATCTGGCCTTTTGTGACTGGCTTATTTCACTTGGCATAATATCCTCAAGGTTCACCCATGCTGTAGCATGAGTCCAAATTTCCCTCCTTTCAGCATGGAATTCAAACGTGGTTTTGAGTTATTACTGATTAGGATTCTCTATGGTTCTCCAGTAGCGCTTGGTGAAAGAGGGTCCGGGTTGGCACCTGAGGACCAGATTCAGCAGTCATTTCTGCTCAGGACCTGTGCTTGGCTAAGTCGCAAAGCTTGGCTCCCAGGTCCTCCAAGTGTCCATTCACCTTCCTTAAGAATCAAACATTTTTTAGTGTCTATCCATGCTGTGTCCTATACATGCCTTGTCCTGCCTGCTGATAGCAGGTAACCGCAACAACTGTGTGTTTTCAAATATTGACAAATTTCCATGGTGGTCAGATGCACACCTTGATTTGGCTGGTTTGGAACCTTTGAAGCAGAGTTAGGACGTGCTAACTCTGGTCTTGCTTCACTGTAGTGCTATCCAGAGCTTGTGTAAATTAGAACCAGGTCAGGGTTACCCAGGCTTCATCAGCGTCCCCCAGTATTTCCTGCTTCTCCCAGTGCAGCCTTGTACTTCCCAAGGCCTCAGTGGAGCTAAAGTTAGAAGCAAGGTGGGCAGGAGAGATGATTACTAGGTTCTCTGGAAATTAAAATCAGCAACATTAAGTTGCTTTTTATGCAATAACAATAATGATTTATCGCAGAACTCATCTCAGTCCTTAGCAAGAATTTGCTTTAGTGTTTTGAAATGTACATTCCGAGTTAGAGGGCAAGTGCAGTGCATGGGGGAGGTTGAATTTAGAATGTAATGTGGTATTTTCACACTTGGGTCATTTTTTTAATGGCTACATAGTATATAATAATATGTCCTGTGTCTTATTTACGCATCCCCTTATCGTTTCCCATTCTGAGCTGTTTTCTAACTTGGGGAACATTCCAAACAATTCTATAATTCTAAAAACAATCTGCACAGATTTGTGAGCATCTGTGATTATTTCCTGAGGTGGCATTTTTGGAAGAATAATTTCTGTGTCACAGAGTGTGCATATTTATAAGGCTATTGGATTATATTGCCAAATTATCCTATGAAAACTGTACTGATTTATACTCCCCAAAAGCAAAAGAATCTTATTACCCAGGAGGCTGAGTAATATAGTAGAAAGAACACTTAGTTAAAAATATAACAATAAGGAAACCATGCAGGCAATCCCTGTGCTGCCACGACCCTGCTGGGTTATATCTGAGCAAGACGCTCACACCATTCCCGCAGTTTCTCCATTTGTGCAGAGAAGTTGGATTCGCTTAGAGTTTGGTGAGCTTTTTCCATAAGCAGCAGATAACATTTTAGGCTTTGCACACCATTTACAATCCCTTTTATCTGGGGGTTATTTTCCACCCCCAGTGTCCAGGAACATTTTTGGTGGTCACAGGTGGGGACAGGAACACCATTCTAAGACTGCAGCATGCAAGGTGCACGGTGGGCTAGATTTGGTTTTTGTGCTATCATTAGCCAACCTCTGTATTACTAGTTGAATTCTCCTTGGAGAGTCTACGATAATGAAGCAATATTCTTTACTGAGCATTTTTTACATGCCAGGTACTGTATACATGGGTTATGATCTTTTTTCTTTTTGGCGGTACTGGGGATGGAACTCAGGACCCTGCGCTTGCTAGGCAGGCGCTTATTCCACTGAGCTATATCCCCAGCCCCCTCTATGATCTTGTTTAAAGTCACTTCAACCTGGTGGAAGGCTCTGCCCCCATCTTAAAAATGAGAAACCAAGAGAGGTGAAGTCACGTGCCTGAGATCTCTCAGCTACAAAGTGGCCGATCTCTCCGGTACCAACCAGTAAACCTTCTGGCTCTGGAGCTGTACGACTCTTCCCAAGCTTGGATGTGTCTGTCTGAGATCAGCGCCAGGGCGAGAGACGGAGCTAAGCGGGGACAGGTAGATGGAAAAGGGTGAATGACGCGGAAATGTGTGTGGAGGGAAGAGGCTCCAACTTAGGAGAAACACCTGAGCCATCCCTTGGTACTGGAGTGATTGGTCACGAGGCCCTGGCACATGCTAAACACCTGGAGGCCCAAGCATTTCACATCTGCACCGAACCGCCGCATCTCCCTGTGCACTTTCAATCACTTCCAGGTTATGACCGAGACCTAATGCAATGTAAAGAGTTGCTTTAATGCATAGTTTAGGGAATTAAATGAAAACTTCTCTACTGTACTTATTTCACTACAGATGGATTTTCGTTTTTCATGGATTTTCGTTTTTCATGGATTTTCAATCTGAGGTTGGTTGGATGCACAGATGCAGACCCTGCAGATGTCGAGGGCGACTCTGCTTTCTGTTGACAGGGTGTGGGGAGGACTCTCCTGGCAGTGGGCGCCCCCCTGGAGTTCCTGGGTCCCCCCAGGTTTGGGCTGTTGCTCCCCAGTGTGCCTATCTCACATTGCTTCGCCTATTAGCCTGGCTCATGGTTCCCCATCGTTTCCTGTGGGTGTTTCCATCTCCATTTGCCTCATGGATCACTTCCTCCATTAAAATAAATAAATAGACATTTAAAATTACACTTTATTGCTATGTTGGCATAAACATAACATAATCCATGCTGGATTCATTATGATGTTATTATAGCATCTCTTTTCTCTTCCTATTATTTTGAGGTTGCTGGGGATCAAACCCAGGGCTTCTTGTAATGGTAGACAAGTGCTGTACCATTGTGCTCCAACCCCAGCAGTTCTTCTGACTTTAAAAGAAATGGAAATGGAAGGATTTTTCTGGCCTTTGCAAATCCAGCAGGCCCCAGGCACTGTGCACCCAGTGGTAAATGGAGAAACCACTCTGATGCTATCTGCCCACAGTTTTAGGGCGAAATAACAGCTGTCAGGCTGAGCGGGTTCCTTTCTCTTTTTTTTTGTTTTGTACTGAGGGTTGAACTGAATGTAGGGCCCTTGCACTGAGTTCCATCCCCAGCCCTTTTTGTTCTTTATTTTGAGACAGGGTCTCACTAAGTCATGAAGTCGCTCAGGCTGGGCTGGAACTAGCGGCCCCTCTGTCTCAGCCTCCTGGAGTTTACCATCACTCCTAGCTCTCAGTAGGTTTCTTATTTTCTCAGCTGAGATCTTGTCTTATTGACTGGAAGAATGTGGCTTCATAATGTGTAATCACATCTTCCGGGGACTTGTGGCCCAGGCAACTTGATGTTAAAATGCCAGCAAGCATTAGGTACCTTTAAACACGTGTCAAGTGGGTTCTCATTCAGGATCCCTAGAAAGTAGGTGTTAACTTCAGATCCCATTATACAGAAGAAGAGGCTGAGGATCAGAGTGACTACTGTTCCCCATTTGTCAGTAGGAGAGCAGGGATTTAAACCAGGTCCCTTCACTCCCATGCCTTGGCACTTCCCCAGCAGTGTGGTAGCCACCTGGCTGCTTCCCAGCTTGAGGGGTGGTCCTCTTGTGGAGCTGAGCCAGCTGCATGGGGGCCCAGCCTCAGGGGCTCGGCTGTGGCTGCAGTACTGAGAAGTGGCAGGTGTCTGAGCACAGAGGAGCCATCGCTCACACTTCAGTGACCCTGGGACAGCCTAGCCTGCTCTGTGCCCATCTCTGCCCTGCTCTCTGCAGAAGGGCACCAGTGGCATCAGAAGCCCTGTAGCCTCCTGTCACACCTGTCTGTCTGCCTCAGATCCACAGAGCCCTGGGTTAATTTACTGTCAGCGAGGTACCTGATGCTGTCACCCCGCTGCCCGTCAAGCCACTTGCTCTTCGGGAAGGTCTGCATGCACAGGGGCACTGAGAACCTTGCTTGTTTCCCTTCAATCTCCCCCTGAGAATGGGATGCTCGCAGTAGCCAGCCAAATCCTCCAGTCCTCGCTCAGGCCCAGGGGGAGAGCGCTAGCAAGTGATGGAGGGCGGCCAGACCCAGTGACACCCAGCCCGGCTGGGTGTTCTGCCTTTGCCTCCCCCCAGCTACATGTCTCTCCGGGATCAGTTTCTTTATTCACCACAGGGGCCTCTTCCCTGCAGCCACCAGGGAGGCTAAATGAGGTCGAGGTATCCAGCGACAGCACCTAGCTTCTTATCATTAATTAATACCAGAGGAATTTCCTGTGTGCATGTGAGCTGTGCCTTTCTGTTATTCAATGCAACTCGATCTTCATTAGTGACTGCCCGAGCCCGTCAGGCACAGGGGATGCCAAGGTGAACCAGACACGTTCCTTGCCCTTGAGGAACTCAGTTGCCATCAGGACAAATCACACACTGTAGGCGCCCTGCAGGGTTGCCTCACCTGCAGAGCAGTCCCTGGGCTCCAGGGTAGTCAGGAGACTGGAAAGGTGACAGGAAGCCCAAGTAGGTGGAGAGAATCTTTTGATGCCCTAACCCCAAGAGAGAGACTCTTCCTTCTTCCACACTCCTGTGTTTATCTTGCTCTTTAAGGAAGAAGAGACTGCCTTTTCCTTGCTTGCGTATGCCCAGAGCCACACTCTGTGTGAGCCAGAGCAAGTGGTCAGTTTGTGCTCACTGTACCAGGAGACATAGGGGATGGACAGAGGGAGGGAGAAGGGAGGGAAGGTGAGCAGACGGGCAGGCAGGCAGGCAGGCATTTCAAAAGTCATCGGGAATCAATCACCAAAGTCACTATCTGTTTGCTTGGATACTTTGGGCCTTATTACTTTATTTAAATTTCTTAAATACCTAACTTACTCATCTCCACTCCTGTGTGCTGGGCTCCATCCTGAGAGCTCTGACTGCCCTGTCTAATCACACAGCATCGTGTTTCAGCCTTGGCCAGCACCCTGGGACACAGATACTGCTTCTCTGTTATTTCATCACAGTAATGGAAAACTTACTCGTATACATGGTTATGCTTGTCTTCAACTAGTGAATGAAGAAACTGAGGCCCAGAGAAATAAAGAAACTGTTCTTACCACTATATCTAACTAGTAGCAAAGTATCTCTGACGATCCAGTGTAAATCCCAGACCTGAGCTCTGGCAAGCAGGCCAGTCTTCCCTGCACATCTCCCACCATGCTGCAGAAATGTTTGAGAAGAACTCTTCATCCTGCTGTCGATGAATTTTGCTCCCTTTGGGCATTGTTTCCTTGGCTTGTCTTGTTTTCAGAAATTGTCTGAGGCATAAAATAAGCCCTCTGCAATCTAGCCCAGTGATGGGCAGGTGGTGGGACAGGAGGTTTGGGTAATGTCTGAGCAGCCTTTATGTACCTTGGAATCTTGCTGGCTTGAAGAGAATGTCCTTCAAATCAGAATCAGGGAGTCTGTCACAGTAGAACTCACCCAAACACAGGACACATGTGTCTTTCTGCCCATAGACACTTAAGAGAATCTCAGTCCACATCATTTCCCCCAACCCACTGAAATTCCACTTGACCTTTCTGTAGAAGGAGCTGCAGACAATGTTAGGAGAAAACACATGAGATCAGAAATCTTGAGATGTGGACTTCAAACGTTTTATTTTTTTCCTTGCTGCTACAATTAATTTTCTCCCTTGAATTAGTTGTCAACTTTTCAAAACAGGAGCATTTCTCATAAAAATAGGGAAATCTGAAAATATGGTCCCTCTTGAATAAAGTTGGAGAATCCACCAACTCTGGATCCATATTCCCACTTGTCTGTGACAGACTAGAGCTCAGTGGTACCCACATCCCACGAGCTTGGTCTCCACCTTACTACAGTCCCCACCACATATAACCTAGGAATTCTGCTTTTAAATATACACTGCAAAGAATTGGAAACAGGTTTTCAAGTAACAGCTTGTACATAAAGGTTCATAGCAGCATGACTCCCAGTAACAAAAAGGTGGATATGACTCATATGCTGAGCAGCAAATGAATGCCTAAATGAGTTGTGGTGTTTGCATGTGTATGTACACACACACACACACACACACACACACACACACACACATCTATATACACATTTATGTAAACATCACTTGTTTGTTTTATATAAATATAACATACATACACACATGCACTGGAATACTATTCAGTCATGAGAGGTACTAAAGTACTGAACAGGCTGCAGTGTGGATGACTCTCAAAAGCACTATGCTAAGAAGTCAGATACCAAAAGCCACAATACATATGACTCCGTTTAAATGAAACATCCACAATAAAAAAAACCTAAGCAGACAGACAGAAGATGAGGAGAGACTGCTTAATGGTTTCCTGGTCTCCTTAGGGGATGATGAAAGTGTTTGGAAGTACGTAGAGCCATTGTGTGTGCAGCACTGCGACCATACTAGATATCACTGAGTCATCCACTTGAAAGTGGCTAATGTTACGTTACATGAATTTCACCTCCATTAGAAAAAAGTCTGGCCCACTGCCTGTTTTTGCACAGCCCGCAAGCTAATCTGTGTTTACATTTTTAAGTGAAAAAAAATCAAAAGAAGAATAACATCTAATGACATATGAGCAGTATAGGAAATTAAAGTTTAGTGGCCCTAACTGCAGGTTTATTGGAACACAGCAGTGCCTGTTCATTTGCATATCACCAGTGGCTGTTTTCATGCCACATCAGCGGAGCTGGAAGTGCTGGGACACAGACCGTATAGGCAGCAAACCTAAAATATTTGCTACCTGGGATTTTGCTGGAAAAGCTTGCGGAAGGCTGCACTCCATCCTTCTTGGCTAAGTGCTGGAAGTCGGGTCGGGAATACCTGAAAGATGGACCAGTCGGCAGCCTCCTGCCTGGGCCAGGGGGGTGGGCAAGCCAGCTGCGCTTGGTAGGACACACGTTAGTCTCCGAAGGATGCTGTAATGAGGAACCGTGAACTGGGTGGCTGAGAACACCAGGCATCGAATTCATTCCTTGCTCTAGAGGCTGAAAGTCCAAAGTTAGGGTGTCGCAGGACCATGCTCCTAGGCTCTAGAGCAGGATCCTTCCTTGCCTCTTCCAACTTCTACAGGTTGGCAGCAATCCTCGGCCTTCTTAGCTTATAGATTCATCTCTCCATTCTCCATCCTTGTCATTGCATCTCCTTGTGGGTCTGCCCACCCTCTTCCCTCTGTGTGCCTCTGAGTCCTTTTCCCCTCTTCTTTGACATGGTTGGTCTAGGGGACACACTAACCCAGTGTGACTAACTACATTGTGAGGTGATTACATCCGCAAAGAGCCTGTTTCCAAATAAGGCCATCTTCAGAGTCTTGGGGAGACATTATCGAACTCAGTATGTTAGATGCTTCCGTGACCTTTGATATTAAAGGAGTGAGCATAGACTCTTCATGCCTTATCTGATTCACTCAGAGGCTGTGTAGAAGAAGGGGAAAGAGGCAAATATTAGTCCAGCATGTTCTAGGCCTGATCAAAGCTCTCAAGTGAAAATGAAGTCCAAGCACTCGCCCAAAGCTTTACAGCTGACAAGTAGCAGAATCATGACGCCAATCCTGAGCCTTCTTGAACCCAACAGCCACCTTGTTTAAATTCCTATGCTGTGGATGAGAAAGCAAATAGTTTCAGAGGGCACAGCTTTGGCCAGGGGCAAAGCAGAGATCCAAAGCTGGGACAGTAACCTTGCTTTTTCTGGAGCCCTGGAGTGCCCACTCCTAGCCCTCCACTCCCTTAACATTTCTTCCTTGCAGGCACTGAGGACATCTTTTGCCTGCCCTCATTGCAGGGTGATATCTAGGGAAGAAAGAAGCTAGCAGATGCAAAAAATAGAGAAGTCACCTGGGGGCTTTGAGTGATGCTCAGAAAACCCTGAGCTGGCTTTACACATTCACCCATGAAAACCCTTTCAGCCTTTAGAGAATCAAGGTCCTATTGACAGAGTGCGAGGATGCTGGCAGCACTCGGAGGCTGTGCTGCCTGCTGCAAGGTGAAAGGCATAGATCAGGCCTGCAAATGTGTTTCTTCCCAAGTTCATCAATCCTGCCTTTGTTTCGTACATAAACGAGAATGATCACAGGGAACAGATGCGTCATTAGCTTGTATTGCTTTCTACAAGAATGGGACCAGGTAAAGGGGACACAGGGAGTGGTCCAGGGTGCATTCTCAGCCACCTCCATGGAGAATGGGGGCAGGTGTCAGAGCAAAGAGCCTCTGAAAACACCTCTGATTGCGTCCACACCCACCCATCAGGCTCTGCTCTGACACCTCTTCCTTCCCCACTATCGTTCATGTGGCTTTTGAAAACCCTGGGAAGACTGCACCTTAGGATTTGGTGTGTCGAGCTGGAGAATTGGGAACCTGGGGCTTTTTGTGAATTTATGTTTTCCTCTTTGAGAGTTGCAATCAGACTGTCTTTGAGTTCCTTTGTGGGCTCAGTTCCATTTTCCCATAATGAGCTGGGGTTGGCCACTTCATCCTCAGTTTCAGGGCTGAGTCACCGCCCCTGGGAGTGGTGGCTTCTCTGAGAACTTGGGGGTAACTTGAATAAGAAGACAGACAGCTGCTGGGCCAGTAGGACCTATGGACTGACATCAGAAGCCTGCAGCATGGACAGGCTGCAGCAAATGTTGTACCCAGGCCACCTCTAGGCATGAGCAACCTAGGTGTGGCCCTTTGTGACACTTCGTTATTCCCCAGGCCCTTCTAACTGTTTCCCACACCTATGGTCGTCATTCAGTGCCCACATTTGATAAATGCTTGGCACTTTGGTCAAGAACCCCAGATATTGGAGTCCCAGGCAATGATTTCCCATCTTCTTGTGCATTTTCCTCCCTTTGGTCTAGAGCAGTGCTGGTCCTCCCATTGACATCTGGCAATGTTTGGAGACATTTTTGTTTGTCGGGATTGGAGGCATTTTGTGGGTGAAGGCCAGGGCTGCTGCTCAACATGCCACAGTGCCCAGGACAGCTCCTTCTAGCCCCAAATGTCAAGAGTGCCAGGGTTGAGAAGCTCTAATCTAGACAAGTGGGTCTCCAAGTGCCATCCCAAGAATAGCCACATTAGCGCCACTTGGAACTTGTTCGGAAAGCACATTCTTGGCCCCTACCACAGCCCCACTGAATTTATGCTCACTCTGGGGGAAGGTAAAATTGGTTTTTTGGCAAGCCTGCTAGGAACTCAGATGCATGAAGTTTGAGAACCACTGACCTAGAGCCACAACTGCTAGATATGCACAGATCTCCTTAAATGGCAGGGAAGCCACCCTGACCTCAGCCACCATTGCCTCTCTGCCTCACCTGGCCTGTGTCAAGTTACAGACTGCTAACACTCAACACTAGCACCGTGCATCAGTCTGAGAGGCCAAATGATGTCCTAGGTAAATTAAAACATTGCTACATCACCACTCCTGATGAGGGCTTTGCTTCTTCGGCATGGTGCCTTCCCTTGTTGCCTTGGCAAATTAAAAGGCTGGTTTCCAACAGGGTGTGGGAGAGGAGCCTCCATTTTGATTTTCTGAGATTGAATCCTGTCCTGTTCATAAATAGCACCACACCAGCCTCATTGCTTCAAGCTGTAGGTCACAGACAGGATAAACAGACCTTTTTCTTTCTATGGGAAATTCCTGAGAAAGGCAACAGTGCCAAGAAATTCCCCTCCCCCTCCACTTACTAGCTGTGTTAAGCAAGTTACTGAACTTCCCTGACCAGCAGTTTTCTTCTCTGTTGTAGCATCCTGGCTTCTTGGGTTGCTGCAGGGATCTTGCATCCAGGTATGGACTAGAAACTGATTGACATCCATGGGTGCATCTTCTTGGGAAGAGCTGGGAGGTTCTTGGGAGATACAAGCTGAAGAATCTGTTACTGAAATGCTTGGGAATGGAAATATTTCAGATTTTTTTCCAAATTTTGGAATATTTGCATATATATATGTATATATTATATATATGTGTGTGTATGTGTGTATATATATATATATATACACACACACATACACACACACACACACACACACACATATATATATATATATATATATAAAATGAGATTATCTTGGGCTTGGGACCCAAGCCTAAACATCAAATTTACTTATACTTTGGATACTCATACCCCATACATGTACAGTCTACAGGAAATTTCATACACTATTTTAAATGCCTTTAATGTGTTTTAGCTAGAGTCATCACATCAAAATTCCAAGACAGGCATGGAATTTTCTACTTATATTATGTTGCTGCCCCAAAGGTTTTGGAGCCTTTTGCATTTCAGGTTTTAGGATCAGGAAAGCTCAACCTGTATTGGTTTCTTGTTGCTGCTATAACAAAGTGTCATACATTTAGTGGCTAAAAACAATACAACTTATTTTTCATATGGTTCTGGAGAACAGAAGCCCAAAATGAGTGGTGTGGGGCCTAAAATCCAGGTCCTGGTGGTCCGCTTCCTCCGGGGGACTCTAGGAGAGGATCCTTGTCTCTTCCAGCTTTTTGATGCCTGGATCCCTTCACTCATGGTTGTGCATGACATCACTGCACCATCACCACGGTCCTCTTTCCCCTGTTGGGGGTTACATCATTGCCTTCCTCCTTAGAGCGTTTTGTTTTCTTTTTAGAAAGATTCTTATGCTTTACATGTAGGGCCTGTTAGGATAATCTCCCATCACAAGACTCTTAATTTAATCACATCTCTGAAGTCCTTTTCGTCATATGAAGTAATAATCGCAGTCTGCAGGGGCTAAGAGCTGTAGCTTTGGTAGGCTACACTGATTAGTTGTTGGCAATTCTATAAATAACCCGGTGGTAAAGTGGCTTTGCCACTATGTTTAGCCACAGGTTTAGCCTCCTCTAATCTGCTTTGTGTTTGTATAGATTTGCCTATTCTGGACATTTCATATAAATAGAATCATAGACATAACAGGCAGCCTTTTGTCTCTAGTTTCTCTCAGCATCATAGTTTTACGATTCATTCTCTTTATAGCACGTAATCAGCACCTCACTCCATAGTTTGGGTGGGCCGGGTTTTATTTATCCATTTAACAATTGATGGACCGGTGTGTTGTTTGTCCTTTTGGAGCCATGAATATTTAAGTTTGAGAACTATAGGGTTAAGGAATTCATCAGTATTCAGAGAACTTCTTTTGCCAGTTTAGAAACCAGATTCTCCTAGGGTCAGATCCATATTAATTAGATGTTTCAGACTGATGCATAAGTCTGGAACGTCAGTTTATTAACTTACAATGAGAACTTAACTGTCAGAAATACTGCAGTTGTCAAGGGCCAGGCGATTAGCTGTTTCCTCTTTGCAGGCTGTCCTTCCAGAAAACCAAGGGGAAAACTGCCTGGATTCAGATCTTGCCTTTGCCACTTGTGAGCTGTGTAAATTCAACCAGGATACTCAATCTCTCCAAGCTATACCTTCCTCCTGGATAATTTAGGGGTAATAATACATACAATGAAGCTATTACCAGATTGTTGCTAGGATTAAAAGAGATAATATATCCAAGTAAATTCGTACTAGTGCCCAGTGCGTGGCATGTAAATAGTAGGCGCCACCAACCACCTCTATGGTGGCTAACCACCTCATAGTTAGGTGGGCTTGCTACAGGGACTGGAGCGATCCAGAGGTAGGTGCTCAATGGGTCTACATGAGCTTGTATGTGAACATTCTGTCACTTGTAAGTGACACAACACAAAACGGCTTTAAATATTCAAAAGTATGGACTCAGTAGTAACTGGAGAAGCTTCAGGGCCTCAGATGATAGATCAGCCCTTGATTTCTGTGCGTGTTTCTCAGCTGTGCTTTCCCACTGTGCTGGCTTCCTTCTCAGGTCCTGCCTGTAGGTGGCACCTGGGCATGCCGGTGTGCAACTATCAGCAGAGCTACTCCAGGGCATAAAGAATACCTTTAAAAGGGAGAGGGGCAAAGTCCAGGGCTTCATGGGCTCTGATTGACCTATCTTGGGTCATGTGACTATGCCTGAACATATCATGGTAGGCCCTGTGTTGAGATGATTATTAGGGTTCACCAAGCCTGGGCCTGCTGCCCTGCCCCAGGACTGATAGGAGTTTCAGCCTGCCTTGGACCACCAGATCTGAGACAGAGGTTTCCCAGGAGAAAACCAGGCTGCTGTTACTGGGACAACAAAGAGGAATGGGCCTTAAACATGAACAGGATCCTGAGCCAAAGAGCTCTGCCCCAGTGGACTGGGTCAAAATGTACCTCTCTTTTCATGGCTGACTGACCCTCTCTTATGTCTGCCCATTATTTAATTGATCGTATCAAGCTCTGTAGATCAAGTTCCCCTCTTGGCTCTTTGGGCAGCGATTTCCAATCACGGCACTTTGACAGGTGGGATCAGACCCTTCTATGTCCTGGGAGGCTGTTCTGTTCACGTGTTCTTGGTTTCTGACACCAGCTATCAGTGTCACCCCTCACTCTGGAGTTGTAACAGCCAAACACGTCTTCACACATTGGCAGATGTGCCATGGGTTGAACACTCATGGCTGGGAACCATGTCTCTAGATTTTCATTTCTCAGTCCTCTGATCCCTAGTGGTTGTGCTAATCTGACTCTTGGAGCACCAGTTTCCTTTTTTATTATAAGTTCTTGGTGATAGAGACTGCCTGTCCCTCCCAATATTGGGGACACTTGTCACTGGTACACATGGCTCTGTTACAGCAGAGGTCTCCCACCCCAGTGACCTCACTGTAGAACTGCAAGTGGGACCTGTCACAACTCTGTTCCCTTAGCAGGCTTCCTGTCCTCACCTAGGAGTGACCAGGAGAGACACACTTCAGAATGTGGACTTCTCACCTTGACCTTGGAATAGGATCTTTCACAAGACTGTCCCCACAGTGTCTGCAAAGCACAGACTGTGTGACATCTCTTTGGACAGTCTTTGAGTCTCAGAGTGCTGAGAAAAGGGAGGAAATCTATTGCCTGAAATTCAGACCTGATGGTGCCTGGTGTCAGGTTTGTCAAAGTCTGGTTGGGATCTCTTGCAGCCAGTTCATTGTCCCCACGGAGCCCGCTCAGGCAGTAAATTCCCCAGAATGAGTCTGAGTGGGGAACTTCTCAGCAGCCCTTTGTGCTACGGACAGTTAACTTCCACCGAACATTGACTACAAGGTGTCTGCATAATTTAAAGACAGTGTATTTCCATGGGGGGAGAATTTTGTCCCAGACAACTCTGAATAGCTCTGATTTAAGATCCTAAACTCAGTTCAAGGCAATAAATATGTAAGTAATTGATGATGTAGTGTGCAAGGAACTTTAGATCCATCCATCATGCCCGGGCAGGCAAGGGCTGTGGACATGCTCGGAGAACAAATGGCCAGCGGGACCTAGACAGCTCTCCTTCCCCATAACTCGGCACTGCATCTCTATAGAGTCATGGCCTCCTTCCCAAAAGAGCCTCTTCCCCATTTTTGTCAGAGGAGCGGGGCTGGGCAGAGAGGCTCCTACAGAAAGGCAGATACAGGCACCCAGCTTGCCGCCTGTGTTTTATCGCACACCTACTGTGTGCCAGCCACTTGCGTCATGTCCCACTGCCCAGCCCTTAGGGGCACTCCGTGAGATGAGTTTCATCCCCATTTCACAGAGGACAAGGCCCATGTTGTGGGAGACACCAGGTGGCAGCGCCAACAAGGGCAAAGGCAGCTCGCACTCACCTGGGTACCTGCAGATCAATCCCTTTGTACTACTGCCTCGTGGGCAGAGAGAGGCTTTGCACTCCTCTGTGGCCTCAAGTGCAGAGCATGCAGCCCGCAGATGAATCCTTTCGCCCACTTCTGCGTCCAGATGTCTGCCCTGCCTCCAGACCCTCACCTGTCAGCACTACTGTGGTGTCTGTTGGTTTATTTCAGTGTGTGACTGTTGACAGTTGAAATCAATGGGGCACAGGGCTGGCTGTTTTTCTCCCTTCCGAGGGACATTTGTGGCGATGGCAGCATGTGGCCTCTGTCTATCAGCTCTCTTGTTCTGTCCTCATTTGTGCCTGAGTCAGGCCGGGCCAGGCAAGCTAGCCTCTTCCAATTAGCATTTTCCTGTAGGTCAAGCAGATAGGTCCTCAATCTGTGTGGTTGTAGGTGGCTCTGTCGCCCCAGCTGAGTCCTATATTTCTCTCAGGTGCAAGGTCGCCCCTCCACCCCCTGCTCAGGGCTTCCCCCCAGGAGGACACAGAGGGACCCCTTCCTAGCTCTGCTGTGGCCTCTTCTCCTTCTTGGATATCTAAGGAAGACCACAAACACAGAGCTCAGGAATGGAGCGCTGCTGTCCAGAGAATCGAGGTTCAAGTCAACATCAACAAACAGAAGGACATTTTTCTTAGGCAACCTCTGAGCCTTAATTTCCCCGTTTGTAAAACTGAATCTTTAGTACCTGTCACATAGGGTGGATTGTTTATTCGTTTAGCTGTTCATGCAATAAATACATGTGGAAACATACATTAACTGAGCTAATTGCCAAGGACAAAGGAGGGAATGGAACCGTTGTTAGGAAGGGTCAATGGGCTATTGGTCCCCAAAACTTGTCTGTACCTTGAAATCACCTGGAGATAAACACAATTAAATCAGGAGTCAGCACCATTTTATTAAAGGGCTGGGTAGTAATTATTTGAGGCTTTATGGGCCAAGTGGTCTCTGCTGTGACTGCTCACCTCTGCAGCCATAACAAAACAGGCATGGCCATATTCCAATACACACTGTGCAGTCTGCTGACCTCTGAATGAAATCACCACGGGGCTGGGGCTGGCACAGGCACCAGCTATGCTGACAGTTTGGGGAAACTTACCTAAGCACACCTGCTTCAGCATCGTCACTTTTCCAGCTAGTGGCAGAACTAGGACAGTATCCCTGGTCTGATTATGTCCATTCTTTTGACCACTCTGCCAATTCTCAGAGCCTTGGTGTCATCATCTGTAAAATGGGATCAACACAGACCTCCCCATAGGGTGGCTAGAAGGACCAAATGTACAAGTGGATGTCAGCTCTTGGGAGAGATTGGGATGGCAACGCCATTACCAGTGAGATTCAGGAGGGGCAGAAGAGGGTCCAGGGGTTCTGGCCTGGGTGGGAAAGCTAGGACCTTGCATGGGAAGACAGTATATAAAAGGTTTGGGAGAGGAAGAGGTAGTCTGGAGCAGGGGTTTTGTTTGGTTGGACACCAGCTGACAGCCCAGGGCAGAGCCTGAGACCCAGGGATGGAGCTTTTAGTGTGATTGGACAGCTAGTTTCTTGGAACCTGAACTCCCAGGCCCTGGAAGGCATGAAGGACCAAAGCATCCATGCGGAGTTGGGTTACTGGACTGTTTAGCAAGAAAAGCCCTTCACACTCACCTCTGAGCCAAACTCTGCCTGAGACACTAAACACATAAAGATGATGGATTGGCTGCTCCTGCTCAGAGCTCACGGTCAAGCGTGGTGGAGGAGAGAACAGGTACCTAAGCCCAGGCCCTCCCCACACGTGACCAGGAGAGCGGCTGCAAGCCACTCATGAGCACCAGGTGCTCTGAGGGTTGTGGCAGGGGCAGCGCTCTCCGTGCATTCAGCATGGGCTTCCTGGAGGAGTCGGGTCCTGGAGGAAGAGTTGGCATGAGCAAGACCGGGAGGAAGGGGCAGAAGAATGTTCTAGACAGGGAGCACAGCATCCTCAATGGTGGCAGCTGTAACACGGCAGGCCCCCGTCATGATGTCAGTGGGTGTAACTCAGAGAGGCCCAAGAGGGGCCGGGACCTTGCTCTTAAGCCTAGTTGTGGCCATGAGCCCTGTCCTCCTACCTGATCAGATGTAGGGTGCATTTCTTCCTCCTTGCCTGGGATCAGCTTGTTCTTCCTCCATTGCCAATCACTGGTTGGTCACTATGATAGAGGTCTTTGGAACAGTGATTGTGGATTTTCCAAGCTTAGACCAGTCCTTGAGAACAAAGAGGCCCCGTCACAATACCACACACTGCTGAGACTGGGGTTCTGTGTGATGTCCCTTCCCCCAAACACCACATGTCATCTGCTCATTGCTAATTTATTTCACAAGCCCCTCCCAAACAAACCCAGGTGGGCCCGTCAGCCTAACATTTTTTTCTGCATTATGTTTGATTCCCTTTTTCCTTCTTTTCTTCTTTCTTCTTTCTCCTCCCTCCCTTTCTTCCTTCCTTCCCTTCTTTCTTTCTTCTGTGGCACTCGATTGAACCAAGAGGCACTCTACCATTCAGCTACATCCCAAGCCCTTCTGTTTTATTCCAAGACAGGGTCTCAGGAAGTGTTCAGGCTGGGCTCAAAGGTGTCATCCTCCTGCCTCAGCCTTCCAAGTAGCTGGAATTATAGTCATGCACCACTCCACACCTTTTTGAGTGTTTTAATTTCATTTTCTTATTATATAAAATGACTTCTACATTTCAGGATGTTCTCCTCAAATTTTCAAACCATGGCAATGAAATGACAGCAAGGGAAATCAGAGAGAAAGTTGTGGAGGGGGCAGGAGGAGGGGGAGAAAAGTGGGTTGACAGCCTCGTCTTCAGCTTGGAGGGACCACTGGTGTATTTGTGGCGCTCCCCTCTCCAATGCTTGGGGTGGTGTCTTGTGGAATGAGATGACCATGATTTTGTTCTTCTTGTCAGTCCCCTACCCCAGCAGCCACCCGCTTCCTATGCACACCTGTCCTACCATTAACATCTTAAATCTGTCATCAATCATCTCTGTGAGGAGGATAATTGTTCCCATAGCACCCAGGGCTCCCGCTGCTCGGTGATGAAGTTAAAAATCCCTGATGCACTTTAATAGATGCGGCAGTGAGTACATGATAAAATGTATTTAAGTGCCGCAGCCTCCTTCTCTTTCTCTGCTGGCAGGGGGATTTATCTGAGGCCATCCAAGGGGCTGGAGGTAAATCACAGGTGATGGCTCCAGGGTTCACGCTTCCTCCCAGGGAGAGGGAAGGATGCTCCGAGAGTCCATGGATTTGATTCAGGGCCAATCAAGGGGATCCCAGCTGGGCAGTTACCTGCCAGGACTCAGAGGCCAAGTGGGCATGGTCTTTTTTTTAAAGCAAAACAGTGATTGTAAAGGTGCAATATTAGGATAGATACAGCCAAGTTCTTCTGTAGGTCTTTAAGGTGTCTCTGCTTTGCTTGAGGATTTCTTATCTTTGAACCAGGGTGGGGCCCAGGTGCTGCAGGTGACAGAGAGCTTGGACTATGGCTCCCTGGAATGTCTTCCCCTCACAACCTCTGCACTTTCCTGCCTCTTTCTCCTACACAGCAGCCCTCCATCTGCTCACCATTTGTTCAGTGCCCTCACTGTTCACCTGCCTTTTTGAAAGAGGCTTCTGCTTGGAGACACTCCCGGCCGGGCAGCGCCTCTATCTCCCCTCTGACCTTGACTGTCGCCCCCTCTGGCTGTGACTCACACATCCTCAAGGTCTTCTCTCTGCTTTGAAAAAGTGACAACTAGAAGATCACATTAATGAACCCAGACAGAAGCAGTGAGAGGAGACAGTGACTGTCCTTTTCCAAGGCCCCTGAATTGCATGGATTTCAGCAGTTGCTTGTCTTCAGAGACATTAGTTCCTCATGGATTATTCTCCCAGGAGACAACAAGGGGTAGAAAGAGCAGGGGGTTGGGTTAGGGTCTCGCCTGCATTTCTTGTAGGTCCTCCAGAAGATGCCTAGCGGCTCTCTTCTGTAAAGTAGGGATCAAAACAACACACCCTATGGGGTGCTAGGATTAAGTGATCAGGGGGGCAACACCACATAGCCAAATATAATTTGGCATGGAAGTTGCAGGCCATTTATCCAAAGACTCCCACCAGGCTAAAGCAAGATGAGGATTTTGAACCAAGGTCTTCTCCTGCAGGGGGAGGAGGGGACCCCTTTCTGCAGATCAGCCGAGGAAATGAGTGTTACACCTTTAAATCAGGAATTGACATACTTTTTCTTTAAAGGGCCAGGTAACAATTATTTTAGTCTTTGTGGACCATATTGTCCCTATCACACCCGCTCAACTCTGCCGTTATAGCATGAAAGCAACCATAGACAGTGTGTCAGTCTTTATTTACAAAACCAGAGGATGGGCTGCTTTTGACCTGAGGGTCAAGTTTTCCAACCCCTGTTCTAAATCATAGTCCAGGGAGCGCTTCGTCATATTCTAACCAGCATGTTGGTTCTAGGGGCCGACTCACGATGACAGTGACAGAAACAGTAATAACAGTAATACATCAGGCCCTGCCCTGGAGACTGCTCTAATTGTATCACTGCTCACAACCCTCCCAGCAACTGGATGAGGAGATACAGTGATCCTCTCTTTGTAAGAGAGCAAACTGAGACTCTGAGAAGCAAAAGCGCCCGTGTTTAAGGGGTGGGGTCCGTGTTTGTCAGATCTCCATGATTCAAAGTCCTATGCTTTCTTTCCTGCTTTGCTCTGGACGAGCTAATGCATAGGAAGTTGTCCCTGTTGAGATATAAGGTATGTTGCTTTGTCCCTAAAGGAGGGCAGTGCTCAGTGGCACGTCTTTAGACTTAACCCAGTGAGTACACCAATTGGTCTGACCTCCTTTCTGCAGTGCTTCTCTTCCTAGATAGATGGCTTTGCCGTGGCCCTTTGTTTTGCCTCAGTGCCAAAGGGAGCCCCAAAAATCTCTCCTGAAACCCCCATATATGATCTCCACCATCTGGAGTGAGCAGCTGTGTCTTTGCTTGCTGTAGAATCACTGTCAGCCCCTCTTGCTTACACTGTCCTCCATGGCATAGCCCCAAAGTCCACCCTGGCCTACACACTCTCCAGTGCCAAGCGGTTTGCTGGGAGCCTCCCTAGCCATCAGTGCCCTCGGAGGCTGATGTTTGGGCCTTGAAAAGTGATTGTATTCGTCTCAGGGAGAAAGTTATGTCCACATCCACAGAGAAACTCAGTTCGGCCCTGGAACATCATAGAGCTATAACCTTCAGGGTCAGCCCACAATTAAAGTGCTTTTAGATCTGATCTGTTTGAGTTGGATATTAAAGCAAATAGAGTTATTCCTTGTGATGTGAATAATATCATGAGAGGCTTTAGTCAAAGGTCGGTTGGCACCTTGGATAAATCAGTGGGATTCTAGCTGGTGACTGGCCTGTGGCCCTCGAAAGAGAATGTAATGGTCTACATTTTATTAGTTTCAGGTGTCTTTTGGCCCAAAGCATTTAGACTGATTTGAATGCAGCTGAGTTTTTGCTCAGACCATCAGGTCCCTAGGCCAGAAATTTAAGGACAATTGGGAACTTTCCTTGTTTTTGCAATATTTCCAAATATGAGCTCTGGTGCTTGATTGTCCTAGCTTAGCCTCCAGCTTTACCGTCTGAGATGAAGTTACGGAGATTAAATGAAATAAGATATCTGAATCACATAATCAAGTCCCTCCATATATTAGGTGCTGCATAAATGTTAATTGTTAATAAGGTTGCATGCTTAATCTACCTGGAAACATGAGATTAGATAGCTCCTCCTCTACCCAAGAGACTTTAGAAACTCAAAGACTGCTATCAACAGTGTCTCATGGCCCTTCTGGGCATGACTTTTAAAATTATTTGTACATTTGTTTCAGAAGGGAACAAGATATACTAGTAAGGCCGAGCTGGAAAAAAGTCAGCCTTGAAAATTAGAGATGAAAAATTCTAGCACCAATCAGCGTATCTTCGCCTTACCTGCCTTACAGATTGGCAACTGAGCAAGAGAAAAGTGGCATCAGGTGAGGTCAGGATAGGCTGATTGTTTTCTGGCTAGGTCTTATTTTGGGGGAAAGAGGTAGCAGTGAATAACAAGGTTTAATTTTATTCGTTCATTTGTGGTACTATGGATTAACCACATCCTCAGCCCTTTTTTAGTTTTCATTTCGAGACAGTATCTTGCTAACTCACTACATTTCCTAGATTGGGCTCCAGCTGTGACCTTCTTCCCTCATCCTCCCTCAGTGTTGAGTTACAGACGTACATCACCATGCCCAGCTACAAGACTTGTCTACTAGGAAATTGGGTTCAGCTCAAAAAGCCTACCAAATGCTAGCTATATGTCTTGGAACAATTTAGTTATCCTCCGTTTCCTTGCCTGTAAACCAGGTGGTGCAATATTCTAAGTGGCTTGGATTAAAAGAGGAAGTGACTGGAAGAGGCTTAGCCTTACCTTGGATGCTGATGCTAGATAAGGCTCAGCCTTGCTCCTGCACCAGGCAGTGGACTCATACTGTGTGTGTGTCAGGCTACCCATCTCCCAACAACCCACTAGACAGGTGCTGCTGTTTATCTCCATTCTTCCCCTGTCACTTTCTGAGACTGCCACTTGCCCTGGGAAGCAGAGCGGGTCACATCTCAGATCTGCTTCTGTTTTCTTTCTGTAAAATAGAGATCACATTTATCTCTTTACCACACTAGAGCATTTTAGGGATAAATCATTTCAGAAATGCATCAAGTTTCTGTGTTCTCCCAAGGCCAAGTACGTTTCTGGTTAATTAGTGAACAGTTTTGGCCAGGACTTGGTTGTTGGCTGGTTCACATGTTCATTCATCCATGGAATATGCTTTTTATCCTTTGAGCAGATCCTGAGCAAGACACTGAAGCTAAGACAGATGAGACCCAGTTCTGCTTTCCATAATCTCTCAGCCTAGTATTTGTTCCCATAGTAGAAAAATTCCAAAGGTTCATTTTTCAACGTCTGCTTTTCCTTCTTTCTATGGTTACTACATTATCTGTCTCTGGTTGGGGTTGGGAATGTCTATCCCATGATATTTTCTTAAAGAATTATCCCCGTAAGATCAGTCTGAGCTGTAACAGATATTTCAGTGTTACAGGTTTTTGAGTTTGGGATCTAACACTTGAGCGCACTCTCCTTTACAGCCAAGGAAGTAAACATATCTTGCAGGGTTCTTGAAAATGACAGCTGGTGGAGTCAGCTACTATTTTTCTTGCTCTTCTAGCGACCTTGAGGGGTTGAGGGTGTGGATTTTTCATTGGAGGCTGCAGGTAGGATCATGACAGTCATCTGGGAAAGGTCTGGGCTGGGAGATGGAGTGACCTTGGAAGGGTCAGGGCTTGACACACATTGGAGTGGGACGGCGTGGGGATGCGGGGACCCCTCCCCCATTTTGCTTCACAGCCTGGTGAGCTAGACTTCCATTAGCCACCAGAGGGCACTCTTAAATCCGTAAGGCCCGGCCTGGCTACTTGCCTTTGTGCCAATGCTATGGTCAAGATTTCTGTTGCCTTAAAACAAGCCCCAATGTCTGTACTGTTTTATTTCCCTAAAAAACTCGTATCTGTCTACTCATTTATCTTCTGGTCTTTCCACTAGCTCTGATCTCAGGAAACTTTATTATACAGCATGGATCACTAGATCCGCCCGTTTCTAAAACCGTGCCTAGCATAAGACTCGATGCTGCATGAGTTCTTTACAGCCACAGTATGAAACGGCCACATTAAGTGGATTGAGTCTACGTTGAGTGTATTGTCCTACAGTTCTGGAGGTCAGAAATCCAGAGCCAAAATCAAGGTGTGTGTAGAGCTGCTTCCTTCTAAATCTTCAGGGGAAAATGTATTTCTTGCCTTTCTCAGCTTATGGATGCCAAGCTTAAGAGGGTTAGAAATCATCCTTTCCTGCATTCTTCCCAGACACAAGTAGGATGTGCTGACAGTTTAGGCTGGAATGGAGGAGGATGTAGGACTAGAAATATCCAGCTTCTTCCTATGTTTTAAACCCAACTCGGTCACTGATTAGCTAGAGCCAATTGCTTATTGTTTATATTGTTTCTGAACCTCAGTGTTCCCATCTGTGAAGTGGGAATGAAATTAGCTTTTGTTTATTGAGCCACAGTTATATCACCTGGATTAAAAATCCCAATTGTCACCTTTATTTGCCTTGGACAGAGCATAATGTCTAGGTTTCCTTTTGGTTTGGTTTGGTTTTGCTTTGCTTTGCTTTGTTTGAGGCAGGGTCTCACTACACAGTTCAGGCTGGCCTTGAACTCACTTTGTAGCCCATGCTGACCTTGAACTTATGGTGATCCTCCTGTCTCAGCCTCCCTAGTGCTGGGATTATAGGCGTGCACCACCACACCTGGCTAGATTTCCTTTTGATGAAATACAGTTAATGATAATGGCTGACACAGCACTCATGTACATACACTGCTGTGTTTATTTTTTTCAACTTTATTTTAAAAATAAAAGAAGGAAAACATATTAACAGACAGACATCCATTTACAAAATAGCGTAAGAACAATACAAGCAATGCAGAGTTATAGACAAAGTAATAGGAAATTATCCATGGTTGTTGTATTACGTATTAATATCTTCAAGTGGTTTCTCCGGAGAACAAATAGAGACATGCAAGACTGATCAAACGATTAATCATTAACTGTTCTCACATAGGTGAACTACTGACTTCTACCACTTTTCTAACACCACTGTGTTTAGATTAAACGAGGGGGTTTATACAAATTCATTGGAACCCTGTAGAAAGAGCAGGGTTTCTAATCGTCTTGGCACATGGTAGTACTCAACAAAAGGCAGGTCTGTTACTACTACTTTTCTTGTTTCCAATTTTCCTCTTCTTTCTTCTCTTCTTTTTCTTTCTCGTCACCCTGTTTTATCTGATGTCCTTGTTATACCCGTATATGTTTTTCCCCTGTGTAACTCACCTGATTTCAGACTCACCAAGTCAGAGCCTGAGTTTTTTGTTATAAAGCTGTGCATTATATGGGTGCTTTATTAATACTGGTTTCTAAACTAGGTTTTCTGGTTATCGCCCTGACTACCAGGTGGTTTCAAAGGCCAGGGATCCTGAGTTTCTCTTCTTTCTTCCAATTAGAGGTTCCCACCCACCCTCATATTGAGGATTGAACCCAGGGAATACTAAAGGCCCAGCCCTTTTTTATTTTGTTTTGAGACAGGGTCTCACTAAGTTGCTCAGGCTGCCCTTGAATCTGCAGTCCTCCCACCTTAGTCTCCGAAGTAGCTAGTATTACAAACTTGTACCACCAGGCCAGGCCACAGGTATTTCCAAGAGACTATGGATAGTCAGACCTTTGAAGAGGGAGAAGTTCCTTCCAACTCTTTCCCTGCCCATGCCCTAGAAATGAAAACATCCAAGAAGAAATGTCCATTACTCCACCGCTGAGACTGAAGGCAGCAGGGATGTGCACCTTTCTGCCTCCATATCTGCATGACTCGTTATCAGAAAATTAGAGTAGAAAAGAAGCTTTTGTGCAGCTATGGAGACATCTTAATAGCTGCTTTGATTGTTAAACAGAAGTTTCCGTATGGGCTTAATTGCTGTAAATGTTATTTGCCTCCTCTGTTATGATAAGGCCTCCATTCTCATAGGTTTGTCCCCTTCCCTTTCAACAGTTTCCCTCGGCTTTAAGGTTTGCATTGGCAAGTTTAATGAAATCCAAACAAAGAAAGTAAAGAGAGGATCTCCAAGTTCAAGTCTGCACACCCACACAGGAAGCGGTCCTCTGGTTATTACAGCTTTAGACTAATGATGCTCTGGCTGCTTCGTGTAATTGGCAGAGTTCACCCCTTCAATCAGATATTGGGAAATGAAACCAAACTACCAAACTTAATTATATCTACTTTAAAAGAAGATGATGTAACAGAATAAATAGGCTATGAATCTAACTGTGAAATATACTTATAATAAACACTGTTTGTTCTCTGCTCACTTGAGCCTCCTGAACTCCAGGTTGGGGTTTTAAATTTTTGCAAAGTTTTTTTTTTTTCCTATGTATGTAGGGGGGCAATGCATTGTTAGGAAGGAGTTAGCTACAGAAGAAGAGAAACATTTACATAAAAATTTTCAACCTTAAAGCTATTGTTATTTGGGACCAGTTAATTCTCTTATTTGGGTTGGGAGGTATCCGTCCCGACATATAGGATGTTGAAAGGCATCCTTGGCTTCACCACACACACACACACACACACACACCCTTCTCAAAGTGCCCCAGACATTGCCAAATGTCCCCTACGGGGTAAAAGCTATGGTGGTTAATAACACTGGTGTAGTAGCTCCCCAAAGACTTCAAAATAATTGCAGTTCTGCTGGTGCGTGCTTGTTGGACCTTTGTCAAGTCGTTGCACCTCTCTGAGCTCCTTGGTCTTCCCTTGCACAACCAAAATAATGACAGCAGTCACACAGAGACATAGCTTCCAGGTTTAAAGTGCATAACATAATGCCTAGCACATATTGAGAGATCAATAAACTCTGTGTTTCTATTACAATAACCTTGGACTCAGCAAACACATATCAAATACTTACTCTGCTTCTAATACATGCTACGAAGTAGTAAAGTGAAGATGGAGGCCTGGTTCTTACTTTTGCAGAGGTGGCAAATATAGACCTACTGGTACTACCTTGTTCTTCATTCATGGCAGAAATTACTAGTCAACCTTGATGCTCTCTCCCCTTGAGCCTCAGAATCCTTCTCAACACAATGCTCCGATTGTCCTCTACTCACGGTGCATGTGTTGCTGCTGACTTTGTAGATTGCTCATGAGGAGGCCACCCCTTCCTCTCCAACACAGCCTGTAGGAATTAACAGACAGTGTCTTTCCTCCCACATCTGATTTCAGTCCCCAAAGGAGGTAGGAATGAGGAAAAATGCTTTTTAACATTTTAATTCATTTTTCTTTCTTGCCTTCTTCATTTCCCTCAGAAAGTGAAACAAGCAGTCTAATGGGCTTTGAGCTTGATGGCATCTAGACTTTAGTTAAACAAGAGGAAGTTCCACAGGCTGTACCTGTCACGGGCACATCACACTGTCTCTCTCTTGAGTTTCCTCTGCCCTTTGGGTCTTCGAAAATTATTAGCACTCCCAGAAAGGGTCCCACTTTCCAAGAGCAGAGTTGGAGTTCCTGGAAACAGCTTTCAGATGGCAGCTGACAGTGTCATTGGACAGAGCGGAGGAGTGAGTGGGCTGGGGCTACACGCTCTCTGATCAGTTCTGACATGCCCGATGCCTGGAATAGAGCACCACTCCATAACAGTTGTGTGAAAAATGAGGTGTGCACCTGCAGCCCTGGAAGCAGGAGCTGCCTCCGTCCATCTGGCCTGAGCAGTGAGAGCTGGTGTGTCGCTCAGCCGCTTCCTCTCGCCCTGTCTGATGGAGATGGCGCTGGCAGCACTGGTTCGTTTCTGCTGTTGTTTCACACCTCTCCTGGCCTGCGAGGTCTGTGAGGAGGCGGATGTGGACAGCTGCGCAGTGGAGTGGGGTGGGGGCTGGTGCTCAGGGTCTGCAGACTCCGTCAGTGAGGGAGTGGCAGTGTGTAGTTTGCTGAGATTTAGCCTAAAGCATGAAAGAGGAGGCCAGATGTGGACAGACACCCTAGCTGAAGTCTGCATATCTTATTGTTTCTTCTCCCATTCCCATTTATCATCCATCTATACACCCAACCATCCATCCATCTGTCCACTGCTCACCCACTGTTATCTGACCATGCATCCACCCACTTAACCCCTCCACCTATCCATCCATCCATCCATCCATCCACCCACCACTCACCATCTGTCCGTACATCCATCCACCCACCTAACCCACATGCCCATCCATCCATATACCCATCCATCCATCCATCGATCCATCCATCCATCCACCACTCACCCACTGTCCATCCACCCATCCACTCACATATCCATCCATACACACTCCCATTCTTCCATCTACCTCTGTATCCCCACCCACCCATCCTTCCACTCATATGTCCATCCACCTATCCATCTATCCACCCATCCATCTACTTATTACAGCATGACTAGGTGGCATGTGGTTGGACATTCTAAAACTATACAATATATGGAAAATGATATAGACCCCCATAGAGACTTTGGTCTTAAAATAAATGTACTTAAACAAAAAATGGAATAAGCTTGAAAAATATTAAGTAAATAACTTTATGGGTTGTACGGAGGCATGATGAAAATTGGGAAAGTGACACAATACTGGCACAACAGACATTTGGAACCTACCACATTATAAGGCTGCATGCAAGAGCGCAGGCTCTAATGTCCCTCGAGCATGGAATCGTAGCTGCTGTGTAGCCTACAGGCTATATGACCTGGAGTAAGTGACTTTTCTTGCTCATGCCTCAGTCTCCTCATCTGTGTAGTGGGCAACTTGGCAGGCCCTATGCTTGAGGTTGTTTTCAAAGGATGTAGCCAACTAAGTCATGTGAGTCACTCAGCGCATGCCTGGCACGTTAAGTGCTCTGTGAAATGGAAGGGTTGCCCAATATTTCATCTTTCCACAGCTGGTTTCTTTTAAGGCGTCTCCTGCCCGCACTGCCCCTGGGACCTTGCGTGAGTTTTCAGGTGACAGTCTAAACATCTGTCTCATTTGGTTTGGCTTATCAAGTGAAAGTAGGTGGTGTCCTTCCTGAGAGCAGCAAGCTTCTGTTTTCCTCCCAGCCCTACCCAGCCTGTGAGCAGCTGGGTAACAAGCTCCTCTTTGCTTTTCTCTCTCCACAGACACACTGTCAGTGCCACGCTGGTCCCCACAGATCCCTCGCAGAGACCTCGGCAACTCCATCAAGCACAGGTAGGCCGGATCGCCATGTTTCTGGGGCCCATGCCCCAGCCCCAGCCCCAGCCGCAGCCCCAGCCCCAGCCCCAGCTCTGTGTCACTGTGAGCCTCTCTCCTCTGCCAGGCCAAACACCAGAGTGGCAGCTGGGGCACCAAGACAAGACGTCTGCATCTTACAAACCTTGCCTTATCGAATTAGCACATAGTAGATAAAAGCCAAGGGTATGGAATCAGGCTGACCCAGGTTTTCCAGGCATAGGTAGAAAGCTTTGCAACCTTGAGGAATTTACTGAACCTCTCCCAAGCTCTATTTTCTCATCAAATAATTCTGCCTGCCTATAAAGTGGTTTCACAGATTAAATAAAATAATAGGTGTCAAATCCTTAGCATAGAGTCTCACGCATAATAATAAGTGGCATCATTGTTAAGGTAAATGCTTTATACTCTAATTTTGGGGCTTCTCACCTGGAAAACAAGATTAGCAGGCTAAACTCAATGGTGCATGTTCTCTGCAGAGGTGTGGATCAGTCCAGAGGTACATCCCCCCTGGGCAGGTAGGATGATTCCCCAGGATTATATCTGCCCTTGCTGTAAAGGGCCTTTGTCTGAACTGTTCATCTCTATGAGAAGTTCTTCACCATTTCAAATTTGACTTCTACACTTTGCCGCAGTATCTTTGCAGTCTCACCAGCTCAGTGTGGTTCAGAATGGGCAAGTATAGCCCTGCCCATTTGATAGATAAGGAAACTGAGTCCCTGGAAGATTGAGCAATGGGCTTAGAAGCTAATTTGCCCCCTCACTGTGTGCCCTTTGACAGCCCTGCAGAGAGTAGTCTGTGCTCTGGGCCCCTGTGAACTGACTGGGAGCTGGTTCACTCACTCATGGATTCTCTCCCCTAGGATTTGCAGGTTTCTGTGCCAGGGTTGCAGCACTGAAGAAGGTGCCGGGCCTGGGGGAGATGGCCAGCTAGAAGAGGGTCACTTAACAGAGCATGACAATACCGGTCAGGGTTATGGGGGAGGAACACCAGGGGCAGCACAAGCCACAGCCCAGGGCAAAGCGGAAATGAGCACTCTCAGAGGTGCCATCTTGTCAACAGTTTTTGAAAGAAGGATGTTGACAGGAGAACTGCTGAAACTCAAATGAGAAAACGTTGAACGAAGCAGTAAAGAATGTGCCATAGACACATCAGTGGGCAGGCTGTGAGCTGCAGAGAGAAGAGTATCAAAAATGCGGGCCTTTTGAGTGTTTGCTCCCTCCCACACCCTGACTCTCCACCTCTGCCTTGGCCAGGCTCCTGATTTAGCTGCAACCTTAGATGGGTCAGGCCCCTGGGTCAGCTCCTCCTCTGATTGGCCGCACCTATGATTCAGCCACATCCTCAGTTCTTTTCCAGCCGTGGGTTGGCCACGCCCCTGGTTATGCTCCTTCTCTGGATTGGCCGCACCCTCGAAGGACCACAACCTGGCTCAGCTCCACCCTTGAACTGGCCACGCCCCTGCTCAGCTACCCACCTGGATTAGCCACAGCCCTAGTTTTAGTGCTTCCCTAGGATTTACCAAATTCCTGGTTCAGCTCTATCGCAGGGTGGCCGGTGTCCTTGGCTCAGCTCTACACGGCGCATAGGCCCGATCCCCAGGCTTTCTCACCCTAACACTGGAACCTGGTAGTACCTGAGCTTCCGACACTGGTGCTCAGAGGAAGAAACAACCTGACCACCTTGCTAGAGGGGCTGGGACTCAGGATGACTTGTTTCTCTTCAGTCTTGCCACGTGTTCCTCTCCAGGCACAATGCCAGACTCACCCCAGCCTCGGTGAAAAATAGAATTAATATCTCATTCCCTGTCCTCAGTCACATCAGTCAGAGCCAGGGAACAAGGAGAGAGCTGGTCCTGAGGATAGGAGAGGGCTGGAGAGGGGAAAACACTGACACCAGCACACCTATCTGCCCTCCACTCCTGTGCTGCTGGCTGGTGGGTGAAGCACAGGCCCTTCACCACCCCCGAGAGCTGTCAAATCCTGCAGAACAGACCCGGCTGAACTTGCTGGTCCAGCTGAGGGACCCAAAGGGGATTAAGCAGCCCCCAGATCTAAAACCGGAGAGGGAACTTTTCCTTGGCAACCAGCATCTCTCCTTGGAATGTTGCTATTTGCTTAGCTATGGTGGCTTTGAGCTGCAGCTCATTCTGTTTGGAGAGGGACTGACCCAGATCAGGCAAGATGGCACAGCAGAGGGAGGCAGACTTCCCCTCCAAATGCTCAATCTCAAGTTATGTAAGCGCTTCCGATTTCCCTTTTGACACCTCAAAGCAGTGGAGATTAGATACAACTCCTGCCGACAGCGGCACAAATTGAAAATTAAAATTAACTGTGACCTGGCAACCTTCAGTACTTCTGCTGCTGCTTCATGTCTCAGGAAAGAAATCACCCAGCAACAAAGGGGAGGGCACCCAGGGAGATAATGTGATACACCTCTCCTCACGCTGGTGATAGCTATATGTGGGAGACCCCTAAATACCTTATATTTGGATCAGTTTGGGGAAGGAGATGAGCCGATGGTGAGACAGGGTTTGGGGACTCTGCAGGACTTTTCTCTGCTACAAAGCTTGGTGAGAGGATCCCCTTTGAAGCCCTTGAGGTGACAGGTGATGAGTGACATGCCTAGCAGTGTTGGGGAATGGCTCAGCTGGGAGACCCCAACTGGCTCTGTGGCTTTCTGATGGCAGTGCCAGCCTCATCAATTGCTCTGTCCCACAGATGAACCCGGCACATTGTAGGCCACCAGGCAGTATATGTCAAATGAACAAGTGACTGCTATGAATGTTCAAGGCAGTAATAGAGTCATAACCAATTCATTGAGCACTTACTATGTGCCAGGCATGTGTGCAGGCTTTGATGTTTGTGGCTTTAATGACCTTGTTTAATCCTCCCAACCACATATGAGGTAAATACTATCATTCTCCCCACTTTACAGACAGAGAGACTGGGGCTCCTTGTGATTTATGCAACTTGGTTAGGTCATCTGTCTTAGAGGAAGCAACACTAGAATCCAAGGCGAATGTACTCCCCCTCTAAACAGCAAGTTCTCCTAGAGATGCGTTAGTTGCTATTACCTGAGTCCTAAACATTTTCCATCTCTTTTCTGCAGGTTTTCTACCAAGTACTGGATGTCTCAAACATGCACAGTGTGTGGCAAAGGGATGCTTTTTGGCCTCAAGTGTAAAAACTGCAAGTAAGTGGCGGCATCTCAGAGTGACTTGTTGCCGAGGCTGATTTCAGATAGAGCCATGCTCATGGGCATTTAAGTTCTTGACTCATGGGCGATTTGTTTGCTTTAGATCTTAGAAACAGGTCTTATATGAACCTCTGTGTTTGTGTTGGGAGCCAATTTTGAATAAGAACCAAAGCTGACGGAAGATGGTGAAAATACCTAATGCTATGGGCTGGGGTTCACATTTTTATAGCTTTGAAGATCAGGGGTAGTTGACTTGTTCTCTAGTCAACCAGACAACAAATATTTTTTTGCAGGCCAAAGGGTTTCTGTTGCAGGTACTCAACTCTGCCCCCTGTAGCTCAAAACCAGGCATAGACAATACAGACATAGACCAATTAATAAAAACAGGCTGCAGGCTCACTTTGGCCCTGAGGTTTCTGATCCCTGAGTGGAAAGTTTCGCAAACTTTCCTCCTCTGTTCTTTCATCTCACGGTATCTCTCTGAAGGAGTGTTATGATTTTCCCCATTTTACAGATGTGAAAGCTTAAGTCTCAGCAGAGAAAAGTCACAGCTAGGAAGTAGCAGTCAGGACTTGAACCCAGACCCCCTAAACCTGTTGAACTCATCTTAGTGATTTCATCTTAGTGTTGAGCTCTTGTGGGAAGGCTGGACTGCCTGAACTCTCTCTGTAGGCCCATTCCAGGCCATGGATAGCAGAAGGGAGGGAGGGGGCAGGAGAAACTATGTCAAGATGTCATAACTGGTAGCTGCATGACCCTGGACAAGTCGCCTCACATTTCTGTCACTTGTATTATCCTCTGTGTGAAAGGGAAAGTAAACGTATCTTCCTCAGGTGGCAGTGAGCATTCATTAACTCAACACAGTGGGTACGCAGCATAGTCGCTGGCTCAGTGTTCAGTCCTCTGTAAAGAGTTACCAGTGCCTTTCTGTCCAGCCTCTCTGTCCCCTTCTGTCAACATGTATTAAATACCCTCTCAAGTCCAGTTCCTCAGAATCGAACATTTGAATATCACGTTTTCTCTCATATATGGAATTTTAAAAACAAAAACAAAACAAAGAACGAAAGTAGAAAGAGGTCTGTTAGAGAAAAGGAGGGGACGAGGACAAGGAGGGTCACAGGGTGAAATGATTCAAGTATGCTACATGCATATGCGAAGCCCATGTGTAACTAACATGCACTAACAAAAAATAATCCTGGGAATCCCTCCTTCCCCTCTAGCCTTGTGCTTCCTGCCTAGTCCAGTCCAGGTGGAGAGCTCTCATTTGGGCCCCCCTCAGACCTCCCCACGTCTGTGCCTTGTGATGGGTGTGGGGTAACAGCAGGGCAGAGCCCTCCTTCTCTGCACCTGTCCCCATTCAGCCCCACAGTCTCGCCTGAGTGATGAAGGTAAGGCTGAGCTCCCATCCCTCCCGGAGTTGGTAGGATTAATTAGTTCCAACCCCTGAGGAGCCTTAAGTTCCACAGTAGTGGGGGAGGTAGAGCAGTGATTACCAAGCATTAGACTGTGAAGTTGCCATCCCACCAGTGTCCTCGGTGGCCCCTGGTTTTCCTGACTCCAACAGACATGAGACCAGGGCCTCAGGTCTGGCTCACCTGCTGTCTGACTGCCCCTGGACATGTGCTGGGGAGACCTGTCTCATCTCCCTCGAGTCACACCGTGTTCTGTAGGAGAAAACAGCAGCTTTCACATCCTCACACCTGCTGCGTGGAGACTTTGAAGTCAAGTAATTACGTGACAGGGACGCAGCCAGGAGTCAGCAAGGCTGAATACTTCCCAAGCCATTTCAATTTGCCGCACTGGAGGTGGAACTCAGAGGCAGCCTTGGCCCTGGTGCTCTCTGTTCTAGAAGTAATGAGCGAAAGCAGCTGGCCTGCCGAGGGTGGGGAGAGGAGGCTGGGTGGGTTGTCAGGAGCATCGGTTTGGAAGCAGCCAAAGATGGAGTTTGGGTCCCAGCTCCAGCACTGAACTCCTTGAGTGAGCCTACACTCTTAAGCAGTTTGTTGTCTTGAGCTTTATTTTCACATCTGCAAAATGGGCAAGGTGTTAGTGCACACCACAGACTGTCCCTATCCCAGATTACAACATTTTATCCAAGAATATTCCTTCTCCTCTGTCTTGTGCACAAATAGCCTCTGGCATAGAGGAGGCATAATTCCAAACCAAGCCATGGTTGGATTACACTGGCAACCTCACCAGTTTGCTCAGCCCTTAGAAAAGCGAGCAAAACACGGAAGGCAGCTGCTGCAGCTGCTGTGAAGTTTCAGCATGCTTCAGGGTCTTAACATTGTACTTGTATCAACTACAACAGAATTTAGAGCTATTTCTACTCTGTAATTATGAGCACGAGTTACTGAAAGCAGTTGAAGTTCAAAGCTACTCTCCTGTAAATAAAATCCTGCAATGTTTGCATTGATTAACGTGAGGGTGGATGGCAATTTACATGTGTTTGCAAGGATTGACAGTTTTGGACCGCTTAGGAGCTGATGGAAGGGCTGGATGAGGGGTACAAATGAGTAACACACAGACTCCATGGTCAAAGAGTTAGGAGGAGGGAGGCACCCTTGTGCAGAAAGAACACCAGCAGTGACATTTCAGAGGTGGCAGCAAGCACAGAGAGACAACGGGCAGAACCATGTGTGTACTTGTGCAACTGTAATACTATGGGCTGAGCATCCCCTATCTGAGACGCTCCCACCTGGAAGTGTTTCTCGAGTTACAGATTTATTATGATTTTGAAATATCTGCATGCACACAATTAGATGTCTTGGAGATGGGACCCAAGTCCAATTATGAAATTTACTTAGGTTTCATATCCACTTATGCACATAACCTGAAAGCAGGTAACTTCCTGCAATGCTTTTAGTGCATGTGGGTTTTGACTAAAGCTCATGATCACATGAGGTCAGGTGGGGGATTTTCCACTAGAAGAATCCAAGTTTTGGGTTTGGGGCCAGTTTGGATTTCAGATGTTCAGATTAGAGATGCTCAGCTGTGATATATTAAGGAAAGCAACAGGGAACAAAGCAGACAAAATCCCTGTCCTGGTGGAATTTATGTGCTGGTGGGGGCTGGAGGGTGGACAGACAGTAAGCAAAGTAAATTAGTTCAAATAGATCTTGTGATCAGATGATGCTAATACTAAGAAGGAAACACAAAACAGGGAGGGAAATAGGAGGAACCTGAGTAGGGGCTGCAATTTCAACGGAAGGAGTCAGGGAAGGTCTCCTGTCTGAGTGAGAATACTAGAAAAGTAGGAGCGGAGCATGTGGCCCAGGTCCTTCTGAAGCAGCAGAGACATGGATCTGAATCTTCCCAGAAGGAAACAGTTTTTTAAAAACTGAGCGATCCTGTTCTGTGAGTGTCTGAAAGCCCCTTGGGTGGCAGGGATTGGATTAGATGGTGGGCCCAGCCCAGCTGCCTGAGCACTACCCGATGCAGCAGGTACAACAGCAGGGATGCAGGCTTTGGGGCATAGAGTTGAACTTTGGTTCTGCCTCTCTTAGTACCAGGCTGCCCCCTGGACCTGCTAAATCCAAATTGGCATTTTAACAGGGTCTTGGTCAGCTGGAAGCACTGCTCTGAGGGCTGTTTGGGAGGTTTTCCTTTACATTGCAGGTTTCAAGCTTGAACGTGCATCTCAGTGCTCTGTAGGATTTGTTAAAACACAGATTCCTGGGCCCCAACCCCAGAACCTCAGATCCGGTAGTGCTGGGATGGGTCCCCAGAATGTACCTTTGCAGCAGGCTCCCAGCAGGTGCTGATGAGCTGGCCCTGGGCCCCCACGTTGGGAAACACTACAGAAAAGTAGGAAGTCTTAGAACTCTATCGTCCAGCTGGACAGCTCATAAAGTGAGGTGTTTTTGTAAGAAAGGACAGGCTTTGCTGATTATTTTCCAAGCTCTAGTGCTCTTACATCTATTGGTCTCATTTTCTAGATTTGAGTCTTCCTCATCATTGTCTTCCCAGGAAATTCACTGAGAAAATATTTCTGTGATGAGTGAAAAAGACAGCATCTGATTAAGAACCCAGGCTATAGGACAGACATGCCCATCTTTGAATCCTGGCTCTGCCACCAACTGGCTATGTAATCCCTTCTGAACCTCAGTTTCTTCTCTATATGATGGGGATAATATCTTCTTAGCTAGATTGTTAAAGAAAAAAACACCCAAGTAAGGTAATTGTTAAGCAAGATGTTCGCCCTAGTACCTAGCCCATTGTAAGTGCTTAATTAATGATTAAGATAACAGTATTACCAACTTGATGAATTAACTTTAGGTGGCCCCTCCACCCAGGAAACCAGACACTTCTTCGCGTCTAACCTCCTTCCCTCCCGCTTCAGTTTAATGCCCACTTCCTCCGGAATTATCATCAGCTGTCTTGTTGGCATTCTGAATAGAGAGATTAATGAACTAATAGGAAATCAAGACTCCGAAAGCAATTTGCAGTTATCTAAATCAGGACGTTTTCATCTAATAGGTTCATGAGCACAGAATGGAGTTGGGCTGCGTGGTTGGATGTCAGCACAATCCACGTATTGTCTGATAACTGTGGATTCAGCTGGCACAAGTTTGCTTGTGCAGTCGGATACTGGTGGGTTTCCCTGCCCTCGATCATGTGCTATCTGCATCCTTCTCCCCTCGGCTCCTCACATAGGTTTCTGCAGAGCTGAGGTCTGGGTCCTTGGGCGCCTCTCTGCCTTTGCCTTTCTTGCAGAAAAAAATGCACAGTAGTGATCTGGGTGGTTTATGCTCTGGAAAAAGAGAATTTAAGCCGAGCTGCATTTCCTTCCTGCACAGGCTGGCCTGTGGAAGTGAAGGAAACAGCTCCTCAAACCACCAGTGCAGAAATAGCGTTTGAACTATCTTCTGTTTGCTGTCACCACCCTATTCTCTCTTCTCAGAGATTATGCCTTGGCTCTGGCTAAGTAGCCAGCCCTGGATAAGCATCTGCCATGAGAGGACGCTGCTGCTACATGAGGGTGAGGGTGGAAAAGGCACACTTGATGTCCTCAGTCACTCACAACCATTGTCAGTTCTCAGGTGCAGCCCCTGCCTCGCCTGTCTCAGGATCAAGGTAGAAGTGGGCAGTTGCCTCTTCCCGAGTCCCCTGCAGATTTCCTGGCCCAGATTCTGGGGATAAGAGCCTAGAAATCTTCAGTTTAACAAGCCTCCCTTAGAATTATTTGTACTTAAAAGTGAGCAAGGAATTTGGATGTAGAGGAAGCTATACCCCACGTGGTAGATAATCCTAGCATTGTGACAGTGCTGCTGGGTACCCCAGCATGGGGGTCTGTTGTGCACATGGAGGGAGATTGTCCCCCAAGGTCTTTGAAACTGAGTCTTGAAGGAAGAGGGTTTAGCCAGGTGAAGCAGAGGGAGGGTCTGAGCACAGGCTTGGAGCAGGAGTTCAGAGGCTTTGAGCAGGTTCTGCAGTTGTTTTTGCAGGCAGACACCAGGGTAGAGAGGAGGCTGATTCTGGGGCCCCAGTCCCAGTCCACCTATTGCTGTAATTCAAGAGCTGCTGTGGCTTGAGGCTCAAGATGGCCTGGTGATGTAAGGTAGGGGTTGCTCACAGCCTATCCAGCTTTGCTCCTGCAAAAGCAGTCTCGGACTCTGTAGCCCTCCTCCTCTGGAGAACAAGTTGTTTGCCAAGGACAAGGCCATGGAGTGGAGCATGCTAGAGCCAGGATCGCCATTCTCTGAGTGGCAGAAGGGGGAGCAGCAGCCAGCAGCACTGGGGACAGCATCTGCTTCACCCAGAGGTGCTGGGCCTAAGCCCTTCTCCTTCCCCCAGCTCAGAGACAGTGGTCACCTGATAATACAGGGTGCAAAGTCCCAGCCTCCTCCCCTGGAACAGACAGACAGATAGACTTTGGGGTGTAGTTTATGTCCCCACAGTGCCCTGTGGGGTCAGACTGATTCTGAATTCACCTGAAACCACGTTCTTTCTTTGCTTCTCCCCATTTTCTGTCCTGCCCCCTAAAACTTAAGCAGATTTTTCCTGATGGGATCCCTCAATAATGATCACTTGCAAGAATATCCATCTTGATAGCTACTTCTAGGGAATCGAACATATGGTGGTAAAACAGCAGCGGGGATGCAGGCTTTGGGGCACAGAGTTGAGCTTTGGTTCTGCCTCTACTGCTTCTTTACTGTGTGATCCAGGGAAAGTTTCTAAACCTCTCAGATGCACAGTAAGGTAAATATATTCATCAGTATGATTAAGATATGAGTGCCCCATTCACATGAAAGAACAGGGATTCCTTCAAGTCAGAACCTTTAAATACATTGCTCAACACTTAGAAACTGATATTCTCTTAGTACAGAGTATAAAAAGAAACACCCCCACTGAATCACTTCCTTGGGTAGAAGCGGAATTTCTGGAAAATTGGGCATATCTTATAGTTCTTGTTCTTCATTTTCCTTTTGGGATTTTCCAAAGCACACAGCTTCTAAGAAGAAATATGAAAGGGTGTATTTTGGGGCTTCTCTATTGGCATCTGGAGGTAGCTAATTCTTTGGTGTGTGTGTGTGTGTGTGTGTGTGTGTGTGTGTGCCCGTGCACATGTGCAGGGCTGGAGGCTGTCCTGTAGGATGTTTAGCAGCATCCCTGGCCTCTCCACACTAGATTCCAGCAGCAGACCTCCACTCTGGTTGTGAAAACCAACAAATGTCTCTAGACATAGCCAGATATCCCCGGGGGGACAGGTACAGAATTGCTCCTGGTGGAAAACCACGGGTTTATATTATCACTCATTCCCAGCCAAGGAATCTTATGCATTACTCTGTTTTAGACTCTCAGCTATCAATTGCTTGCCCCAGGCATGGGCCTATTACTCAACTATCCAACTTACGGGGGAATTATAAGAATCTTACTGAGAGGCTATAAATGTATTATACAGTTACCTACCCTATAATTAGAGGATGATTGTAAGGATTGTAGTCCCACTTACAGGCTGATTCCCATTCTAGCTTGCTTGGGACATTCCTAGGCTTAGGAATGGTCCACACTGAGTCCCAAGTGCTCAGAAACCGCTGTCAGTCCTACATCGGTCACTTTGCAACACAGGCTTGTCCATGCTGTCTCACATCACTTGTGTGTCCATCTGAGGCCACTGCCCACTTCTGTAGCAGTAAGACCCAAGACTGTCTCCCTACTAAGATAAATGGCAGTGTTAGGAAGCCTGGGATAAGCACTACAGGCTTTCCAGTTTATTCCAGCAGCATTTTAATACTGTCTCTAAAGTTCCATCTCTTGCCTGCAGCAGCTGGCTGGACTTGCTCACACTTGTCTCTGTCCATGCCAGCTAACTTGCACTTAGTGAACATGTGCTCCCAGCTTTGCTATGTTGTGGGATCTTTTTAGTCTTTCTCCACACCCCCTCCCCTTTCCCTCCCCCCTCCCCGCTCCCTCCCCCTTCGAGAAGGATCCCTCTTTGGAAACAAGAAGGATCCTGCGTTTCCTTCTTCAGCTGCCCTCTGTGTTTTCCTCCCCTAACTCTTGCACCAAAATACAACATTTTAGCTAAAGATGTTCTGGTTTTTTGCAAATTGACTCCAGTCATAGGTCATTTTGAGGAAATGAAAGTGCAAAGAAAGCAGCCAGGATTGGTGGGACCACTGGGTGTGCTCATGTGCCCGGATCTTAGCACACTGGACAGAGGATGAGCACCGATGTTGCAGCTGCCGCCAAGTTCCTGGAAGCCTCGGCAGTCTGTATGGCAGGCAGGATATTGGCAGGATATAATTATGAACATGCATTTCAGAGATCACCAGCCTGGATCTTGAACTTACTTTTCTATTAATAGAAACGCTTCAGTTTTTGCAATTATGGAGTTAATGCTCCCTTATGTGCACTTTTTTTTTTACCTATTATAAGCAAAACTTTGGGTCCAATTACAGTTGTATGTGAGGGATGATCATACTTCTCCTGGAAGCTCGAGTGGGCATCGGATGTGACGACACTGATGACAATAACCGCGGTGATACTGTGGGGCGCAGTCGCGATGTCAGGCATTTTGCTAAACACTGTGTGCGTGATCTCACTTAGTCCCTGAGACAGCTTCGAAAGGTAGATACAATCTATTATGATCTCCATTCTACAGATGAGGAGATGGAGGTACATGGCTGGCCCGAAGTCTCATGCTGGGCTGATAGGTTAGTCAAACACAGATCCTACTGATTGACGGCCACAGATGCATTGCATGGCCCAGGCCTGGCCACGCAGTAGGTCACAACCACTGCCGGCCCCTTTTCCACCCTGGAACTCCACGTGCAGAACAGAGTACAGGAACCTGGTCTCAGCCTTAACCTTGAGCCAGAGCCTTTCCACATCCCATCCCAAGCCAGCAACAGTCTCCCGCCGTGTCATCCTTTCTTGCATTGAACGATGAGACATGAACCTTGTTCTGGTGAGCACCTCCAGGTCCGGGGAGCCAAGGATACTCTACAGCCACTTACTCCTCTTTCAGGGAAGTTGGGGAAGGAGGGAAGGAAGGCAACTTGCACAACTCACAAATCTACAGCTTCCCTTCCCCCTTTGGGCAAGAACAGTCCGGATGATTATTCATATCACTGAATGCTGAGGTCTGACTCATAGCTCAGTACCCGCCACGTGCCCTTTGCTCATTTGTTGAGTTTTTCTTCCTCTGAGTTGTAGGCTAATGAGCTAGACCCCTCCAAGCTAACAAGGGGCGGGGTGTTTGGGTATCCCCTTCTAAGAGCTCACAGAGGCATTTCTGGAGGAACTGTTCCTATTAAGAGGCCACAGGGAGCCAAAATGAGACCGAAGTGGTTTGTCCGGGCATTGGATGGAACAGGCCCATTGCAAAATAGGTAAAGATCTGGCTTAGAGATTCTGCAAGCCTTCAGGAGCACTTGATGCAGTGACCCGGGAAAAGGAAGGCAGGTGCAGACAGGAGGAAGACAGTGGGAGGCAACTCTGCTGCCCTTTCTCTGCAAGTATGTGCAGCCACAGGGTTCTTTCCAGAAGGCTCATCCAGCACTACTTCCCCATTTAAAGTCCTCCACTGGGCTCCCATGCTCTCAGGATAAAATTCAGGCTCATGATGCGAACCTGAACCATTCTTTGCTTAACTCCACACCTGTCCCTCTCCTCCCTCTGCTCCTCGTGCCAGGGCCTCGGCTTCCCTGAGCCATCAGTCCCTGCAGCAGGCCGTGTACCCGCTCACTGACATGTCTCTACACCCCTCGCTTCCACCTGATCTATGCTGCACGCCTCTGCGAGCTTCCACTCACCTTCCAAACTCACCTCAGCCCTCACTTCTTCCTCCAGGAAGCCCTCCTTGACTCCACTCAAACCTAACAGTCCCCACTGCCCCTCCCTGTCATGCGTTAGAACATGCTACTTTATTGTATGTTTCTCTCACCTGCCTGAGCCCCTGACCTGGCCTTACCAAGTTGAGGGTAGAGCTCTGTGTGTTGTTTGCTCCGGGACAGGTGCAGGTGCATGGGCCATGCTGAGTGCTCAGTAAACATTTGTTGGTTGAATGATCATTAAAGGGAAAGGGGATCTACACTGCAAGGCCCAGTAAGTGGGGTTCACATCAAAATGGGATCATTTCTATGAGGCAAATTTAAAGCCATGAGGTGAGTAGAAAGATGTTCATGCTTGAAGTCATAAGTGGATTTAGACCTCTAGACACTGAGCTCCTTTCCAGATTGTAAGGCCCTTAGACGAAGAATCTTGCCTGCTTTTATTACATCCCATGGCCTAACACAGGAGCTGGCACCAAGGAGAAACGCAGTAATGGTTTTTGTGTGCATGAATGAATGGTCTCCACTCTCCTCTTTACTGCCTGTATGGCCCGATTGCTTCATGGGCCTCAGTCTTCTTGACTTTGAAACAGGTGCAATAAGATGCACCCCTTGCTAGTCTGTCATTCAGAATAAATGGGTTATGTGAGAGCCCCAGGCTCGATGTTGGTACCTGTTTAATATTTCCTCACTTGGGTATTAGGGCCAGCTTTTGAAAAATGTTTCCAGTTACACTTTGTAAGGAAAGTCTGGGCTGTATATAGCTGGATTATTGCAAAGTAAGCTGAAACAGGGCAAAAGAAAGTAGGGAAAATGAGGGATTTCAGCTTCCCTGAGCAAACTTCCCATAAATTGCTTAGAAATGACCAATGAATCACTTGAAATTGACCTCGGCTCTTCCCCAGTAGGTGGTTTGCCTCTCCCTCCTCCAGAAAAGCTGGTTCTGACACCAGCACCACGCGGAGCTCTCAGCTTGTGTCTGCTACACAGGTCTGCTCTGGGCTGTGACAAAACCATTAAGAAAACAGTAGAGCTGCTCGTAAAAGGAACCATTTGTCCGCCACAGTTCTTGGGCGATATCCAAGGAGATCCCATTTGCTTCTGGTCAGATCTCTGTCCTTAGCCTCATACTGGGAAGAGGGGAAGGAAGAATGAAGGGAATGCAGGGGCGAAGGTAGAGGAGGAAAGAGAGGGAGAGGGAGAGAGAAAGAGAGAGGGCTTGATTTGCATTTCACAAACTAAGAGGGGTGTAACTGTTAAGAAATAAATATCGCTTTCTTCAGAAAGTTTTGATAGACGGTGCCATACTCCCAGATCAGCGCTTGTTAACAGATTTTCCCTTCTGTTTCACCACCCTTCTTTTCTTATTCCTCTCCTCTCCTGTCCATCATCCTTCCCAGTATTTATCCAGCTTGTGTTAGACACAGACACAGTAAAGCGGGGGAAGAAGGCAGCTGCAGCAAGGAGGAAGACCCAGATTTTGCCCTCACCTATTTAGTTTTCTGAAGGAGACTGTGTCTCGTTAGCCCTCAATTCCTTTAGGGGAATGAGATGTTCCACACAAGCAACTTTTCTCCATAACTGAATCTTAACCTATCAAGCTTTGGAAGGTTAAGAAAAGATTAGCCACTTTCAACGAAAGCTTGAACAAATCCTGTCTGAGTTTCCAGGCTCTGGGAGAGTAGCTGTCCTCTCTGTGTGCACTCTGTGCTTTGCTGAAATGTTCCCATTAGGTATCTGTGTTTTTCCATGTGATGTCCCCTTGGTCACACACCTGGGAGAGGCAGAACTGTCGCTCCACCTCAAGTGCGCTTGATTCCAAAGGCCAAGTTTTCTCGAACCACTGAGTACCTTTTCCTGAAGGGAATTACTCAGAGCCACTGTCCTGAAATATAGAGTGTCTCCAGCCCTGGGGCCTGGGTGGAGATTGCCTTTCCCCCACGTTGGGGGCCGTCGGCTGCAACTTCCCCAGGGTCTCCTTTCCTCTTTGTGGAGTGGAGTAACCAGAGGATCAAGCTCACTGAGGACTGTGAGCTAAAGAAACACATAAGGACTCAGAAGACAGGAGCTCAGCTTTGGTATGAGAGCCAGGGCAGGTCTCAATGATACTCAGCATCGCCGTTAATAATCACGGTGTCGTATTTGGAGTTTCCTCGTTCCACAGACTCAGAGACAAAGATATCAAGGCAAGTGGTTTGTGTGAGAGGTGATCGCAGGCCACAACAACAGGGGGCCGGTGGAATGGGGTAGGGAGAGAAAGCAGCCAATGCTGGGGACTCTGAAGAACATATCCCTTGTGGGTGACTGTCATGCAGTGGCACTATGAGCAGATCTGTGGGTCCCATTCCCCCCTCCAAGAGAGAGGAAAATGGCTATATATCAGCCACCTCCTACCCATGGGTGGTTGTGGGCTCAGAGCCCTCCGGCGGCCCCAAAATCTCCCAGTAACAAGTCTTAAAGGCTTGCAGTGGAAAGCTGCTGTGCAAGCTAGCAAGAATTACAGCAGTTACTATGGCAGGAGTGTAGTGCTTGCCACGTCTCGAGCACCTACTGTGTGCCGAGGGTCTGTCCCCGGTGTCTTACCTGAACCCTGTCATCTGTCCTCACTGCAGCCTGGTGATCCACATGTTGGGATTGTTCCCATTTTGCAAAGGAGCAAACTGAGGGTCACAGTGGGTCTGTGACTTTGCCCAAGTTGTCACAGCCAAGAAGTGGTGGTGTCAGGATTTGAGCCTAAATTCAGTTGGTATACTCTCCAGACCTCATTCCCCCTTGGACGGGAGCACTGTTTTTTAGAAGATTTAGACTTCTCCTCTATGGGAAAAAGAACACATTCCTCTTAGGCAGCGATTCTCCAGTGCTGCTGAAAATTCCCTTTCCCTGCAGACCCTTCCAGCATGGGAGCCTTGGAGGGTGAGACTTGTGAATTTGATTTCACAGCAGGGAGTCAATGATAGACTCCAGGCCAGTTGCTCTTTTTCTATAGGCAGCGGAAAGGAAAAGTCTCATTTGGGGGCAGTGGCAGGCATTTCAGCTGGAGAAATGACTCTGTAAGTGAACATAGTGTCATGGGGGTGCAGAGCCTGGCTATAGTCCCCCTTGCCTCGCTCTGGGGGATGGGCGATTCCAGTACCTGGCTGATCCTGCAGACTCCATCAGCAGAATCTCGCTAGCCCCTGGACCAGCTCTAGCTCTTCACACCTGAACCTCCCTGTGAGGTTTAAGTGCCTGGCATCGCAGATATTTCTTGAGGCTTTATCTCCACAACCAGGCTATGTGCCTGGACCCAGTGTTGTCCTCTGAAGCCCCATAGTGGAAGAAAGAGGAGCCCATGTCCCCTACTCTTTAGCTACAGCTGAAAGGGGACTCTTCCATGACAGCAACAGATAATCACCAAGGGACACGGAAGAGTAAAAATGCTGGAGAGGAGGCCACAAAACGGGCAGAGGTTGTAGGAGGCCTGTGCATCTGGTTCTGGCTTGACAGTGATCCAAAGGTGAAATTAAATTGCTTAAGTTAAACTGCTTCAGCGGGCTTCTTGGCATCTGCAAGTCAACCTTCCAACTGAGCTTATTAGAAAACACCCCCAGGTGGGGGTGGCAGAATAGAAAAATTTCTTTCTAGAAGCTCCCAGAGCAGAGTCTAACTATTCCAAGTGCAGACACTGACTTGGCCAACTCCCATTTGGCTTCAGCAGATTCTCCATGGCTTCATAGGCATCACTGTGACTGTGTCACCATCCTCAGGAATCCCCAAGGCTCCCCCAGTGCCTGGAGAACCAAACACGGGTTCCTGGTGTAGCTTTGGTTGCTCTTCCCACCTCCCCTTCCTCAATTCCATTCCTTTGGCCTTGTTGACCTTCACCTTCTGAGCCCTGAACCCACCAAGCTTGTTCTTGTCCTTGAACCTTGTCTCAGAAGTCAAACCCTGTCACCTATGGGAGAGGGCCTCCTAGGTGACACTTAGCCAAAGACTCCCCCCATCTTTGTAGCTCACCATCTCGTTTCCTTGCATTGCTCTGACATGATCTACCATACCTCCAGTCTTTTGATTTATGTAATTTTATTTCTATTCTCTTTCCCCATAAACACAGAGCTTCTTCAGCCTTGTTTTGCTATATGTTCCCTGTACATTTGTTGAATGAATGAATGAATGAATGAATGATTTTTGTTACCCTGCTAAAGTCAGGCAACTACAGTGGGGAGAGCTAGATGACATCTTAGGCTCATCTCAAACAAGGGCATTTGACTCGGGTAGTTAAATCTCCCCGGGATCCTCCTCTTTGCCCATACCTAGCCCAAATGTAAAGCAAGATAAAGGTAAATTATGGAGGCATCAGTGGTTAAGATCTGCTGCTTACTGGCTATTTGACCTTGAACAAGTTGTCCAAGTTTACTTGGCCTTGAGTTCTCACTGTGTGAGACAAGGACAGCAGTCATTACTCCTTCCTAAGACTATTTCTGAAGATGACGTGAATTATGTAAAGCTCCCAGGACATTGTCTTGTACATTGTGAGCACCACAGAAGCGGTAGCTACTGTTGCTTTCAGGGTCCCTCTGTCTTTGTGACGCTCACCACCAACAGTGTGCTCCTCTTTATGGCTCCCATCCATCTTAGACTTTTCAATGCCAAGAATCATCTCCTTTTTTTGAAAATTCCTATTGTCTAAATGAGCTTCTCCTAGTCCAACTCAATCATCTGTTCAACACTGTTATGATTTTGCATATCTACATATCAGCCCTATTATTTTTAAATATATTTTTGTTTTTAATGGTCACATGGTAATTGTACATATTGGTGGAGGATACTGTGCTATGTCAGTACATGCATAAAGCAGGTAATGACCGAATCAGTGTAATTGGCATATCTATCACCCTCATTTGTTTACTGGTAACAGTTTTTCTAAAAGTAGGTAAATGTATTTAAAGATGAAAGCATGACCTATTATCATGAATGGGAAATCAATATCACTTGTCATTCATATAAGGTAACCTGAGGAAAATAGGTATTCATATGGAGAGACACATCCATTTAGTTCCCTATGGACACTATCACCTGCCCTCAGCTGGGACTGGGGTTAGTGTGTTTGGGAGAAGTTCTCCTGGGTACATTTGGACCCCTACACCCACCACTCTTTACACTGTCTGTGTCCCTCCATGGCTCCCCTCTGCATTTCAAGGGCCCTAGGTCTGCCTCTTCCATGTCAGAGAGGAATGCATGACTATGAATGTCTAAACCCAAGAAGAATCAGGGAAATGTACAGGCACCCCAAAGTCATCATTTTGCTGGGTGGTTCTCCCAGCTGGATGTGCATCAGGGCTTGCTAAAATGCAGCCTGCTGATCCTCCATCCTAGCCTCAGAGTTTCTGATTCGATTGCTCTGGGGGTTGGGCTCCAGGGTAGTTCCCAGAAGGTGCTGATGTACTAGGGAACTCATTCAAACCATCTCATTTCCTTGCATTGCTCTGACATGATCTACCATACCTCCAATCTTTTGATTTATGTAATTTTATTTCTATTCTCTTTCCCCATAAACACAGCGCTTCATCAGCCTTGTTTGCTATATGTTCCCTGTACATTTGTTGAATGAATGAATGAGTAAAAGGTTTGTTTTACATTCAGCAGAGCTCTGTGTCAGAGTTTTAATGCAACATTGGTTATCCCATGGAACCTGGGACTTTGAGAACCATTCAAACCATTCTGTGGAAGAGACCTGTCAAATCCCCAGAGAGGAAGGGGGCAGAAGGCAAACCCAAGTGTCCCACATCTATATCATGTGTGTGACTTCCTACTGTAATACTATCTCTCAAAGCAGCCTGTGGGCTGCCATCTGGCAGAGATGGTAGCTCTCAGAAGTTAGGCTAGTGTGCCCCAAAACAGGCACGGAATCCGAAGGGCATCTGGATAGAGTGCTTATGGCCTCTTCCACAGTGTGCATCTATCTAAGTGACATAAAGCTTGGAAAGAAAAAGGCAAAGCCAGCTACAGTAATATGGGATTTTTATTATCCTTGTGAAGTCAGATAAATGTAGGTGGAGCGAAAGTTGGTATCTTAAGCTTCTCCCAAACACTGGTGTTTTGATTCTAAACTCTTTAAGTTAATACCTCTTAATATCAGTTAGTAATCTTATCCTAATTGAAAATTCTCATTCCATGTCTCCTACAGCTTGAGCCTTTATAATAAACAAGAGACCAACTTTGGGACAACTGACCCAGGCTTACTGCAAGAACAAATCTATCAGTTAACCTCTGTTTTTCCACCTGGAAAGTGGGAATGATACTGATACTAACATTTAATGTTATTTTTTTCCATTTCTTAATGTTATAAAGATCACGTGACACAGCCTATGTAGAATGTGTTGTGCAGCAGTTGGCAAACAAGTCCCCAAGGAAATGGCAGATGATGATTAGGATTGTGATATTGGCGCTAGTAAATACAGACCAATGGGGAAAGTACTTTCCAAAGCATGGAGTCCCCGTAGGCACTCTTGGTAATCGTCACCCACTGTTGGGCCTTCCAGGATGGACCTGAGAGTAGGGGTGGCAGAAGCTCTTTTGACAGTTAATTTCCTGGTTTGCCAAGGACATGCCATTGCAGCAGTTGCTGCATCTCATCTCACGTCTTGGTATCTGCAAGCACCTGGAACATTTCAGACCATTTGGGCATCTCATCCATCCAACTTCCTATTCCTCCATCCATCCATTCATCCATCCATCCACCCATCCAACCACTCCTCTATCCATCCATACCGTCCTCTATCCACCTATCTACCCGCCCATCCATCCGCCTGTCCATCCATCCATGCATCCATCTACTCCAACAACTCCAGCTATCTACCCACCCACCCATCCATCCATCTACTCCAACAACCACTGACCCACTCGCTTTCATCTGTCCCCCAACTCCATCCATCTACTGCTCACTCGTCCGTCCACCTAACTACCCATCCACCGTGCCTCCCTCTATCTCTGTGCATCTGTCCATCCATCCTTCCATCCGTCAGTCCATCCATCCGTCCATCCATCCATCCATGCACCTACTCTTCCATCCATCTACACACTCCATCCCTCTGCCCACTCACCCATCGTACTTCTGCCTATCCGCTCACCTGCCACGCCTCCACCTGTCTATACCCATCCATCCACTCCCGTAACTATTCCTCCATGTGTCCATCCACACACCCATCTCTGCATTCACACAGTCATCCATGTATCTTTTTATGTCCTCCTCTGTCTCCCCCTCAGGTTAAAGTGCCACAACAAATGCACCAAAGAAGCCCCGCCCTGCCATCTCCTGATCATCCACCGAGGAGGTAAGTATTTAACACCTGCTCCCCTGTGGTAGCTTTGGGGTGGGGACTCCTGCTGACCATTCAAGACATCCGTCTCTCCCTGCATGGCTCTGGGTACCTCCTGATCCCCATATACTTGCGCATCTCATTTCTTTCACTCCAGTGTCTTCTTCCTGGCTTCTGTCATCTTTATCCATCTGTGTGCTTGCCCTCTCAAACCCTTGCTTTTATATTGGTCCCTATGATATTTCAGCCCCCAGGTTCAGCCCTTGTCTCTCATTCTTGTCGCTTCTCTTAATTTCTACTTCCTCTCTTTCCCTCAATGCCATTGCTTTTCCTCCTCACTTAAGAAGAGTGCTGGCTGAGTGTTTGCCCGTTGTGTGCTCTCCAGACTCAATCAATGGCTTTCCAAAAGTTGGCTTGGGAAAGGATCTGGCTCATGTCTGTTGGTTTAACCATCTTTATTCTACATTTGGGGGGGCTCTGAGAGTGTCTGGGCTAACCTGACCAGGCAGGGAGTTTATTTTTAGCCTTTCACCGTACAAAAGCAAGACCCATTTATCAGGAAGGAAAGACTCTTCTCTGTCTGCCAAGGACCAAATAGGAAACAAGCTTATAGTCTAGTTTTCCAAATAACTCCCTTGAGCCCTGCTCTGTGGGATAGTTGCCTCCAGACTCTGCTATGCATTTTGTAGTTCATCCCTGGGGGATGTTCTAGGCCTGTGTTGTCAGTAGCTACTGACTCCATCTACTGTTTAACTTTAGATTAATTAAAACTAAACAAAAATACAAATTAAAATTACTCAGTCACACTTCAAGGCTCAGTAGCTACATGTGACCACCATTGTGTAGTGGATAGTGGAGACATAGAGCATTTTTCATCACTGCAGACTGGACACTGGTCATCATGTCCCTCCAACCACTCCTCTATCCATCCATACCGTCCTCTATCCACCTATCTACCCACCCATCCATCCGCCTGTCCATCCATCCATCCATCCATCTACTCCAACAACTCCAGCTATCTACCCACCCACCCATGCATCCATCTACTCCAACAACCACTGACCCACTCGCTTTCATCTGTCCCCCAACTCCATGCATCTACTGCTCACTCGTCCGTCCACCTAACTACCCATCCACCGTGCCTCCCTCTATCTCTGTGCATCTGTCCATCCATCTGCCGGTCCATCCATCCATCCATCTATCCATCCTTGTACAGCAGGGACAGGAGGTCATCACGAGCCAATTCACTAACTTTAGGTCTGAGACATCATGACTTCTGTATTGTAAAAAGGGTCAGTAGACCCTTGCTACTCAAAGTGTGGTCCTTGAACCAGCCATCCTGTGATCTCCTAGGAGTATGTTAGAAATGTATAATTTCTGGCCCTGCCCCCAGGCGTACAGGATCAGAATCTGCATTTTTAACAGAATCTGCATTTCCATGTACCCTAGAGTTTCAAAATGCTGCTCCAGAACAGAATTTGCATAGACACTCAGAGGCCTGCAAGGGCCAGCAAGTATCCTAAATCAGAACTGCTGCCCAGATGAGGCCAGGCACTATCTCGAGAGGGTGACCATTCCAGCAGCAATGCACACCTGTGTCCTCAGCTCCTCTGACATTTCAAACAAAAGTCCAAATAGAGTTTCATCTGCCAGATACTTATTTTGTTAGCAACTTATTGAATATTATAAAGTCTTTCAGGCCACCTACCTGCCACTGCCTATTTATGGGTTGGATGGAGCCTAAAAGCCACCAGAAAGCAACTTTAGGATACAGCAACTTGCTAATCCAAGACCAAATCTTCCTTCTTTGCCTCCATCTCCCCTGGCCTTGGTTAGTGCTTGCTCAGGGGATTCACTCAAGTTGAGAATGAACCCAAGGGAAATGCAAAAGAGGCAAACTGCTGTGGAAAGCAGTCCCAACACCAACAGGCAGTGGGTTTTTGATGACTTTTGCATTGTTGGTCCCCAGGAAGAAACGCAGGAAAAGTCTTCAGTTCTCTTCTCTTGCCCCTTCCCACCCCACATTCTTAATTAAAAACCATCTGTTCCCTAAGAAACTGGATACACTTGATGAGGCTGTTTTGAAACCTGAACTCTCCTGGCCTCTGAGCCATAGCTCTGGTCAGCTTCCTTGGGGAAATAACCTCCCACCGAGTTCTTTTCCTTAGTAAGTGCTACCAAAGCCCAGCTCTTATGTGGAGGCGAGACCCAGCCTGCTGGCAGGTGACCCATGCTCAGAAGCTGGTATTTGGAGAAGGGTTCCCTCCTACCCACCTTTCAGGTCATGTTCCTTGTGCTCCAACCCTGCAGGTGCCTGTACAGACAAAGCAAGACAGACTTTCCAGAAGCCTACCAGCCTCTCTCTTTTCCCCCCTTGTTGGCGAAAAGTTGAAAATAGAGTCAGTTTCCATGGCAATGGCAGCACAAGCTAAGCAGAGAAATTAAATCCCTGGGTCAGCCTAAAGCTTTAACTTCTCAGCCAATGCCAGTCCCCTCATCCCCACAATAAAAAGCAACTAATAAGAACGAATATCAGGCATGGGGTTTGAATTTGAGCTTCTTCCTGCTGTTCCTCACCATAGTCTATGTGTGTATTGGAAACACCAGAGGGGAGAGAGGCCTGATGATGGGACTGGGATCAGGGGCATTTATTTAGTGCCACTGTGTGCCCAGCTTCCTGTGTGGCTTCTGGATGTGACTTCAAGGGTCAGGGCAGAAGAGCTGAGTCTTTCTTTCAGGGCCCTATGGTTGTTTAGAACAATGATGTTTCTATGTGCAACAGGTTGAAGAATCCCATAAGGAACAAAAAAATGATCCTAACACAAAGGTTTAAACAGCAGGGACAGGTGGTCATCATGAGCCAGTTCACTAACTACAGACCCGAAAGATCATGACTCTTGTATTGTAAATGAGGTTTAGTTCTGAAGTGAATGCCAGTATGAAACAACAATGGTATTGAAACAAAGCAAACCCTGATAGCATTTGTTCTTTCACTGTAATTTTTATTGACAAAAGTTATATATTGTCAGTATAAAATGTTTAGAGACCATGGAGAACAGCCAGAACCCACCACGGTGGTGTGGTGGTGGTCACTCCTCGTGTCGGGTACAGGTCCTTAAGGTGAGGTCCGAGCTCTGCACTCCTGGCATGGTCAAAGCCAAAATGATACTGAAGCTCTCAAATCTCTGTTTTTACCCCTACGGACCCAGCAAGGTTAGTCCGGACAGAGTCAGTCCCATGTGACATCAACAACCCCGTACGGAAGCCACCCCGGTATTCGGACCTGCACATCAGCCAGACGCTCCCCAAAACCAACAAAATCAACAAGGTGAGACTGAGCTTCTGCTGGGTCCGGGCCTGTGGGGCTGGCATGGCCAGGTGCTGGGCAGGAGGCAGTAAAGGATGGATCTGGAAGTGTGGCTTGTTTTGTGTAAGCTGGGGGTGGAGCCTCTCACAATCAGTGGAGAAGTACCCATGCCAGGCATCTGTCTGATTTAAAGTGAGAGCACAGAGAAATGAGAATGGATGAGTGCGTGGCGGAGGAAGCATTAGAGATGGGTAGAGATGCCAAAAGGGAGTTTCCTTGGCGGTCCAGACCCTGCCTGCTCTGCTCTGTGCAATGTTTCCCCATCTGCCCCATCAGCTGTGCAGATGGTTCTCGGCTTTCTGAGCATCTGTCAAACTAAGGGTTGGGGGATCTATTTTTCAGCTTCAGCTGGAGACTGGGTGGATGGATCTCTTTGGGGGCCCCAAACCTACGAGGAAGAGCCAGTTTGGTTGGTTTTCCTGTGGGCTGATGGCCAACAGCAGGCATTGGTACATCCTTCTTTCCAACATGATTTACACATCTTTTGTTTGGTCTGTGGATGGGGCTGCAGTGAAACCATCCCTCAGCACTTCCAGACCCACACAAGAAGACCCAGATTGTGCCCTGAGGGCTTCGTGCATTGTTTTGAAGGTGGATAAAGTATGATCAGCCAAAGATGGCGGAGGCAGCCAATCTGCGTGCAGGTCCCCGAGGGTCATTGTGGTGACTACTGACCTCTCCTAGACAAGTGCAGCCCTGGCTCCCCTGCATACGCTAGACAGGGCTTGCCCCCTCCTCAGTCCGTTCTCCACAAGGCAGCCAGGGTGAATCTTAATGAATATAATTAGAATCCCATCACTCCTCTGCTTCAAATCCATCCAGCAGCTTTCTCTTGCTTTCAGAAAACAAAGCTGATCCTTAACCATAGCCCACATGCATAATTTGGTCCCTTCTTCTCTCTTGGACCTCCCCTGTCATCCTCCCACCAAAGCCTGGATATCCTTTTGCTCTTATGTGTCACAACAGATTTTGCTACTAGGTCTCAGAGCCACTCACCACCTGACTCGTTGCGGGGCCTTGGGAGCCAGGAAAAACAGCCTTGGCTTCCTCCACTTACTGGCTGTGAAACTTCGGATGAGTCATTTAAACTCTCTGAACCTCAGTTTTCCTAGATGTGAAATGGGGGCATTCTGGTTCTTTGCTGCTGCCCTGCAAGCTACCCTAAACTTAGCAGTGTTCAATAACCACTCCTGTTCTTTGCTCACAGAGTCTGTGTGTTAGGGATTGGGACAGAGCATAGGAGATTGGAATGGACTGTCTTGGCTCTATGATGTCCAGGAATCAACTAGGAAAACCCACACAGCTGACAGCTAGAGTCATCCTCATGTTTGTGGTTTTTGTTTTATTGTTTGTTTGGGGGGGCAGGATTGGGGTTACCGTATTGGGGTTGGAACCCAGGGCCTCAGGCATGCTGGATAAGTGCTCTACCACTGAGTGACACCCTTGGCCTTAGAATCATCTAGAGCCGAGATTGTCATATCCTAATCTCCGTGCCAAGGTCAGTTTACCATCTTTTCTAACAAATAAAAGTTAACTGACCCCGTATTGCATGCTGCTTTTGTTCTACAGCCAACACCAAAGTTGAGTGGTCACAACAGGGACTGTATGGCCCGCAAGGCCTAAAATGTTTGCCATCAGGTTGTTTACAGCAAGAGTTTGCTGACTCCTGATTTAGAGGCTTTGTTGCTCACATGCCTAATGTTTGGACTGGGTGAGCAGTCCGGGGTGAGCAGAAAGGCCAGCCAACATGCTGCATGGGACTTCCTGGGGGCCCAGGTTTGCTCATACTATGTACAGCTATTTCTGTGTAGCTGGGCTTGTGTGGCAGCTCATAGCTCAAAGAACCGTCATTAGCAAAGAAGGTGGGATCCTCGCTGGAGCACTTCACTGACAGGAGCATTTACGAGCCTGCTCAGGCTCAAGGGAGGAGGAGACATAGACCCCCAAGTCTGAGTGGGAAGAGCCCAAGAGCCTCTGGATGTGGATCCATACTTTTTGGGGCATCCAGGTGAGCAATAAGAGTGTCACCCTCACAGTCATAGAGGTAAAATTAAATAGTCTACCTTTAAAAACACTTAGTGCAATTCCTAGCATCTAGTAAATGTCCAGGAAATTCTAGCCAGTATGGTTAGCTTAAGTCTTGGGGCCTTTGATCAAAATGTCACACTGAGTTCCCTTTCCCTTTGCTATTTACAAAAGATATTGGTCTCGGGGCTAGAGATGCAGCTCAGTAACAGAGTGCTTGCCTTGCACATGAGAGGCCCTGGGTCCCATCCCCAGCACTGTAAGTGAATAAATGAAGCAAAAGGAAAAAATATAGGTTGCTGAAAGAGGGGCTCCCTCCTTCTGGGAGGGCTAGGGGTGCTCAAGTAATGGGGTTCCTGGGAAGTAACTGTATGTCTCGAGAGCCATCTTTTCCTTTGGCATCTTCCAGGAGCCACCTTGAGCCCCTTCCCTCTAGCTTTTCATGCACTAGAGTCCCTTGGTGTCAGATGGAACAGAAACACAGATAGGGTGGATCAGTGACCATGACATTGTTCTGCTTGTCTGCCAGCAGGAGAATTTGATAAAGGAAATAAATTAACCTCTATTTAGAGAGCAGCGCTGACATGAAAGTGGACAGGATCTATCATCGAGCTGGGTTATCTTTTCCCTCTTTCTCTTCTCACGGGCTTCATACAGATTCTTTTTGTCAGGTAATGATGTGGTTAGTGCAATAGATTTCTGAACCAATTTGGCCTGAAGATTTCCTTCTCATTGCTCTTTGTCTGTTTTCCTGTCTGGCTCCTCACGTCCGCGTTCACAGTGGCCTTGCGTTTCCACCTGGCACGGTGGCTGGGATATAGATTTTGGAGTCAGAAAGCCTGGGCTTGCCACTCGGCTCTTTCGCTTGCTATGTGACTATGGGCTCGCCACTTCACGCTTTGCCTGCCTTACTTTTCCCTCTGTAAAATCGGCTGTGTAACATGAGTATTGTTGGTGGTAGAGAGGACTGGATATGTTATATGCATGAAGGATTGAGTCCAACGCTGGGCATTCAGCCCAGGCTAGTAGCTGGGTGGTGAAGAAAAAAGAAGGAGGGAGAGGAACAGGAAGAAGAAGGAATAGGAGGAACAAAGAGAATGAGAAAAGGAGGAAGGGAGAGGAAGAAATAGAAGAGGGAGAGAAAAAAGAGAAGCAAAAACAGGAGGAAGAAGGGAAGGGCAAAGAGAGTGAGGAAAAGAAAGGGGAAGGGGTGGGGGGGGGACGATAGGTGAAACGGAGGGAACAGAGGGTGAAAGATGGAGAATAAAAGAGGTAAAGGGGACTGGAGGAGCAGGAGGCAGGCAGAGAAGCAGCAGCAGTAGCATCTGCCACTTCCCAGGGGGCCCGTCTACAACCCTCGGCCCTCCACACGCCAGACACCAGAAATGCCATCTGCAGAGGCAGCCGAGGCTCAAGTCCTGCCTGCTGCGGTCACGCTGTCTGAAGTGGCTGCATGCTGGCTGGCTGGCTGATGTTAGTTGGCGGTGAGGAACAGAGGTCCACCCCACAGCTCAGCCAAACGAGTTGCCCACTACAAGGACGGATGTGGGGCAATTAGGGACGGGGAGATCACCTTCTAGGAGCTGGGCCTCCTGACACTGGCTGTGCAGGGTGGCCTGAGCCAGCAGGCTCCTTGAGCCCTGGTCCTCAGGAGCTCCTGCCTTAGAGAATGAGACAGAGGTGAGAGGTGGCCGCACAGAAGCAGCAGGGGGAGCTGGGCCATTGTGTGGGGCGGGGAGGGTCAGGCCAGCTTCTCGGGGTGAGATCTGAGCTGCGATTGGGACAAAGAACAGGCAGAGCAGGACAGGGCTAACAGACCTTCCAAGTAGAGCTGATAGTACGTTCCTGGCCTGGAAGATGTGGGACTGGGTTTGCTCTAGGAACCAAGGGCCATTTAACATGACTTCAGTGGACCTTTCATGGAAGGGAGGGTATCATGAAAGAGGAGTAGGTGATGTTGGCCCAGCTCCAACCTAAATCACACACCGACATTTTAAACATCCACCATCATCTGACCAAGGTCTACACACCAGCCCCTGCCCATGGGACGCCAACTTTTAACATAAGTCTTTATGGCTTTGTAACGTAGGTAATGATCAACTGTATAAGGCATCTGTGGAAATTTCTAAAAATCTGCTAGCCTGTGAGTGGCAGTTCAAAGAGCAGAGGCTTAAGAGCACTTAGAGGACCTACTCTCATGTCCCCTATTCTCTTGGATGACCCTCCCAGCCTCTGACTTTCTTGAAAAATCTCCCATGCCCCACCAGCCTGAGCGAGAGCATCTCTCCACGCCATAGCCCAGCCACGTAAATCTTAGCTCCGCTGGTTACTGACATGTTATGCCACTAACATATCTGTTATCATGGAAATGTAATTACCTTCAGACAAGTTAGGACACAGAGAGAAGGCTGGCTTCCTTCTACAACATTGGGTCAGAGTTACCTCCACGGTGGCCTTGCCTGGCAGGAGGCTGTGATGAACTACAGCATACCCTTGTCTGTGACAGTAAAACTACAGTTAAGTGCTCAGGTTTCCCCTGCCTTCTACTGGGACTCAAATTTGTCTCTCCCACACTGAGCCAGAAATGACACCGGGAAGACCCAGGATTCTAAGGAAAATTCCATGGCCTAATAGGCCAGTTGTACCAGGGAGACCTGTGTGCTTCTCTCTAATCAAGCACAGCCAAGCCTCCTTTTCCAGAATCTCAGTTTCTCCCTCCAGGGTTAACACCCCACTTGCAGGTTTGTTGCCAGGATCAAAGGAACTAACAAATAAAAAGACTTCGCTGCTTCTAGGAAGATGGAGTAGATGTGCTTTTCCCTATTCTCCCCCACTAAGTACAGCTGAAAGCCCTGGACATTATGTATAAAATAAACATAAGAGGGAGGAAGACCGGCAAGGGGCCCAAAACAACACACAGGTGAGATCCCTGAGATTTATTTTGGCTTCAGAGATCCCAGACTGGAAACTGAAGAAGCTAGCCATGAATGCCAATGGATAAGAGACAAACTCACCATCCCAAACCCAGTTGGGTAAAACGTATCCCACACGTGGATAACGTCCAGTCTTACTACTCTTATTCAGCTGAACGCTAGAACTTCTAGCCAGTGCAACAGGCAAGGAAATAAATAACATACAGATTGAAAAAAAAGAGAAAAGAAACCATCCTTACGAAATCACTTGCTGTCTACATTTGTATATGTGAAAATTCCCAAAGAATAACAACAAAACAAAATGAAAATCCTCCTGTCACTAAGCAGGAGCAGGATGCGAGGTTAGTAGACAGAAGTCACTCGTATTTCTCTATGCTAGCAGTTAACATATGGAAACCTAATTTTATAATATGCCATTTATAGTTGCTCAACAGAATGGACATAGTAAATTTAATAAAAATATTTAGAGGGCTTTATATTGAAAACTGCAAAAACAGTGAAAGGAAGCAGACACACTGTGGTAAGCAGAACTGTATCTGCTTAGAAGTGCTGAAATCCTGGTGCCCAGGACCTGCTAATGTGACTTTCTTTGCCAAAAGGGTCTTTAGAGATAAAATCAAATTCAGATGTGGTTGTGCTGGAGTAGGGCGGTCCCTTAATCCAATATGACTTTTATCCTTAAAGAAGGCAGACAGACGCAAGACAGCCCACATGACCACAAAGGCAGAGACTGGATTGATGGAACGGCATGCCAAATGGTGCCAAGGATCACCGGCCAATACTGGAAGCTAGGAAGAGGCAAGGAAGGATTCTACCGAAAGTTTCAGGAATTAGTTGAGCTAATACCTTGATTTCAGACTTTGGGCCTCCAGAACTGTAAGGAAATAAATTTCTGATTTTAAAAGCTACTCAGTTGATGGTATAGAAGCCAATATGCATACTATATTAATGGACTGTACAATTCAAGATAGTTAAGAAGTCAGTTCTCCATATAATTGATAGATAGGTTTAGCACAAATCCTGTTTAATCCTAGTCAGATTAATATAAGGCCATTCTAGCTGGGCACAGGTCCAGCTACTCAAGAAGCAGGAAGATCGTAAGTTTGAGCCATAGTTTGGGCAACTTAGCAAATTAGTGAGACCTTGCTCAAAATAAGAAATAAAAAAGGATGAGGATATAGCTCAATGTGAAGGCCCTGGGTTAATCCCCATTATTACTAATAAAAATAAAAATCATTTAAAATGTCATATGAGGCCAGCTGTGGTGGTGCACACCTATAATCCCAGCATTCAGGAAGCAGAGGCAGGAGGATCACTGTGGGTTTGAGGCCATCTGAGCTAAAAAGTTCAGGCCAGTCTGAATAGCACATGAAAAGGCAAAATAATAAGAATAGCCTACAAGACTTTGGAAAAAAAATAAAGTGAAATAAAAAATAATGTCTCCCCAATTTTAAAATTTATACAGCTATAGTAATAAACACCAAAAAGAATATGCAGATGGTTAGTAAGCGCATGAAAAGATATTCAGTATCATTAGACATTAGAGAAATGCAAATTAAAAAAACACAATGAGATACCACTCTACTTGTATCAGCATAAACAATAGGGCCAACTCCAGACACTGGCCAGCATGCTGAAAAAGATCAACCACTGACATATAGCTGCTGTAAAATGGTGCAGCCACTGTGAAAAAAAAAAAAAACTTTTGCATTTTCTTTAAAAACTAAATTTGCTATTACCATATTGTCTTGGTTACTTTTCTCTCACTGCTGAGACAAAATACCGGATGCCCAGAATTAAGGAAGGAAAAGATTTATTTAGCTCACAATTGTGGAGGTTTCAGTCCATAACTAGCTGGCTCCAGGGCAGAGTGGCACATGGCAGAAGGCAACAGTTGATGGCCACCGAAAACAGCAAAAGCAGCAAGAGCAAAAGGGAGGAGCAGGAGCAGAGAGCGAGCCTCCTTCCCTCCCTTACGTTGTATGCAAACTACCTGCCCCAGGGTGGGTGTAGCACTCACACCCATAATCCCAGCATTGGATCATGGATCAATTATAAACTCTAGAAGCCCGCCCCATGATTACATGAGGCTTTGGGAGGACATCCAGACACAAACCATAGCACATATTATCCAGAAATTGCATTCCTGGGCACTTATCCCAGAGAAAGAAAGTCATATGTTCATATAAAATCTGTACATAAATGTTTAATAGCTACTTTATCCACAATAGCCAAAACCAGGAAGCAACTTAGATATCCTTTGGTGGGTGAATGGTTAAACCATGGCCCACCCACACTGAAGAATACTGCTCAGCAGGCAGCATCAGCAGAGGTACGTTCTGGAGACTCTGAAGGAGAATCTTTTGCCTCTCTCCCGGCTTCTGATGGCTCCTGCAGCCCTTGACTTGGGGCTCCATCAGTCCAGTTTCTACCTCTGCTGCCAGGTGGCTTTCCTCTCTCTTGTAAGGAGTCTTGCCATTGGATCCAGGGCCTGCCCTAACCCAGGATGATCTGCAAAGATTTCTATTCCAGACAAGATTGAATTCTGAACTTCTAGGTGACACATCTCTGGAAGGATGCCATTCTACCCACTACCATGCTTGTAAGCCTACCCGACCCTGGCCATTCTGAAGATGAGCACATGCTTTTCTGTCTTCATCCTTGCTCTGGAGCTGATCCCGGGGCAAGGAGAGAGAGTGCAGATTCCAACTGAGATGTGGGCAAAGATGTTGAAGGCTCACGCTCACCCTGTCTGTATCCGTCAGGCTGTTGATTCTTTAATAAACACCCAGGAGAAGAGGTGTCAGGAGGGAAAGAGTACTCCGGGCCCTGTGGCAAAGGGCTGTCCAGGATCAAAGAAACACAAGGCAGGTGGCTGTCCACTCTGTGGTTTTCATTATGTGGTAACCTCTCACTCTACAGTGACCAGGAATCTGACTCCAGACACTATTCCTTAAACAGCCCCTGCCAAGGGGCTAGGAAAGGGGCTGATGAAGCAGGCGGGACTCTGGAAGCATCTGGGGATTGCAGAATGGGAAAGAGTTGCAGAGGAAGCCGGTGGGCCCCCTCCCTGCTCAGCTCATTCTCTGCTGTGTGTTGGGTTCTCTGCCTGTCCTTGACTCCTGCCTTCTTTTCTTTCTGCAGGACCACATCCCTGTCCCTTACCAGCCAGACTCCAGCAGCAACCCCTCGTCCACAACATCCTCCACGCCGTCCTCACCAGCACCCCCGCTCCCACCCAGTGCCACGCCGCCTTCTCCCCTCCACCCTTCCCCTCAGTGCACCAGGCAGCAGAAGAACTTCAACCTGCCAGGTACCCTGTGCCTGGGGAGGAGGAGGCGGTACAGTGTAAGAGGAGGAGAGAGTGGGGGGAGGGGGTCTGTGCCAAAGCTGTAATGGGGCCAGCCCCTGCTGAAAGGCAATGGGTTGGCGATCAGAGATGGTGAAGGTGGTCCATGGATGGACCCTTACTGTAACACTGCCCACTGAGCCGTGGGGCTGCTGCAACCAGATTCTCATGTTTAGCTTCTTGTGAAGGCAACTGAGGCGGCACACAGGAGAGTTTCTCCAGTATGGGCAAAGCACATCTGTGAAATGCAGACTTGCACAGCCTGGGCATTGTATCCACATTGTATCCAATGCCTCGATAACATCACCCCGTAATGCTGGCTGTGGGCTGATTTTCTCCCAGGTCAGTGAGGGACATATGGGGAAAACACATCCCTGGTCCTCAGCCATAGATCATACCTCCAAGCTGAGCTGCCCATGTGAATGGAGCCTCCATTCTGTCCCTGAGCAGCACCTAGACACAGTCCCCCAGCAGAGGACAACCTGATCACGTCACCTGCCCACACTGTTTACATTTGGGCTGTGTCCTTAGAGTTGAGGTGTGCTGTGAATTCTTGCAACTTTGGGATTTGTTGTTAATTGTTGTTAAGGTCAAATCTGAGGCAGGTTTATATCTGCCTGGTATGAGGGCTGTTCACCCAGCAGCCAGTAAAGACCACAGTGTGAATCATAAGCGGAGTCACCTCAGTATGTGCCACAGAATGGGTTAGAGGGGTGGCCCGGCACTCCCACAAACAGACACCTCCTGCTGCCTTCTCCAGTAAAGTCCACTTCCTCGGCTCAGGGAGCGGGCGAATGCACAAAAGACCCTTTGACACCCTGAGGGGTGGTGGTCCTGGATGCTGTCCTCCAGCCATTCCATCCCCTTGAGACACAGATGACAGTGTGTTCTCCCTGAGACTGTGATATGTTTATAGACCAAGGCTAGGGAAGAGCCATTTTAAGGGAAGGCTGTGTGTTAAAGCACCATAGCTCTTCTTGGCCCCAGAAGAAGTTGCTGGCCTCTTCAGAAAAGAGAACTGACTACCCAGGAGGTGATCACTATGTCTCTTAACCCCTTCATCCCCTTGGCCAAAGGAGGAGCCTTGCTAGTGTGCTATGCTAGCCTGTCTGTGAATCTCAGCCTGTCCCATGATGTGGCATGTCAGGGTCCTGGCCCTCACTGGGAACTGGACTGAGGGTTCCTTAGGGGAAAGGTACTTTAACACAGCCGTTAAAAGAGAGGGCTGCAAAGCCAGACTGCTTGGATTCAAATTTCAGCCCTACCATTTTGTATCTGCATGTTATATAGAGGACTTACCTCTCTGGGCCTCAATTTCCTCATTTGTAGAATGGGGGAAATAATAGTGCTTTTCCCTTAAAGTCACTGACTAAACATCTGGGACTAAACATCTGGACCTTAGCGGCGTGATGGTCTCATTAAAGATCTCAACAAGTGCTACTTGCTTTATTATTAGATAAACACAATAATAATAAACAATTGTGGTTGCTGTCTTTGCATTTTTCGTCATTGCTGCTAAGTACGACGAGCCTAGACAGAATTGTAGAAGCAGGGTGAAAGCCCCATGGACTTTGGCACTGGGAGTATAAATCAAATTCAACTTGGAGAAGGTAATTTGGTGTTGTCTGTTAAAATTTTAAGTGATACCAACAGTGTCACGCCTAGGAATTTATATAGAGTAATACATTCACCAGGGCACGGGGATCTCAGTGTAAGCACTTTATCGCAGCAGTGAAAATTTGAAATCAACTTAAGTGCCCTGCAAGAGGGGAATGGCTGAGTAGACTGTAATCTGTCTGTAGTACTCTGTGCTCTGCGACCACTGAAAGAACACGGTGCCCAGTGTAGATTTCCTGACATGGAAGGACATCCATAGTTCATTTGAAGTGGGAAACAAGTGATTTGCAAATCCATTGGTATGATAACATTCTATCGATTATAAATTATTTAAAATACACGTTTTTGAGTAAATGTGTACATATGTGTAAATGCATGAAAAGTCTGCAAGAAATTCACAGGTGCTCCTCTGAGGTGGGGGGTGGGTATCATCTGCATTTCTGTAATGTAAATAACAAAGAGCAGGCATTAATTTTAGAACTGAATAATAGTAATTAATAATAATGATAATGATAATAATGCAATGCTGACACGGAAAAGAAACTAGGACCTTCTTCCTCTGTCTTAGGCAGTTTGGGCAAAATTCCCCTAGGAATTTCCCCCATCACTGTTCTGTGTCTCTTCTACACGGATCATCCAGGCCATGATCACGTTCACTCACTCACTTGGTTATATGACGAGGACCTGCTCAGCTGTCACGTTCTTGATTCTGAGCCTGTGTTGTTGGGAAATAGAGCTTTGGGTATGGTTCTCTGCCAGATATTGCATTTCCTGAAGGCTGTTTAAGCTCACGTCTAGACATAACAATGTCCCTAGCAGTGATTCATCTGGAATATTCTTGTCCTGAAGTGGACATGGGAGGTTAACAGCCATTTGCCTCACCTGGCAACCTCAGCAAAGAGCTGTTGGTTAGAAAGCCAGGTGTGGCATCACAGACCTGGTGGAGCTTGTGATGTGCACAGCCTGCTGGGTTGACCTCCTTCTCTGTCCTCCCCCAATCCCCTGGGCTGTGTAGACATGGGCTGGTGTAGGATGGACGCAAGCGTGCTGTGTGGACAGACATCTTTCCTAACCATGTGGCTCTGAGCCACTACTGAATCTGTTTAGGCCTGTTTCTCGTCTGTAAAATGGGACTAATGATTCAGAGCTACTGTGGTATGCAGCATGGCAAGGTGCTTGGGGAGGTTCATAGGAGATTGTTTTGGGGGCTTCTGAGATTGGAGTTTTCATAGCAGCTTCTTTTTTTTTTTGGCCACCAGGTGCCATCTTGATACACAAGTAAACGTGTGCATGCACACATACGCCACTCTAGGAAATGACAAACTCTAGCACCTCCAAGGAAAAAACAGGATGTAGAATCTGCCTTTGGTGGAGACAGCAGGATTTCTGAGACCTCACTTAGGCTGGGCCTTTGGGGTTCCAGCTTGCTTCCCTCCGAACTTTCCCCCATCACTGCTCTGAGTCCCTTCTACACGGATCGTCCAGGCCATAATCCTGTTCACTTACTCACTTGCCTACTGTCATTTATATAACATGTCCCACATTTATATAATGTCCCACATTTATATAACAGCTCCACAAGACCAGGAGATGTCTGCTTTATCCGTATCACACCCAAAAGCAAACACAACATCTACAACCAAATGACTAATGGAATGTTTGTTGAATGAATAAATAATGAATAGATGAATGGCAGGGCCTTGTATTGGTTTCCTGTTTTTTTTTTTTTTTTTTTTGGCGGTACTGGGGATTGAACTCAGGACCCTGCGCTTGCTAGGCAGGCGCTTATTCCACTGAGCTATATCCCCAGCCCCTGGTTTCCTGTTGACACTGTAGAAAAATGACCACAAACTTAATGACTTAAAATAACACAAATTTATTATCTTATGCTCTGGAATTCAGAAATCCAAAATAGTTTTTCCTGGGATAAAAGTCAAGTGCCAACAGGGCTGATTGATTATGGAAGTTCTTGGAGCGGATCAGTCTCCGTCATTTTTCCTAGCTTACATGGGCTGCCTACATTCCTTTGTTTGTGGTCCCACTCTAGTATCTGCCTCCATTATCACATCTCCTGTGAGCCTTTCTCTCTGACTGTATTTCTGGCTTCCCTCATGAGGACCTTGGTAATGCCACTGGGCTCATGCAGGTGATCCAGGAAAATCTCCCCATTGAAAGATCCTTAACTTAATCACAACTGTAAAGGCACTTTTGTTATATAAGGTAATGTATTCAACTTCCAGGGACTAGGACATGGACATCTTTTGGGGTGGGGTGGGGAGCATGATTCTACCCACAACGGTCCCCATTTTCATGGGATTCATTGCTCAGTGAGAGAAGCAAGCAAATGGGATTATAAATTGTGGTAAGGGCTGTGAACAGAAACAGCAATGGAATGGGGAAATTCGAGAGGCAACCATGTGCAGGGTGAGATCAGAGACAGTTGTGTTCTGAAGGTGAGGAGTAGGGTAATGGTCCTCCTGCATGAAGGAGCTGAAGAATATCCCTAGAGCCCAAATGTCATAAACAAGGGGAAAGGACACCAAGTGAGGTTAGAAGGAGCAGAGTCAGACTTTACTTAAGACTTGATGAGATGCGTTCAAAAGGGTTAAGCAGAGGGGGCTTGATCCTTTTTCCTCCTAGAAGAACACTCTGACTGCTCTTTTTGGTGGCCTTTGTGTACAAGAGACCCTCAGGAAGAATCCGGTGTGGCCTGCTTGTGCCTCCTACTTCATCTGCAGCTTCCATATCCCACCTCCTCCTTGGTGGTGGAAAGCCAAGAGCCATTCAGGTCCCCTGAGCTGTTCTCTGAGCTCCTTCGTGGCTCTTTGGAGCTACTTTGGGCCACTGCTCACTATCCTCAGAGACAACAGGTCTCCCAGTGGTGTCTTTCCTCTGGCCACTTGTCCGCCTTGAGATCATTAGGACTGAGCTCTTCTGTGGCACACAGAAGGTCGATCTGCCAGGTGTCCCTTGTCTGCCTCTGTTCTCCAGAACAGCTCTTCCTCTCTGCTCCTCAGCCCAACCTCCTTAAAATAATTCGACCTCCAGCTAACCCCTTCCACAGACTTAGACTCAATCCCTCAGCCTCTCCAGATCTGGAAAGGGGAAGAGACCAGCTAAGCTTCCAGAGAATCCTGGGTGATATTTCTTTTTAAAATTTTAGGCTCTTGTTGACAAAACAGCTGCATGCAATGAGACACCTAGATTATGTAACAGTATAAAAAGATCCCTGAAGTCGTGGAATTTGCTTTTCTTTGAGAGCTTAGCCCTGGGACCTTGAATAAGTCATTTCCCATTCTGGACACCCCACTTTTGAGAGTCCAGATGCATCCATCTGCATTCCAGCTATCTGCCTAGAAATGAGCTAAGCAAAAGTTTCTGCTGTTTTGTTTATGATAAGAAGAGGTGATTCGCTCAACCAATGTTTGTCACACACCTACAAGCACAGGGAGTTTAGGATCCTGAGATATTGGGAATTGCTCTCTATCCTGAAGGAGCTTGTAAATAAAATTTGCCCTTCGGATGAGTACTGCATTTGCTTCAGCAAAACAAATGACTTAGCACTTGAAGCTATTGGATTCTGTCTTAATTATAAATCATCCTTGTCTGTTAGTTAAGAGAGGATACAAAGAGTTTGTTTATTCATGGCAGCTAATACATTCATCCCTCAGGACCCTAGGGTACCAGAACCTTCACGAATACTAAAATCCGTGGATGCTCAAGTCTCTTATATAAAACAGCTTGGTATTTGCATAGAACCTACACACGTGCTACCATACACGTTAATCATCTGTAGATGATTTATGACCCTCAGTCTAGTACAAATTCTATGTAAATAATTCTATACTACATTGTTTAAGGGAAATGGCAACAAAAATGTCTGTATATGTTCAGGGCAGGTACAAACTTTTTAAACTATTTTCTTATGTGTGCATATAACTGACAAAATCATATCTATATACACCGCAGTTTGAAATACATAGACATTGCAAATTGACCACTATAATCAAGCTGCCTCACACACCGATAGCAATTCAATTTCATTTGTTTTTCTTCAGTACCGGGGATTGAACCCAATGCCTTTACACTGAGATATATTCTCAGTCCTTCTTTGCTTTTCCCTTTAGAGACAGGGTCTCTCTATGTCACTCAATTGCCCAGGCTGAGCTAGAATTTGCAGTCCTCCTGCCTTGCTGACTGACTAGAGTGCTAGTTTAACAGGCCCTACTTCCTTATGGCAGTTCTTTTTAATCCTGGGTTGGTCGAATCCGGGGATATAGAACCTGTGGATGCCACAGCTCACTGTACTTATTTAGGTCTACTGCACACTCTATGATGTACACAGTGGTGCAATCATGATCCCAGCCCTATGTGGAAGAGACTGTGCTTGCCCTATTCTGCCCATAGACATGGAAACTTGGAAGATTTGCTTTGAATTTTACAAGGAACCAGAAAGAGAGCAAGAAGTGCATCCTGCAGGGTCAGCATCTGGACTCCAGGCTCGGAACCACTGTGCTAGGGCTGCGTGAGCCAAGCCCTAGCTATATCTTGTCCCTGAATGCAGTAAAATGCTTTTGGGATGTGGACTCAGAAATTCAGACTCATATCTCTGCCCACTGTATTTACCAGGGCATCTGAAGCTCTGTGTGACCTACCCCCTACTCTAGGCACCATACTTAATGGTCCATTAGGATCTTTCAAAGTGTCCAACTTGTGGAAGAAGCAAAATGAATTGTCAGAGAATCAGCAATAAAGTCCAGAAAATTTCTTTTATATACTTGTTTTCCTAAATACAGAAATTAATTCATGCTTATGGTAGGCAGAAAGGAGAACAAAAAACACATGTCCTAACCCCAAATCTCTAAATTTGATGCCTTATATGACAAAAGTACCTTTGCAGATGGGATTAAGCCAGAGATCTTGAGACAGGCAGATAATCCGGGATTATCCTGGTGGCCCTAAATGTAATCACAGCGATCCTATAAGAGGGAGGCAAGGTCAAAGGCAGTAACAGGTGATATCAGAGCAGAAGCAGAGATTGGACTGATGAGGTTACGAGGAGGGAAATGTGGTTGGCTTGAGCAGCTTTAAAGATGAGGGACAGATTCTCCAGGGTACCCAGAAAACAACAGATACCTTGATTTTAAGGCCTTTAAGATTCGTTTCAGACTGTTGGCCTCCAACATGTAAAAGGATACATTTGTGTTCTTTTAAGCCACTAAGTTTGTAGTGATTTATTACAGCAGCAAAAACAAAAGGCAAGAAAGAAAATGAATGCAATCCTCAATGCAGAAAATTTGAAAAGCTCAGGAAAACATAATCATTCAGCCAAGGGGGAAAGAATTAATATTTGGACTTATGGCTTTACAATACTCTCTCTGTCTCTGTGTGTGTGTGTGTGTGTGTAGGAGAGAGGGAGAGAGGGAACTCAGGATGACCCTCGGTGTCAGCATGGTCTGATTTAGGGGATTATAAGGTATCAAATGGGAGGGTTGGCTTGGATGCTTGGAGTCCTGACTCCCTCACACATGAAATCCGGAGAGTCTGCAGAAGTATGGAAGCTCTCAGGGAGGATGGGGACTGGGAGCCCAGCTTGGTACCTGTGGGACGCACTCACTCTGATGTTTCTTTCCTTTGCAAGCATCCCATTACTACAAATACAAGCAGCAATTCATCTTCCCAGGTGAGTGATGTGTGAACTGGCAACAGCCCTTCTGCACAAGCCCTGCTAGGGGCAGGAGTGGCTAGGTTGAGTGGAGGGGAACATAGTTGGGGTAGACAAGATCAAAGAGAGAGGGAATAGGGTCCCTACACCCCAGGATAAAGGCCACATGTGGAAGTGGAGAAGGTAAGGTCAGGTGGTTCAGTTCCACGGGCACCATGGGACCCAAGGTGGGACCCCACAAACAGTAGATAGGCTGAGAGAAAGGAAAGCTAGGCCAGGGTGAGGTAGAGGCCAGAATCACAGGGCAGGGGAGAGGTGGTCAGAGGGGTCAAATCAGGAACTGAGACTATGTGAGACCAAGTGGTCTCATCCACCCAAAGGGGGCTCAGGAGTGAGGGAGACACAGAGATGACCAACAGATGCTCCAGGCCAGGGGCTTAGGAGTCCTGGCAGCCAGTCAATAGGAGGGTTCTGTGCAGGGTGCCTTGTAGGACCCTGGCCCGTCTCAGCAGGCCAAGTTCAAGGAGCTGATGAAGGGAGATGGGACTGGCCACCCTTGGGGCCCAGGTTACCAAAACATCATTCGCTGCCATGTGTCACAGGAATCAGGCACAAACGTAAAGGTAGTTGTGGATTCCATGTTTGGTTTCTGACTGTCCCATCTCTGGCTCTCAGATGTGGTACCGGTGCCAGAGACACCGACCCGGGCGCCCCAGGTCATCCTGCATCCAGTGACCTCAAATCCAATGTAAGTGAAGCAGAGACCCCTTTCCTCTGCCCTGAACTTTTGGCCTTGGGTCTGCTTAGGTCTTCTGCCATCTTTCTTCCTCTTCCTGGAATGATGGAAGGGGTGGGCAGCGGGACACTAGTGCAAGAGAAGGAGCCTCATAGCCTAGGCCAAGATCAGTGACAAGAGAGGTGATGCTAATCCTCAGGAACCAGCTTAGCCTCTGGTCCTGTGCTGCAAGCATGATGCCCAGGGGCCAGACCCTTTCCAGAGCACCCTTAGACCTCCTCCCTATGATTAGAAAGAAAGCTTTCTTTAGGCTGTAGATGAACCCTAAGAAAAGGCCATTTAATCGATATCATAGTCCCACTTTTAAAAGTATAATTTAGATTTATTGCGGGGATCATCAGACTTTCAGCCCATGAGTTCCAACCTGTTGCCTGTTTCTATAAATAAAGTTTTATTGGCACATGGCCAAGCCCATTTGTTTACAATGTCATCTATGGCTGCTTTCTCAGTACAGCAGCAGAGGTGAGGAGTTGTAAGGAAACCATACAGTTCACAGAGCTGAAAGTATTGACTTGAGCCTTTGTAGAAACAGCTTGCTGATCTTGGGTTTGTATCACTATAAATATAACATAAGATAATTTGGGAAAGTTAGACTATTCTGGAAAATAACCACTGACAATCCCACTATGGCTGGAATTTATGTGTACTTTTTCTATTCATAACTTCCATCATTGCGACCCACAATAAATGCAATCATTGTCCTGCTTTGTTATCTTTAACGCTATGATATCACATTTTTGAATTATTCCAGACTCTTCATAGACATTTTCAGTGGCCATAAATTGTCCTATCAGTATAAAGTCATTTCCCTGCCCAGCTCCCTAATGCTGGATTTTGCATCACTTTACATTTTACAGCTGCAAACAGCAGCACAACAGACATCTTTGTGTGTTGATCCTGGGTCTGCACACCCTCTCTGCAGGTTCTCTTGGTTCCCTCTCTGCGGATTTCCACTGCACAAGCTGTGGGCCACGTGTGGTCCAAGAGAAGTCACTTTCCTTCATTTGTTTGGTTGTGAGTGAAGTCTGGGCTACACTAGAGTCTGACCAGTTAATCCGCTCACAGCTTTGCCTACTTGGCATTCCTTCTGGCTCCCCTGAGAGCTCCACCCTCTGTGACCCACAGTAGGGTTTTATTAAGGACTCAAACGGTACATCTCTGAAATGAGAGGAACCGCAATTTGCCAGAGGATACTGTGCTGCTGTGTAGCTCTCAATTACTTCTCTGCTGCACATAAACCAACTCCCCATCTGTGCAGATGAACTCTGGGTTATTAACTGACAGTCGGGGAGTGCCAGGGAAACAGAGTCAGTGGTTGCCTGCGATCTGCTTAAACTTGCATGGAGCAATGGGAACTCTCTGCAGAGGGAAATAATTGAGCAGCCCTGGTGGCTGGAGCGACACCTTGGTGCAGAAGGAAGAGGGCTCCAGTTCTGCTGCTAGGTGTAGGGAGGGACTCCAGCTGTGTTGTCCCACCTAGAACATCCTCATGAGTTTCACTCCGCCTTCCCAGGCTGTACTATAAATATGGGGTTAATATGCACCTTTGTGATGACTCTTCTTTCCACTTCTGTTAAGTCTTTCAGACTCCCTCCCACCAGGACCCCCTCCAGGAAGTGGACTGACTATCTACAGGGTCAGCAGCTTGCTGGGGTCCTAGAGCCAGGTTAGGGGAGCCCCATCCACATGCAGTGAGGAGGTGGGAAAGGGAGAATCTGCTAAGCCTGGAACTAGGAAGGGGGCCTTCTATTCATCCTGACTCCTGCCCCCACTGCTGCAGCTCTTCTGTCCTTTCAGTAATCCTGCTGCCGTCTCCCTTCTGAACTCTAAAATACATACGCATCATTAGGTCTGAAGAGATGGTCCCAAAATACACCTCCACACTGGTGCCAAGCATCCCCATCATATAACTGTGCACTTGACAATCTCCTCTTACTCATACCAGACAGATTTTCTTACTTCCACACCCAGTTAAACCATCAGCATAGGACATTCCCCAAGATCCCCAGGAGATCCACCCAACTTACATGCACAAGATACCCCAGGGCATATCCCATAATGTACGCACACACACACACCTTCCAGTCTAGTCTAGTCTTCTTATTTCCATTGCACACATCCTGATTCCATGTGCTCGGCAAGCTCCGACTTAAGCACCATGAACCTTCAAATACACCCAGCAATTCTGTCTCCTTGGGAGTCCCCACCATGCAGCACTTACTTCACTCCCAACCCTCGGTTTGTGTCACACATAGCCTCTGTGCAGTACGGTGTCCACACCCTCGCCTTAGTTCTTTCAGTAGTAGTAGGATATTCCTTAAAGGCAGGAGTCATGCCAATTTTAATTCTATACCCCTCTAAGGACCTAGTGCTGTTCCTCACACAGAGTTCTAGTTGAATGAATGAATGAATGAATGAGTGAGTGAGCAGAAAGACAAATGAACACTTAAGATCCTCCAAAAGATTCTGAATCTGAGTAACTTCAGAAATCAGACTCCTTATTCCCCAGTGAACACTTAGTCTTCTGAGGAATCTTCCACACATGACATTTAGGCCAATTTATAAAGAAGCTGCTAGATTCATTGAACCTAAAGCAATAAAGAAAAATGAGTCCTGAGCATCTCAGAGAATCTATTTAAAATAACTCTTTGTGTGGCTTTGTGAAGTACCTCTTTGTGTGGCTGGATGAAGCATTATTTTAGACCCACATGTTGAAATGAAAGGCAAGTTACAGGCTTGGTGGTCAGGGCTTCCCATTTTGGGATTCTTCATATGTGGTGAAACTCAATACATGGATCTGCCTTTTCACCTAAGGGTCACGTTTCTTTTTTCTTTCTTTAAAGCTTGGAAGGAAACCCATTACTTCAAATTGAAGTGGAGCCAACCTCGGAGGTGAGAACTGAAGAGCAAGAGGCAAAGCCCACTGAAGTCTTTGATGACGCGGAGGGCTGGGCGGGTACACTGGCCTTGTGATGGATGTCCTAACTCCAGGATAACTAACACGCAGTGCCCCTCCCCACACTGAGCCTAATGGACCATTATATGGTGTGCATCTTGGAAAAGCCAGTTGTGCGGAAGTTGGCAAAGGATTTGCATTCTTAGTTGAAAAATTAACTCCGGGCAGAGTGGCTAGCAAGGGGATATGCCCTGCTGCCTTCAAAAGAATATGGGAGGAGATGGAGACGTGATAGGGAGCTGGGAGTGCTCTGGGGCTCCTCCCCACCTGCCCAAACCCCTGAGTGAATAAACGAAATGTCCCAGGTAAGAACCATACCATCCCAACCTCTTGGCTCTGCCAGTGTGTCCTAAACTGAAAGGAGTGGAAGCAGGGTTTTCAGGGAAACTCCCGTCCCTCTGGGAATCTAGCAGTCCTTCGGAGAAGCCAAGTTTTCTGGATTGATTCTCCTGAGTATGACATGAAGCTTACCCAGGGGATTTTGGGTCAGGAAGAGTTGTGTCCTGTTAAAAGGTCACCTGCTCTTGTGAGGGCATCTTACGAGGTCCCAGGGCCCTTTGGGAATCCTCCTGGATTGAGCATCCACTGTTCCCACATTCCAGCAAAAGAATCTAAGGGTCAAAGTAGCCCCAGGAGCCCCAAACACCATACTTGGCAAGTTGTACCTACATTGCAGTGATGGCCACAGCTAAGTGTGCTGAAGTCATACAGATGCACGTGGTAGTATAAATGCAGATTCCTGGTCCTGGCTTGCTGATATTTTGACTCAGTACATCTGAGTGGGAGCCAGGAATTTGTTTCTTCTCAGGCACCTCAACTGAGGTTTGATGCAGGTGGTCCAACAGCTCTTCATTTAATTTGAAACGTGGCACCATCCTCACCCCAGGGCAGATCTTCTTAATTCCAAGTCATAAGGCGGAAAGGAAGCATCAGAGTGGAAAATCTCTTAAGTCACAGAGGCCAAAGGCCAAGTCGCTCGCTCTGACTATTAAGCACATTCTGTGAACAGCTCATTCTCACAGCTCGTGCCTTCCTCCCTGCCATAAGAGCCATAGGCCTCTGGTCTGTAGCTCTAGCCTCTCTCAACTTCTGCATCATCAATTCCAACCCTCTGGGGGAAGCTGAAGTCACCCCATATTGCTGATGGTCACACACTATGCGCAGACCCGTATTTTATAGCCTGACCCCCCATCGCAGGCATGTTAACAGACAAGTCAAAACAGCATGGTATTTGGCACTGGATAGTAGGAGTCTAGAGGTCTGAACTCAGGTCTCCCCTCTGTCTGGCTGTATCATTTCTCGGGGTGCCCAGCACCCCAGCTTTCCTGGGACTAACGAGCATCCTGAGATGTGTCACTCTGGGTGCTATATCCTGAAAGTCCTAGCAAACTGGAATGGGGAGTCTCCTTAGCATTTCTCGTCTCAGAGCCTCAGTTTTCCCCCTTAGCACAAAAGAGTTGGGTTTTCACGATCTCCTTTTCAGGCCTTTCGTTATAGTCTGATTCTAGACCAAAGCCATCCAGGGAAACAGAGCTATATTCTTCTTTGGCCATGGATGCATATAGAGATGCAGAGAGGCGTTCAGAGTCCCAGCAGCACCTTGAGGGAGAGTGGGCAGTGGTCATGATGGCTCTGACTTCTGCTCCTATCTGGCCACAGAATGAGGAGGGCCACGATGAAGCCGAGGAGTCAGAGGATGACTTTGAGGAGATGAATCTGTCCCTCCTCTCAGCCCGGAGCTTCCCCCGCAAGGCCAGCCAGACCAGCATCTTCCTTCAGGAGTGGGACATCCCTTTCGAGCAGCTGGAGATTGGAGAACTCATTGGAAAGGGCCGCTTCGGGCAGGTGTACCACGGCCGCTGGCACGGTGAGGTGGCCATCCGGCTGATCGACATTGAGAGGGACAACGAGGACCAGCTGAAGGCCTTCAAGCGGGAGGTGATGGCCTACCGGCAGACGCGGCATGAGAACGTGGTGCTCTTCATGGGCGCCTGCATGAGCCCGCCCCACCTGGCCATCATCACCAGGTCAGTCCCTTTCCCACCAGGGCTTCACTGAGCTCTGCAGCTGGAATAGTTGAGAAACATGGTGCAGGCTAATCAGTCATTCTCGCTAAAAGATGTCTTCAGGTCTGCCATTTCCAGGTCGCTTGCAATCGTTTCCATTCCCAGAAAATGCTTCTAATGCCACACTCTTTTGCAAAGCAGCATCCTGGAGAGAACGTGAATAGAGTCAGAAATATTGGGTCTGTTTCCCCCTCTGCTCTGTACCTGAGACTTGCTTTTCCCATGTATGTATGTGTGTGTGTGTGTGTGTGTGTGTGTGTGTGTATATATATATATATATATATATATGAAATGAGTGGATCATACCACACTATGGGTCACAACTTTTCTAGTGCAGGCTGATAGTAAATACTTTCAGCTTTGCAGACCAGGTAGATACTGTAGCAGCCACTCAGCTCTGCCACTGTCCTGTGAAAGCGGCTACAGACAGTATGTGGATGGACTTGAGTGGCTGTATTTTAGTCAGGTTTTATTTACAAAACCAGGTGGCAGGCTGGATTTAGCCCACAGGCCATAATTTGCCGAAACTCAAACTGAGATTCTACTGAGCTATCACCGCCTCTTTCATTGACGCTGCAAGAATCATTCACAATTTTTACCTTCATTGTTCTGAACATGTGGAATCTGTGGTCTCTGCATGCACAGAAGGGGATAGTTATAGTAGAGAACTAACAGAGGAAATGTCTGATGGTAGTGACTTTCCTGGACTTGCTCCTTCTCGTCGCACCCAGCGATAGAAGGCAGGCATTTAAAAATTAGATTTGGTTTCATTTCAACAGTTGGGAAACAGTCCTTTGGTGTATGTCTAAACTATGGTGTTTGCTCCCTTGTTAGATCGTCACAGCAGTAACGGTCTGGGCGCGGCCTGCAATGCCATAGGAGCTCTCCCCTCCCGTATTCAGATCAGGCAGTAAAGATCCCAAACGCCTAAGTTCTACATCTTTAGGAGGGATCCCAGCAGGAGTTGCAGGCCCAGAGAAGAGTTGGTGTGTCTTTGCTCCATTGCCTTGTGAGGCAAAACCTCCTCGGGTCAGTTTATAAGACCTCACTAATCATTATCATCTGTCACCATTGATTATGCAGATGGTGGGGTGGCTGGAGCCTGTGTGTTGAATGGCAAGTGCTTCTGAAGGACTGGAGATGCAGGTGCAGACATTGTGCTCTCCTTAAACTGGGTGAATATGGTGAACTTCAATTCTCCTAGGATGGAAGTGACTCTTAAGCTATCAATTCAGGGACTGGGTTATTCTGATTAGGCAGTGTGAGGTCAGTAAGCTTGTGTTCAGTAATCACACAGTATCCCCAGAACTCAGGAGCTTCCCTCTCTTCTATTGGCAGTTCTTCTGGGCTGACCCATGCTCTCACAGGAGTTTGTCATCAGCTTGTAGGGGGGAGGGGGTGTGGTCAGTCTTGGACGCCCTACCTCACCTGTCATTTGGTTGGTAGACCATCAGCTGGAGTGACTCGATTCTGCTCCACATGGCCTTTATCTCCAAAGACCTACTTTAGGCTAACTCCCATGGTGGTCTCAAGTTCCCAAGTTCAGCAAGAGGTTACGGTCTACTGCACAGGTGTTTCTCACACTTCACCATGTGATACACTGGCTAATATTCATTGGCCAAAGCAACATCTGCGGTCCGCTAGATTCAAGGCATGGGGAAGCAGTTTCTACCTGTGAGTGGAAGGATCTGTGATGTCCTATTACAAGAACATGGATGCCAGGAAAGGGGCAATCTGGGGTCACTTTTAGCTCCGTTTTCCCTTCTTACCCAGTTGATATCATCTCCTCTTAGCAGAAGATCAGGAGCCCTTCACTTGGGACACACGAGTCCACTTGGAAGGTGGTCTTTTCCCCACCCCTGCTTTCCTTCCCACTACTCTGCCCTTAAGCTGGTATCCTCGACTCTCTCTTGAGCCAGTTCCTTGCCTTCTAGTCTACTAAGCCTACTCTTTTTCCACTCTTACATTAGAAATCTGAAACCAACTGTCTCCTCTGCTTCCTGACCTTTCTAAGGACTTGCTGCCTCCCTGTTCTCTGACTTTTTCAGAGTTACCATGCCTCCCTCTCCTGGAACCTTCCCCAGGGCTGCCTAATTGGGAGCCCGTGGCCCAGTTAGCAGCCACTGTTGAAAATCAAGTGGTCATTATGAAAATGCGTGGTGCATCTCACAAGCCAGCTGCATTTGCAGCCCTCTTCTATTCTGTCCAAACTCTGAGTTCCCCGCCCCGTGTGCCATACCCACCTACAGACTTCACGGAGCCCACCCTCTCCCTGGCACCATGATAAAGACTCTGCAGCTTTGGGACATGTAATTGGTCTCTGAAGTGTTTAGGTATTTTGTGTGAGGATGTCAGATGAGCCCTAAAGAAGTGGTGTTTATTCCTCTTATTGTGTTGCTATATATTTATCCCTTGGAGGGGCTCCCTGCACCCTGCTCTCCCATTCAGGACCATCCACTTGTTGACCATCCAGATTTCATATCTGAACATTGGATTTGAATCCAAATATTTGAGTAATTTGATTAATCGCCTGCACTCGCATGATTGACTGGCAGAAGTTGATGATTGGCTGCTAGCCAACCAACTGGAACAATTTTTGGACTGTGGTTTTATTTTACAGGGAGCATAAGACTGGATAATTACCTAGCACACTCTGGATAAATTCACAATGGCATATTTGAGCCAATTACTTAGTAATTATCATCGAAGTTAACAAGTATTTCTAAGATTAGCATCCTTGTAATGCAATATGTATGGCTCTCAGGGAATAAGTAATAACCAGCTAGTTACCCCATTGGTATATCCACAAATACAATTAGCGTGGGGACAGCAAAATTATTTCATGATTGGGTCATTATGGAATTATTGCAAAGCTATCGACAGCCTGCATAATTACTCATGTTAAAAATTCCAAATGGAATTTGAAAGCCAGTAATGCAAGAGTTGAATCAGAGGCTCGCGCCCTTCCGCCCAGCTGCTAGGTTTCCTGGGCCTCCGTTTCTGCATCTGGAAAATGAGCGGGTGGAAGTGGATGTTTGCCATAGGACTTTATTCCAACTCTGACCAAATTCTTAGGTTCTCTAAGAAAATGCTTCCCAGAGGAAGGTCGCTCTGCCCTTCTACCCAGGGCCACCGGGGGATAGGGCTGTTAAAATGCAAGTGCCCAGGAGCTCCCTGTCCCCCATTTCTAGAAAACTACCCCAGTTTAGTGGCTTAAAGCAACACACCTTTATTCTCAGACAGTACTCAAGTCTGAATGGATCTCACGCAACTAAAATCAAGGCCAGGCTGCAGGAGAGACTCCATTCCTCCCTTCCCCAGAGCCTAGAGCTGCATTAGCTCTGCAGCTTCTGGCCCCTCCCTCCATTTGAAGGCCCGCAGCAAAACATCTTGCTTTCGTAGCTACATCACCTTCGTCTTCTGTGGTCAAATCTCCCCCACCTCCTTCTTATGAGGAGAGTCATGACTGCGTTTAGGGTTCACCCTGACGATCCAGGATAATCCCCCATCTCAAGGCATTTAGCTTAATCCCATCTGCAGCCGCTTTCTGCCATCTAAGGCAGCACGCAGGGTTTCCAGGGAATAGAGCCTGGATGTCACTGGGATCACCCTTCAGCTTCTCATACCACTGTGGACCCAGTGAATCCAGTCCAGCTCCAGGTGGAAACTGTTGTTCCCCTGGTACTGGGGACTGAACCCAGGGACTTCCAACAACTAAGCTACATTCTGAGTCTTTTATTATTTTTTTATTTTTGAAACAGGCTCTTCCTAATTTTCCCAGGCAGAGTTTGAATTTACGATGTTCCTGCCTCAGTCTCCAGGTATGCTAGGATATAGGCATGTATCACTACAGCCAGCTAAATGTGGAACATTTTAAACCAAGTCCAGGACCTAGTGGGTAAGAAGATATTCCTTTCTTTCCAGAAAGCTTTGTCACCAAGGTCACACTGTCCTTGTTAACTTCTGAAAAAGAGGTTGGAAAATTTGGGGCCTGACAGAGGTTAAATCCTTCACGTAGTTCCTTTTGTTGACACCAGAAGTGACCTGGCTGATCCTCCTTGCCAGACTTATTTCCCTGGCCAAAAGATGGGACAAACACACAACCATCAAAAGCAAACCAAGAATGCAGCCAATCCCACCAGCCTTCAGCAGGCACCTTGGTTCAAGGCAGCCTCAGTAACGTTCTCCTGTCGATCACTGTACCCATTTTATAGACAGGAACCTTGAGGTCAAAGAGGCCAAGGAAGCCCTTGTCCTGGTCATAAACAAGTAAGTAGCAGGACCTGGAAAGGAGCACATGTGCCAGTAAATGGTAGCCTGGTGTGGCTGTTCTTGGCCATGGCTGCCTGAGCCAGGTCAGTGGGGGAATGGGCTCCACCTGGGAGCAGTTCTGGGTCACAGGGGGTTCTACAGCTCCAGTCATATCAGAGTCACCAGGAGGACACAGTGCAGTGCCCACACCCCATCCTGCTGCACCTAGCCTGTCCCTCTTTTTTAGAAAGATCTAAAAGATTTCACACACATCGGTTTGAGAACCACTGGCTTTTAGAACTCAGTCTCATTATTGGAGCTTTGGTGTGTTTTTTTTGTTTTTTTTTAAAGACAAAAGAATGGAGATATATGAACCAGAATAAGCCATAAACAATATCGAAAATACAAAATTATACAGAACATAGTAGGGAATTAGCACTGGATGGATGCTGTATTACATAATGTTATCTTCACATTAGTTATCACACAAACATTAAAAGAAATACCAAACTATAGAGAGGACAGTAGGGAATCAGCACTGGATGCTGCATAATATAAAGTTATCTTCACTTCTGTTAATACAAAAACGATTGAGGAAATACAAATTATAGAGAACATGGAATGGAATTAGCTCTGGATGCTGTCCTACATAATGTTACCTTCACATGTACTCAGTTACACAGATGATGGCCCATTTCATCATTCAACTTTCTCCTCCCTCATCTCCGTTGCCCTACCACTCAATCAGTCATCTTCCCTGTGATAATAACTGTATTCCTGGGTTTATCTATACCCTTGGACTCTCACCTTGGGAAGAGATATAGCTACCTCAGACCATACTATAGCATACATGGGTGTATACAAACTGCCATGGTCGGAGGTGGAAAAGCACCCATGCTCAGAGTGGACCGCCCCACTCCAGCCCATCGCCGTGCTATGGGTGGAGGTGGGTCCAGTCCATGGGGCTCCCTCAGCGGGGCCCACAGCGGAGTAGCTGCGGGGCCCTCAGCAGAGCAGCCACGGGGCACGTGCCCCCATTGGGGCGCCCTCAGTGATCTGTTCGGCTCTGTCCCATTGCCTCGATGCCAGAGGCCCTTTCTTCTCCTCCTCCCTCCTCCTGATCTCCAGTATTACCGTTCCCCACCCCTTGCAGCTGGGCATTGGATGAATTTACGATGCTTGGTATGAGGGCTTGAAATCTCCCCGGCCTGTTCTCACTGTGTTAGTTCAGGGTGTGAACTGAGTTTAAAGATTAGTTCTAGAATAGAGTTGGAGGATTTCTCGGGTCTGCTGTATAGAGTATGTTGTTGTTTTTCAGACTCCTGGTGTGCTGCTTTTCATCTAATTTGTTGCTATGGGTTCATGAAAGGTTCATATGTGCAAGCTGTAAGGAGACCCTCTTGGTGCTCACATTAATAGTTTGAGGTGAGTTCTGAAGACCGTGGATTTGTCCCATTGTTGCCAGGAACAGGCAGTGCTTGCTCAAGCCGCCGAGACTCAAGGTGCTCCCAGAGAGAGTTCAGGGTGGGAGCTGAGTTCCGGCAACCCAGCTCATGCTTCCTGCCTGATGTTGGAGTGAGAAGGGCGTGGAGCCATGTGATCCACCTCCATCTGCATCTCCCTCCCATTGTGGTGCTGGAGCCCCCATCTGCTCCTTGGCCTGATCCCTGGGAGCTGCCGCTGCTCACCGCTGAGGTTCGCTGCTGCTCTCCCCCAGTAGCCGCTTACCCAGCAGAGAGGCAGGGGGCCACCGCCTCAAGGCAGGTGCAGAGCCGGGCGGGCGTGGTGGGCTGTGTACTAGTTGCATTGATTCTCTCCAGGCACTGATTAGGAAGGTTGCCGCAGGGTGGGGACTCCCCCCAGTGGCTGTCGCAACCTCTCATTCTCACACTGGGTTCGACAACTGCTCCCGACCGCCATTGCCTCCTTTCCTGGCTGCGCCCTCCTCTCTCCAGCCCTGGACCAGCTCTTGGAACTCTGCTCTCCTCTGACCAAGTCGGGAGGCTTCCGTGAGCGTGGGCCTCCAAAGCTGAAGCTGCGAATGCCGGATCGAGGGCGCTGGCCATGGGTGTGCTTGGAGCGATGACTTCCTCCTTCTCCTCTCTCTCCGACTGCGCCATGGCTGATCTCCGATCCTTTCCTCCAGCAGAGGTTTTGCTTAGTCTTTCCGAGGCTTCAATTCCCATTTCAGATCCTTCCTGAGTTCAGGATACCCACCTCTTTCCCTTCTGTCTCACATGTTGCTATATTCCTATATTCCTTTGTCTGAGTGGCATTCCTCCGGGAGGTTCTCTCTCTACTGCCTACCCGGTCACCATCTTGAAGTCCTCTTGTAAAATTTATTTAGTTATTTGTTACTTTCTAGTGAATTGACCATTACATTTCTAAAGTTCTGAAATGGCCAACAGACCATAGAAAGATACCACTTTAGGCTCCTGCTTGAAACCAACAGCTACAAAAAACTGCTGGCCTTGATTCAGGGCCACGGAGGTTTGGTTTAACATAGTTACATGCTTCTGTATGTTCTTGTGGAGCCAGGATGAGTGTGTGTGCACGCACACACACATACACACACACACACTCCTCTTCCTCCATATATACCCCAAATGATTTGTTAATACTCTTCTTTATTTCATTCCCATCCTCTTTCCCACACCCCAACTGAGAAACATGCTCCTCCCCTCTGTTTCCTCACAAATGGTTCAGTCCACAAATCTTAGCAGCTCACGGAATTCCCATGCAGAGCTCGCACCTTCTCAGAGCAGCCCCCAGCCCCACTCCCACCATCATTTTCTGCAATTCCAAAATGACCCCACCTGCCCCTCTTCCATTTGGGTCCCTAACCAACTCAGTAGGAAAGTTGCAGGGACCAGGTGATTGCAGGGCCTCAAGGGTGCTGGAAAAATGTGGAGTTTATCCTAGTACACTGGGAAGCCAGAGCAAGTTGCTTGCTAGGAGCCACTCTCACTACTCAGGGAGTTTCCTGATGACCTGGCTGCATCAGGCTCTTATACTCAGCTGGTTGGTTCCATGTGTCAAAACTTGATTGGTGCGGAGCAGTGATGGTATCGGCAAACCCAGCCCTGATGGCTCAGGCAGAGGAAAGTACCTAGGAGTTATCCTGACTGTCAGTTTGGTATTTCCATCTGTGTGGGGCTCCCAGGAAAGGCCTTCCTGCCTCAGCTTCCCAGCGTGCTGGGAATTACAGGCATGTACCACTACATCTGAGTAGGTAGTCATCCCTCTGCATTCGGGGATGCAGTGAATTGCATGAGGATGCTTTCCTGGGGGCGGGAGTAGGAGGGAGAAGGGTGTTATGCATCCCATAAACATCTCATCGTGACAGAGGTGCTTGGGCTGTGTGCCCCAGGACAAAACGAAGAAGCAAGGACAGGATTTCTCCATGTCCCTGGGAGGATTTTTTAAAATGTCCCAGGTGTTTCAGTCCCATCCATCGCCAGGTTCCAGAGTCTAAAGCCATCTCGTCAGTCCTGCGGGGCTGACCTGCCCACATGTGTGTGACATCCAGCTACTACCTGCCCCCAGGGACCACATAGTCAGGAAGTCCCATGGGACCTCATTTGCACAGCATTTTAAATCCAGTAAGGATCAGGAGCTATTTAAGAGATTATTTATTTCCAGCTCCAAATCCGTCCCTGTTTTCCATGCTTTCAAGTATAACAGCACTGAGCGGCTGTCTTTGACAGGCAAATGGGGGCCCCTGCCTCGTAAGAAGACAGTTAACTCTGTGCCTCAGTGAGATTTCAGCTTGCTTTTTGTGTAACTCAGTACTTGTGTCTTTCTGATTTTTTTTTTTTTGCCCCTTCGGGCCAGTTTGATTGTCCTAAATATAACATACAAGAGCTGGAAATGGGGAGGTCTGAGCACATGAAATTCCATCCCCTGTCATCCAATCTGGTGGAATCGGCTTCCTTTTATGTTCAAAACGGCTGAATTGCCTTCCCTTTATAAAGCACAGCTGAAAAGATTTTTTTGTCTGAGGCTGCCTTTAATTGTGCTGAAATGTAAAGCGCCCTGAGACTTTTGTGAAGAAAGCGCTATAAATGCACCACATCATTATCATTATTATTATTAGCATCTCATGTACATTTCATATGCCTGTTGGTAAACAATCATATGACCAGCAGAAGACTCTCACGGCTGAGGATCTTGCTGCCGGTCACCACCATCTCAGATCTCAGAGAGTTTGAATTAGCATGCATGGCATCTGTCATCCCTTAAAACAAAATATTTTGTGTTTTCTTACCCAAGTGATAACTCATTTGTTGTTGAGAATGCAGATCAGCAAAAGGAAAGCAATGAAATCCACCCATAATGTCTTCAGCCAGAGGGAATTACATGAACAACTGGGTGTCTATACATCCAGGCAGTTCCTGCCTTAGAATATACACAAATTCACACTTTGCGTCAGTCAGGGTGATGGTTGTTGGTGTGACAGATGAGCCTTAAAAGTGAATCTAAACACAGTACGAAGTTATTTCTAGCTCCTCTAGTAGTCCCACAGTGAGTTTCTGGTTAACAGGTAGCTCTTCTCCACATGGGGAGGGACCCTAATCCCACTTATCTTTTGGATCCACCTGGCCCTGGGGGCTCAGAGCCCTCTCCTAGTTGGGGAAAGAGGAAAGAGCATGGAGGATCATGTTCGGGGAATCCATGATCCGTGCCTGTGTGTGGTACACATCACTCCACTTACGTGCCATTGGCCGGGTTCCTTGGCCCATGCCCAACTGCGAGGAAGTGTAGGAAATGGGTAACTATTCCTAGGAGGAAAATAAAGTGGATTTTGATGAATGGCTAGCAGGTCTGTGGCCCACACACCTTTAAGAACAGATCTGCCATTGCCACTACTCATCCAGTAGCCCTGTGCAGGATGGAAGGTTGAGTTTATGACTCTGAAATACTTGCCTTTTGGAATCTGGGTCTGTTGCAGATTTCTTCCTCTGCCTGAGTTTTTGAACGCATAAAATGGAGGTGGTGTCGATGCGAATGAGGGATGTTGTACGGGAAAGGCTACCGCTCAGTGCTTCAATAACTTGTACTTCCTGGTTGCTCTAATCATGATGATATCAAATTGCAATAATGATAAATATGATCGCAGCAATTAGGTGAGTTAGTATACTTTCTCTTGGGTACCAGAGCATCCCTGGCACTGCAAACAGCAGTTGTTTGTGTTTATTATAAAATTAAGTGATAAAAGCTGGGGGCCAGAGTTTGGCTACTTTGATTCATGTCTTAGCTCAACTCCTGTTTGTACTTTGGCCAAGTAACCTCCCTCTCTAAGCTCTGGGCCACTCTAGAAGATGTGGAGTCTTGAGCTGGATTTACTGGGCCCCAGCTGAGCTGAAAGGTTGAGGCTAGAAATAACCGCACATGAGTCATCTGTGTGGCTGTGGTGATTGGAACTGTGGGCTTCGGTTGGAACTGGTTGGAACTGAGGTCACCCCAGGAGGAGAAAAGGGTCACCCCAGGACGGAGGCTGCAGTGCTGGTAGCATCAAAAGCTGATCTTGTAAGGGGCCTGAGAGGAATAACTGGGGTGATGGAGGCAACAGGAAGAGTGTAGAGTCGGGAAACCAAGCCATGCACCTTGCCGCCTTGAGCCCTTTCAGTGCATCCCTTGGCTTGAGTCTCCCTAGGGTGCTTCTTACCACAGCTCCTAAGGATTCTGCTCCTCTTTTGTCCTATACCCCTCCCCCACGTTAGGACAAAGCCCCGGGAAAGCAAGGGTCTCAGCCATGTGACTCACGTGTCTCTCCCCAATCCCCAAAAATCAGGTCCTCCACACACGTTTATTGAATAAGTGAGTAATGGTTTCCAAAAATATGTCCCCAGCCTGCTACCAGAGGCAAGTATAGCAGCAATACATGGTGCTGTTTAATTAGAATTACTGAGAAAGGAGTGCGATAGGAGGGGAAATAGGGTACAGACTGGGGGAGGTGCCCATAGGGTGTGGGAGGAGTGAGGGAGACACAATGAAGAGTGGTGCCAACTTGGTGATGCCAGTTTAATAATACAATAACGAGCCTGGATGATTTGGGTACTGGCCCCGACACTCACTGCATGCAGGTTCTGTGCCTGATGCTGGGAATAGGGAGGAAGGTGTGGCCTGTGTCCCCACCGCAGCTCACAGACCGGGAATTCACTGCATGATTGCCCAGCAGTATCCTCAGGCATGCAGTAGGATCGTAGGAGGCCCTGGGAACCCAGAGCAGGCCCCTTATCCAACCAAATGATTGCCACAGCAAATGGCCTGAAAGCGGGTGGGACAAGTCTCTGACAGAACAAGAGCCCCAAGGAGGGGCGTAGGACACACAGCCAGAGATGAGAAATCAGAGTAGCCCTGAAGGACTTTGAATCAGGCTGAGAACTTTTATTGTCACTACCGTGGGCTGAACACAGGGCCTTCCAATCAAGCTGCATCCCCAGCCCTGTTTTTTAAATTTAATTTTATTTTTTATTTTGCAGCCAGACCTTGCTAAGTTGCTGAATTCCCCAGGCAGGGTCAGAACTTGCAATTCTCTTGCCTCCCCCAACCCCCAAAGTGCTGGGATTATTACAGGCTCACATCACAACACCCAGCTAGGAATTTGAACCTTTCTAAAGGAGGAGGGAAATCATCATGGATTAAACCACAGGTCGACATTTTAGAAAGACTGGTTGGGGATATTCCCTCTCCGTCGGGAGAGCATGCAGTAGGACTGTGAATGTGTTCCCTGCCCTTGGGAGCGGTGTGGACAGTTTGTGTTGATCCTAATCAGACTTTCATAAGAACGAAGGCAGATTCCAGTGCTCTGAGTTCTGATAGCCCCGTCTGGCATCACTCCCTGAGGGAGCTACAGCAGTGAGCTGGCCGTCCTTTGGAAAGGAAGGCAATTTCAACAGCTTTCACTATTTACTTAAGTTAAAAATAGCCACTGCACTGCCATGCGTTGAAGGCAAGGGTGCACAACATCAGGCCCTCCGCATATATTCCAGAAAGCAGAGGGATGGTTTCCTTAGCACTGCTGCCAGGCAGTGGTTAAACAAAGATCGGGGAGCTTTGGGCAAACTTCGTGTAGAGAGGCAGAATTGTAATTAACAACCCTGTGATGCTCATCCCATGCATCTCTGTTTCCTTGTCTGTTAATGGAGGACGATAGATTCCAAAGACAGAAAAAAAAAAAAAACAGTATTTGCATGAAGACAGCTCAAATCGCAAGGAACCAGCTTTTCATTACACCGATGCCCAAGGTTATAAGCTAGGAAGAACGAGACCAGAACTTGAGATTGTCTGATTTGGACTGTGGCTCTATCAAACTGTACTCTGTCCTCTTTCTCTTCCCGCCCGTGCCTGCATGTGAGATTCCTTTTAATACCTGTGGGTGCCTTAGGGCCCTTGGCTGCTGGGTCCTTTCCCTGGGGAGAACAAAGACTGACCTCTCACCAAATCAAGCTCATTATCCAAACCACCATGCCTGCCTGGTTCCTGACTTAATGAGTTGGTAGCAGGTGCAAATTGCAACCCCAGCATTCATCCATTCCCTGGCCTCTCCCTGTGGCAGACTCCAGGGTGGTGAGAGTGGGCAGCAAGTGGGAAGTGTAAGATCAGTGTGTTTTCACCATGTGAGGAGCTGACTGGGCCCTGGGGTTTAGTTTGATGGATTCCCAGCCCTACTCCGGCTGCTCGGTCACTGCTCAACTTTTGCTTTGTGCCGGTCTGATCGTGTTTAAGATAATTAAGCCCATACATCAAATAATAAATAGATATTGACTCTTTGTCAGAGAGTAGATCAGGATTGATTGGTCACTGGGGATACTGTTTTCCTCAATCAGTGGACAGCCACGGGATAAATAAATCTTGATAATGACTGGCAAGAGGAAAATCAATATATATATTAATATATGCACCAGGAGCGTGTGTCTTCAAAGGTGAAGTAAGAGTTTGTTTTGGCAGAAGTGGGAATCAGAAGGGAGGCTGGAGAGACAGACAGACTGACTCTGGGTGTCCCCAGAGACACGGACATACAATAGGTGCTCAGTGATTTGAAGGGAACTCAGAAATACAAGGAAAAGTGTCCTTCAAAGAGACACTATATTTGCTGTTCATTTTGTTTCTATGTTCTAGATGTTCATTGCCCAGAAATCCCTTCTGCCTGTGAGCAACATGGTTCTGTGAATGGTTTTGTTTTGTTTCATTTTATTTCATTTCGTTTCTAGTACTAGGCTGGAGCTCAGTGCCCTGGCACTAAGGTCTATATCCTCAGCCCTTTTCACGTTTTTTTTTTTTTGAGACAGGATCTTGATAAGTCATTAAGTTGCCCAGGCTGGGCTCGAATTTGCCATCCTCCTGCCTCAGCCTCCCAGAGTGCTGGGATTACAGGTGTGCGCCACCACACCTTGCTGGTGCTTGTTGATGTTTGGTCCTCCGGTGTCATGGAGAGAGGCCAAGATGGAATATGACAGGTGGGGAGAAGTTAGGAGACCAGGCTCCTGAGGTGCTCACGGAGGAGGATCACTGCACAGCCTAGGGCTCAAGCACAAGGTCGAGAGAGTCTGACAGTGTTGAGTGTCAGGGGCCTCTATTGAGGGATGATGTACAGTGGACACACAGATTTTTCTCTGCGATGAGTGCAAGGGTAGTGATGTGGACCTGGGTCCCCTAACTGAATGCACATCAGCGTTCCCCGGAAGGCTGGTGAGAACAGATTGTTGCCTCTGCACCATGCACCATGCCCCACCTGTCTGATTTGGTGAAGCTGTGATGGCACCTGGGAGTTTGAATTGTTAAGTTTTTAACAATCATCTCAAGTGAGTGGGTGCCGCCGGCCTGGGAACCCTACTTTGAGAACCAGCAGTGCAGGACACAGATCAAGGTGGGAAGGGAAGAGGAAAGACTGACCAGGGAGACTGATGGAGAAGGCCCCAAGGGTTGGAGAGAAACCAGGAGAGCATGGGAGCCTGGGAGCCTGGGAGAGTCAGTTGTCCAGCCAGGCAGTGGTCTGCATTTTCTTAGACTGCCGTGGAAAGGACACATGAGACGCAACAGGACAAGTGTCCCTTCTGGCTTCTGCAGCTTTAACTCTGTGCTGGCCCATGGTTTCCCCATGATGTGACAACCTCCTCTGTCCACCTCCCTGGTGACATTTGATAACCCATCCTATAACCCCAGTTGAATCCTGTGTCTGTTTCCAGGCAGGTTTGGAGCAAGAATAGAACTCTTTATCCTCCTAAGCAGGTAGAGGGTGGAACCATTTCTGTCAGCCAAAGGGCTGGGCCACAGCTGGATGACCATTGCCAGGAACGGATCCCAATGGGGGAGAGCTGATATCCACCGGAATGATTGTGCAGAGTCACCAGGATTGGAAACGAATCTACTACCTGAAGACATCCTCTCTGGGGACTGAGCAGTATTACTTTCAAAACAAATCTTTGATATTCACCCCCCCCACTGTCCTTAGAAATAAAGAAGGGAAAGTGATCACTGGGTTGAACCATTTTCAATACGAAAGAGGGCTTTGTGGGAAAATGGCTCTCTGGATATTTATTAAGGGGAATGTATTTGTTGAGCAAGTGCTGCATACTAAGTGCTGTGCTAAGGACTTCATTAAATTGTTACCCACATTTTGCACAGGCGGAAGCTGACACTTAGGAAGGTGTAGTGGCTACTCCAGAGACATCCAGCGGGAGGAATCTTGACCTCTCTGATTCCAGAGTGTGAGCCTTAAACTGCCGCACTGTACTGTGTCACCTTACAGACTAAATTAGTTTTTTGAATATTCTTTTTGGTCATTCTCCGTATCCCCCGAGACAATCTTCATGGATCGCCATCACTGTCTGCCCCTTCTCTTGGGTACAGTGTAAAATTCATGGGGATCCCCCGTAGAAAATTTTAAAGCTACATAAATAAAGAAAGCTCTTACACATCAATGTCGAGCTTCTGTGTGCCCTCCAGTGGCTGGCCCTGTGGACACACAAGCTGACAATCACCAGATTTGTCCACAGAAGAATGTTTGGGTTGCTAGCTTTTATCAACATGAGTGCTTTTTTCCCGTTGGTAATCATTTAGACTTTCAGAGCCTCAGTTTCCCCATCTGCACAACACAGATGATACAGTGGTACCTTTGTACTTGTCTTTTGTTGTTGTTTTTTGTGATACTGGGGATCCAACTCAGGACCTTGTGCCTGCCAGGCATGTGCTTATTCCACTGAGCTGTATCCCCAGCCCTTGTACTTGTCTTTAATGGCATCCAAGAGGGGCAATGAGTACCCAGAATGATGAGTAACCAACAAATGGATTTGGTGGAAAGAGTGGTGAGTCACAAGCCAGTCACCACCAGCAACTTCTAGCTCGTGCGTCTAGTACCAAATAACAAGTACCAGGACAAAAACCTCATGTCAAAATGCATCGCATACCAAATTCAGGGAGTTTCAAAGCAGTTGAGTACTAACCTATGACTGCAATCCCTCCTCTGTGGGATTGATGTGAGGATTTGATGAGTTACTACACAGAAAGGAAATACTGTAACAGTGCATGTGCTTCCCTGAGTGTCTAGGAACAGCAGATAAAATGGCAAAACCAAAAGCCCTGAAGAAAGTACCAGGACTAGAGAAAGATGGGATAATTTTTTAAGTCTGTGGTAATAATAATAATCCACTGCTGGTCTAAGCATTTTGACCTTGCCCGACCTGGTGAGTTGGGTGCTTCTGTAATGAGGGAGCTGTGGACATACATCTGCTGTTGTGTATGTAAGCCAGTGTGTATGTAGGCATCTCCTTGCAGAAGAGAACTTTCTGGTTGGCAGGTGGCAATGACCCACATTTAAAGTTGCTAGTTAGGGGACCCCCGATTTGTCCCTCCTTCTTGGTGCTCGGGCCCTTCTGTGGTCTCTAGGGAAAGGTCCGTCTTGGCTCTGAGACCCAGGGATGAGAAGCAGTCCCCTCTCTCCAGCCTTCTTATCAGCTTCTCCCTTTGACAACAGCAGAAAGACACAGGCCTGAGAAGTCTCTCCCACTTTTAATCAAAAGGTTTGTCTCGGAGACCTCTTCAAATGAGAATTTCGTTTCTTCTAGGTGTTCAAAAGACCCAGAGGAATGCAGGAAGGAAAGAGATCAGACCCCTTCAAAGGCAGGGAAGGGGCCGCAGGCATCTTCAGAATTTCCCCAGCTGCGCCCATCCCTCCAAGGCAGTTATTAGCACAGCCCTCAGGGACTCGGAGGCACAGATCAAGGATTCTCTGTGGACTTGTTGGGAAGTGTTTGTAGACTATTGAGGACTGTCATCGCGTCTTGATCACCTGGGTCTGATTTCTCTCTGAGCAAGGCAGGCTGCCTTTGACAGGCTCTCAGAACTGTAGGCGCTCTGCCGCAGCTCCGGGGGTTGTTATCTGTCTTGTCAGTGAACCACAGTTCCTGGCTGCTGGCCTTGCGGCCCAGCCATCTGCAGGAACTCTGCTCTCCGGCTCCTTCCTGTCCTGCTTCCAGCTGTGGTTCCCATGCCTCCCTTGGCCTTATCTCACCACGCATTGCAGCGTTGGTGGGGGGTGGCCTTTCACCGTGTGCTGAGTCCCAAGAGGGAAAGACATGGGAGGAGGAAGGGCCAAGAGTTCAAGTTCTTCCTCTACCACTGTGTGCTTTAGACAAGCCCGTAACCTTTCTAGCTCTTGGTTTCCTTGTTTGTGAAACAATTATAATAGGACCTACTTCATCTTTCGCTGGGTTGTTTACCTCTTGACCTTGGCCTGTTTGACCTAAGCTGGACCTTTAGGGAAAATGACTGCCACCAGTCTACCTTCCCTCTCATCATTCATCTGTCTTATATCCTCATCCCCAGTTATGCACCTGCCCTTCAACCATTCATCCACCAATTCATCCATCTATCCGAGAGCCACTTGCCCATCTATCCATCCACTCATCCATCCTATTCATTAACTCACCCATGTGTCCATGTATCCATCCATTCACCCTGTCCTTTCTCCCATCCAATACCCACCTACCTATCCATCCCCTCAACCATCCATCCATCCACCTGCTATTAATCCACTTATCCATCTCCTCATCCATCAGAGCGGCTGCCATTAATATTCCTACCAGTCCGTCCGTTCAGTCATTCATTCTTGCACCCATCCAGCCAGTTACTGATGTAGCCATCTAGCCATCCAGCAAATAACCGTCAAGATCCTTCTTTCTGTTAGGTACTACCAGGTGCTAGAAAGGAAAATCCAGAACTGTTCTTCAGGGCCACCGTGAAAACTAATTTCTTGAGGCAAGGTAGTGTAAAGGTCAGGCAGCATAGGAGGCTGTGGTCTACATCACTGTGGTAGCACTGGTTCAGCACCAACAAGAAATAAAGCCAAAGAAATACCCATAGACGTGAATTTCAGTGCACTCAGGAATGGTCATGTTCCCAGGTAGGAAAAGAAAATAGACCCCCACACACAGGAAAAGCCAGGCAGCAGGACTCCATGAATTAAATCATCTTCACCTGCACATTCCCTTCCCTTGGGGTCTAACTTTGTGGGACCCTGTACTGATGAGTGGAGAGGGTGAGGCCCGGGGAAGATGGCTTTTATTCTCAACCTGGGAGCAGGAGGAGGGTGGTCAGAGGCTGGCCCTGGGCCAAGCAGTCGGGGACAAAGTGGCAATTTAGTACAGCCTGGGGTTGCTTTGCACAATTTCCAAGGGTGGTGGAGGAAGGGTGCAGGGGTGCTGCCCGAAACCAGAGCTGCTCAGTGCCTAATTTATACCCCATTAACTCTCAACTCATAATAATTTATCACCAGCAGCCTGGAGTTTACTTATTCATTATTTATAGAGAAAGTGTTTGCAAAGCAAATCAGTCGTTCAAACAAGATCATGGGGGGTAGGTTTAACCCACTCAAAGAAACCAAGTGAAGTAGGAACCTTAGCACATTTGCTGTCTGCTGTCAGCAGAGGAAGTGCTGCCTCTGTCTTTAGCACCAGGAACTTGCACTTGGTCTCAGCGAGATCTCTCATGTCTCAGCCTCTGTCTTACTCCTCGCTGGTCCAAATTTGACGTTTTGACCTCTCGGTGTTTTAGTATTATAGTAAGAGCCTTGAGTCGGCCCTAGTAAGAGTATCCTTTAGGGGCAAGTGTAAAAGCCAGACCTGTTAAACTTCTTCCTTTATGGGAAATGCATGGCATCATCTTCTTTAAACAACTTAAAGACCTCTGGCCCTTTCCTTTGCAGAAGGCCTCCGGGACTGGGAGTTGGAAGACCTGGTGTCTCTTCCTAGTGCTGGATGGTCTTGGGCAGGTCCTTTGGGCTCCGTGGTCCTCAGCCGCCTCCTCACCTAGAGAGTGGGCGTGCTGACCCCTGTCCCTCAGAACTGTTGCAGTGGCGGGTTAAACCATGGATGTGTTTTATAAACAGAAAAATGCAAAGCAGAAGTGAGGGGGCAGATTGTTTTTTACGTGTATGCCAATGCAAATGACAGAAGTTTTTTTTTTCTTTTTGCTTTTTCCTTTACTGTGTCAAAATGAATGGTTTTAGCATTTCTTGCAGTTCTCAACCTTGGTTGAATGTTAAAATCACCTGGAAGCTTTTGAATTCTGTGTGTCAGCTCTCTCTCTCACGCTTTAAAGATTTCCTTAATCTGGATGGGGACTCAGTGTAATTTTTTTCTCTCTCCTTCCTTTCCTTCCTCCTCTTTTCTTGTCTGGTATTTCTGTTATGGGAAACAGTAAACAGTCCCCAGGATGAGCTGCACCGGCCCGTTTCTCTTTTCCTCCCGTATCAGAGTCAGACCTGCACAGTGACAGGGATTCTGGAATTCTGCGGAGTTTGGTACAGCCCTGTCTCTGTCACTTTCGGCTGCTCTGTTCCAGACAGGGTAGCATATTTCCTAGTTATCAGGGCTCCTGAGAAGAGTCTGTGAGATAAGAACACAAGTAAAGTGCATTTCTTTTATGCCTGACACATGATTTGAGCTCAACAGTTGCTATTTCACATTGTGGTTGTTTCTTGTTGTGAGGGATTGGCCAATGAAACCCAGGTGCCAGAGGCTTTGGGGGTTCCCTGGGACAAAATTCAGGGGCAGTACTTTCCAAAAAGCAGCAGAAGTTGTGGTGGTAGGAAGATTGGTAACGATAATAGATATCAGGATCCCTGGTAAACCTTTCTTTGAACAACTTCAGGTCAACTTTACAGCAACCCTCCACAGGCAGTGCATTACTACGGTGGCAGGTGAAGGAGCCCGGGTAAGTGACCTTCTGAAGCATCCAGGGAGGAACCAACAAGGCTGGGGGTTTGATCCTAGCAGCCAGGCTCTGAAGCCTTTGGACATGGAGACAGAAAGAGGGTGGTAATGACTTTGGTGGTTCCACCCAAACTGGTCAGGCAAGTGCCCAAGAGACCATCTCACTACTTTCTTCTCCTGATTTCCGGCCCAGACAATCCCACTTAGTGCCTGAGTGCGTTCATTCCACCCAGCTTAAGGATGAAACTCTGAGACTCCAAAACAGTAAGCCATGGTAGACAGGATTTAGACCTGGCCAGTTCCCGGACTCCTCATGAGGATAGTATTCTATTATTCTATTGCAGATGAGGAAACTGAGGCTCAGGGAGGTAAAATAACATGACCCTGTTTCAAAGCTCAAGAGCTCTGCCCTGGGATTCTCTCTCACTTCCATCTTTGCAGGAAAAAGACCAAGTTCAGCTTCTCCACTTTCCTCCTACAAGACCCCCAGAATGGGCTCCCTGCTCCTGCCCCAGGTGTGTGATCTTTAAAGCCATGCTAGGAGGCAATGGTCAGCTTGTGGATGGTACAAAGCTCTTTTGAGACCTAAAGGACAATATTTCTGAATCTCTGAAGCAAGCAGACCCTCACCTGCAGGCACCGGCATGGAGTACTCAACCTGAAATTGACAGTTTGTGGTTTGCTAAATGGGAAAAGAAGTGGTATTTGCTAAGGAGAGAAATGTCATTTTCTGGCTGCCAGAAAAGAATGTTAACATATAATATAGAGAACCAATAAAATCCATAGTCTAATTCTACTGGGCTGCCTAGTTGAAGTAATTTATGAAATTACATCTGAAATCCTTGACATTTAGCTCCTAATTTTGATAGAGATGTTTGGTCAGGCCCAATATTGGTGGCATGTATACTGAATTTAAAGATCCCTTCCCAGTTATGGATAATCAAAGCCTGTGTCCCCAATCAAAAGTTTTAGAAATAACTTTATTATTAAAGTATTTATACATTCATTGGCTAATCCAGCCATTCATCTAACATAGCCAGGAGATAGTAGGTCCTGGAACTACAGTGCTTTGTAAAATGCCTGTAGCTGGACATGGTGATGCATGTCTGAATCATAGCTACCTGAGGAAGGATCATAAGTTCAAGACCAATTTAACCAACTTAGGGATTTAGCAAGATCCTGCCTCTACAACAAAGTTGCTCAGATTACCAGATGTAAGAATGACAGCCACTGTTAATTCTTATCATCTTGTTTTGAAATCCTGTATCATTTTTGTTGTTTTTGTGTTGTTTTGTTTTTGTCTCCATGGTTGTTATTTCATTATTTCTTTTTTCTCTTTAAAATAAAAAAAAATTCTTGCCTCTAAATAAGTAAAATAAGACTAGGAATGTAGCTCACGCAAAGGCTCTGGGTTCAACCCCCAGTTCTTTTTTTTTTTTGGCGGTACTGGGGATCGAACTCAGGACCCTGCGCTTGCTAGGCAGGCGCTTATTCCACTGAGCTATATCCCCAGCCCATTTTTTTTTCTAACCCTCAGTTCTAAAGGAAAAACAAAAAGATGCCTATCCTCATAGCTTCACAATACTGAATGTAGACCAAAAAGTCTAGCCATTGCATGTCAGGTAGGAAGTTATAAAACAGAAGTGTGCAAAAGGTAGGAAAGAACTCAAAGAAATGGAGAATACAAGAAGAATATTCTTGGCAGGAGGAACAAAAGAGTGTTAATCAAAATTCCACCTCTACAGGTTCAACTAACCACAGATCAAACATAATTCAGAGAAATACTCCAAAAAGTTCCAAAGAGGAACACTTGAGGTTGCTGTGCTTCAAGCACTACACGGAACCCCCTTGAATGTAGCAGCCTGTGCCCAGCCCATGGTAGCCTCCTGCCAGCTCACCATCCCCGGCTTCTCTCCAGCACTCTAGTTGGAACATTGTTCATCTTGGGTCTCACTCAAGTACTAGGTAGGTCTACTACTGTGTTTGTGTTTCTACTGGATGTAGACAGACTTACAAACAAACTTTTCTTTCTTGTTGTTCCCTAACCAATACAGTGTAACAGTTAATCTATCATTTTCACTGCATGGGGTATTATAAGTCATCTAGAGATGATCTAAAGTTTAGGAGATGTTTATAGCTTAGTTGCAGATACTATGCATTTTGTATGAGGACCTTGAGCATCCACTGAGTTCACTATCTGCAGAGGGGTCCTGGAACCATTGAATCTGGATAGCAGAGTGGGGACTGTAGCTCATTTGCACTAGAACAGTGGTGCCAACCGGAAAGTATACAGTACAGCACCAAAGCAGGAAATGTCTTGCTCTCATGGACAATAAGATTGGGTACTGTTGAGCCTTCCTGAGTGCCAGGCAGAGTGCTGAGCATGTTACACATTCTTTATGCTACTTAATGCTCAGAGCTCCTGAGAAGTGAGTACATATGAACATTTGCCTCCCTTTTACAGTCAGGCTTCAAGAAATTTTGTTTCTTGCCCAGGATCCCTTGGGCATGAGTAGCAGAAGCACAATCAGCTTGAGCAGGAGGCTGGGGGATCTGATTTAAAAAAAAACTCAGGGGAAGTGGAACAGAATGTCTGGGTTCTGATCCTGGAGGAGAGGTGACAGCCACCATATGCTAGTTAAACCCTACACCCATCCCTTTCTTCACTGTATAATAGGAAACCTGTCCCTGTATAATGGGGCCACCTACACCCAGCCATCTGAAGTTTGCCTGAAATAACAGAGCAGGGTCCATAGTGGTGGAGGAGACAGTGTAGGACCAACATGAGGTTGGCACTCTTACAGAGTGAATGCCCTGGCTAGTCCTTACTCTTACACATATCCTGCTCCAGGCATGGGCATCTAGTGCTACCAACCTCCACAGGGCTTCCAAAAGCACATGCACCTTCAACACTGAGGTAGCTGGACATGCACATAACATCCCTGTATCTTCACCCTCAGAGCTACAGTAGATAAAAGCTAGAGTAGCTATGGGATTTAAGAAGGTCTGGGAGGGCAAGATTACCCAGACAAACATTGGGAAGGAATTCTTTCAGTGCCCTGAAGTTAAGAGCTTAAGGGAAGAAAGAACCCCAGAAGAACTTGAGTGGCAGTTTTTTTGCTCATCTCTGAGAAATTGGCACAAACTTACATTTTGTTCCTGTACCTTCTAAATTGGGTTTTGGGGAATGACAGGACTTTTGCTTGAAACAGATTACCAAGGTGAGGTTTGGTGACTAATGGAAATATTTGTAATAGGATTACATGAGTTTTCATCTTTTCTCATGAAGATACAACATTGTCACATGACAACCTTTTGGGGCACAGAACCTGTTTTTAATCTCTCTAGACATTTATTTTCTGTTTTTAAATTATTGAGAGGTTAGGTCACTTCCCTGGGGTGACTTGCTTTCTATCTGTGAGAAGCAGGAGAAAGCTATTAACAAAAACATGAAATTGAATCTCACCAAGTATAGATTCCCATTTGCCTGTGGTTCTTTAAAATGACTGTACTACTCAGTTAGGTATAAAGGGAGATATCCATGGCCATTTGGAAAAGAACCACATTTCTTCCACACCAAGGAAAGTACAATTCTCATCTCAGAGAATTTGGTTTCACTAGTAATATTTGTTGTAGGACTTTGACTCTAACCACCATACCTTAATTTTGTTGATATTGTCATTGTCCTTTTTCTCTCTCTGTTTTCTTCTTTTTATTTTGGAGCCCATGATCAATCATAGCCAATATTTATTGAGCACTTTCCATGTACCACCCTCTTTGAGTGTCCTTTGAGTCAGGATAAGACAGGATTATGCTGCACTAACAAGCAAGCTCAAAATCTCTGGGGCCAGATCCTGTCACATAGTACTGCATAAGTGCAAAAGAACTGGGAAACGTAGTCTCCTTGCGTGCCTGGTGTCTGGGAAGGAGCAGTGTAGAGCAGGACTTGCTGAACACTGGTGTTGTCTCTTCCATGCAACCCATTCTTCCCAGACCTAGGAGAAAGATTGGGTCCACTTGCATTTATTTATTTTAAGCAGTTTCCCCAAAGGCTTGTAGCTGAAGAGTATCAAGCCTGAGCCTGGAGCCTGGTTTTATCCAACTCCAAGTTCCAAGCTCCTCATCACTAAGCGCTAGTGCCTCTCCTGATGAGTCTGTCTCCCCTGCACGCCCCTTTCTATTCTCTTTATGAAAAGAATTCCTCCCATCCCACTCATTATTTCTCGGTTCCTCTTGGGGCAAGGTAATTGTTCATTTCCTTCCCAATGTCCAGCCCAGTAATCTCACCCACTCAGGCCTCTTTAAATCCTTAGGTCTTCCATCTCCTATCTAAAAAGCTTCAAGAGAAAGAACCCAAACATTCCTTGCTGTAGGGCATGCAAAAGCATAAATTTTAGAAACTGGGATAAAGAGAAATATCTTCCCTGCCTGGCAAGACTGGGAGATCAATCTTTTATTTCCTATTTCCCAGCCCCAGGGTCTTTAGCAAATGCAAGATGAATAAATGAATTGGGATTTTTGTGAACCTCCAATTTTTTTTCAGTTACAAACAACTTTATTGATATAATAACTTTATTTATACCCTTCGTTTTCTCACTTAAAGTGTACTTACAGTTCAGTAGTTTTTAGTATATTTACAAAAATAAGCAACTATTACCAAATGCTAATTTTATAACATTCTGTCACCGAAAAAAAAAAAACCTTCTACCCATTAACAGTCATTCTGTACTCCCTTCCTACCCCAAGTTCCCCCACCCCCAGCAACATAAACTTCAGTTTTAGAATTGATTTTTCTACTGGAGCACTTCAAAGTCCAGGAAAAATGCAGGCACGGACTGCTCAGTGAGGGATGAGGGGCCAGTTCTACAGTTGGCATCATGATACCTGCATTCATCCCCACTTCCAGTTACAAAAGAACATAACCTACACAGACACGGTACACATAAATACAGAGACCTCTGCACCCATATACCCAGAGATGCACCTACACAAATGTATTAGTCAGTTTTCCATCACTGTAACAAAATGCCGGACACAGGCTGCTAATAAGAAGAGATAAGCTTATTTTGGCTCATGGTTCTATAGTTTCAAGTCTAAGATCAGGCAACCCGTTGAACTGGGCTTCTGGTGAGGGCCACACATCATGATAGGAGTAACTGAAGGTCACATCTTAAGCAAGAGAGGACAGAGCAGACAAGAGGGGACTGAGTCTGCAGTCTCTTTCAAGGGCATGCTCCAACAACCCACCAGTGTTCCACTAGGCTCTGCCTCTTAAAAGTTCACCACACCTCTCAGTACTACTACCCGGGTAACCAAGCCTTTACATATGGACTTTTCAGGGATGCTTATCCAAACCATAACAATAAATATGAATCCATACATGTGTCTGTATTCATCCACATGCACACATTCTGTTACATATATGCATGTGTGCTGCATGCATAAACACATGTATACAGAGAAGCACAGACATAGCCCGTACCCAGAGAAACTAGAATGTGTGTGTACACACACACACACACACACACACACACACACACACACCTGTGTGCACAGGTGTGGGTCATTCCTGTGGCTTTTTAATGCAGCTCTAGTGCCCGTTTGTGTGGTGGCAGTGGGTCAGATCACCTCCCCACGGTGGCCCTGTCTAAGCCAGTGATCTGTAAGGAAGGAGTTCTAAAGCAATATGGGATTTGCCTTGCTTGGATAAGCATTTATCCAGCGAATTTTGTGCCCAGCAACTGCTTTTAAAGGCTCTGTTAGGGGATGATGTTGGGTTTTGAGCAGAGTGGGGGAAGGAAGACTTAAAAACAAGGGATTTCCATGGTAGACAGGTCTTTGTCTGGCTGGGGTGGCACTGGGCAGCTCAGCCTGTTCCCACCATTGTGAAACTTGGGCTCGCAAGCAAGTTCTTGCATATGGCTGCACTTGCACTGACCCAGTTCTGGTTCCCTTTAGCCCAGTTCCAGCCCAAGTAGAGCCTTGCTCTTGCATCTGTGACCCCTGCTGGAATTTTCATGTGTATTGTCTGCCCACCCACCATCCTGGATGAACCCATACCTGTTAGAGCACCTGGCAGGGTAGGGACTCTGGGAGCATTAGCTTGGTGCATGGGTGGACGGATGGACAGATGGATGGATGGATGGATGGATGGACAGATGGATGGATGGGTGGGTGGATGGATGGATGGATGGGCGAGTGCACAAATGGAAAATCCACTTGGCCTTGACCATGTCCAGTCCCATGTACAGAGAAGACTGACTCAAAGTGGTCCAAGTCCTCGTTCTTATTGCCCAATCTTTTGGCCCCACTGTGACTTCTGAGAGAAGAGACCAAAAGCATTTTCTGTAAAGGGCCAGAGGGCAAATACATCCAGCTTGTCAGACAGCCCCTGCCACAACCACTGTATTCTGCCGTTGCAGCATGAAAGCAGCTGCAGACAATTTGCAAACCAAGGGTGTGACTGTGTTCTAATGAAACTCTAATATGGACACTGAAATTTGATTTCATATAATTTTCCTGTATCATAAAATATTCTTCTTTTGAATGTTTTTCAACTATTAAGAGGGGGAAAGGGCTTTCTTAGCCCATAGACCATAACAGCAAAAGCAGATCTTGGCCAGTGGGCCGCAATTTGCAAGCCCCACCGTTGAAACCTGGCTCTCGCAGGCCTGTGTATGTGTACTCTGCAAACTCCTCTGCATAATCCTGAGCTGCAGCAGTGTGGGTGGCATGGGACTGGGTAAACTGGATCCAGCTCCTACCCCAAGCCCTGGCAGAAGAGGATACTGGGTAAGTCATTCACCTTCCTGAGCCTTAACCTCATTGAAAAAGTGGGAGGGCGAAAAGTTCTTCAGAGCTCTTGTGAGGGTGAAATGTGTACAAGGCTTGTGTCAAGCGCTTGGAAAACGTTCCCTTGCTCCCTCAGCCCGCTATCCTTCTTCTTCCAAAGAGGCCAAGGAGCTGAATGGTCAGGAACAAGACCATGGTGACAAATGGGCTGAGCTATGACGCCCAGCTCTGCCTCATGTACCTTAGCTGCATGACCTTGGCAAATTACCTCATCTCTCCAAATCTCAGTTTCCCCACCTGTGAAATAGGAATAATACCTGCCTTAGGGGGATGAAGTTAGTTACACACATCAATAAGATCACTCATGAAAACCCCTTAGCAAAGAGCTTGTGGGAAGATTCCTGAACGGTATTCATTATTCTCAGGACGTAACAAAGCTCTGTGGCTGTGGGAATAAGGTTTAGCTTCAGAGAGCCCTGGGTTTCAGCCAGGATGAACCTGCAAGACATTATCCTTGGGAAATTCCATGGCCATCTCCATTCTGGTTTCTTCCATGAAGTAGGTGGGCCTGGTGCCCTCTTAACTCTAGTCTCAGTCTGAATTCTGTGCATATCTATGCATGTTCTGTCTGCCGTACATGTTCTCTTACACCATAGCCAGGTAGGTTCCATGCGCAGGTACCTTCCCAGCATCCCTCGGGAAGGCAGGACTTTCTCCTTCTCCTTTTTTTCCTCTTCCTCCCCATCTCCTTCATCCGAAGGTCTAGAGTCAGCGGAGCCCGAGGGGCAGGAGGAATGCTGCCTTGTCCTCATCCTCAGCCTTCCCTCCTTTGCCTTCTTGGGCTCCGGGGCCCATGGACAGACAGCCATTTTGGAGGGTGGTGCGCACCATTCACCTACCAGCTCCTTTTCTGCTAACTAGCTCCACAGTTATTGTTCAAAATTAAATAGTAAACGGTCTTCCTCTGTATTGATTGCACTACAGGGAAGGAATGTTGTTGAATTTTCCAAGAAGCAATGGGCATTCCCCATATGCCCAGAACATTCAATAGACAGAAGAAGGCACAGAAATGCTTCCTGCCCTGGGAGCCTTTGAGCCAAACAGCTGAGCTCCTTGGAGTCGGAGCTCAATTCAAACTGTACTTCCTCCACACTTGCATCTCAGTTTCTCACCAGCTCAATATTTTCCACACTTGTCTAGGGCGTAAGCATGTGTGTGTCTGCTTTCCCTGCAGTCTGACTCAGAGGAACTTCTCTCCCCCTCCCCCTTCTTTCTTCCTTTTCTCTCAATTTACAAAAGTAACACATGTGTATTGGAGAAAAATTAGAAAAGACAGATAAGCAGAAGAAAAAAAATATAAAGTCCCAAATCCCAGTGCTCAGCTAACACCCTGGGATCTCTTCTCCATGGATTTTTAATGCATATAAATTAGGTGATGTAGATATGCATTTTTTAAGACAGCAATTCAGTCTACTGTTCAGCTGAAAAATAAAGGTGGTTCTGGTATGCCAATAACAAGAGCTCACAAGGTCTCGCTGTCCAGCCCTGGAGGGCAGCCGGGCCAGTGGTCTGTTTGGTTTGTTTCCCTTGTGGTAGCTGGTGCGTGAACGAAGCAGAAAGCATCTTTACTAATTTGATCTGGGTTTTGTGTATTGTCTGCTTTATACGCTAAGACAGCAGGGAAAGACCTACTTTGCTCCTAAACACAGCCCTGCCTGGCTGTGGTGGGCACAGGATGCCTATGCCTGGGAGAACAGGTGGTAGGAGCCATTCCCTCCACCGTGCACCCATTTGCCCACTCCAGGACCAGTGTCTGGCCTTCTTCCCTCGGCCCAGCGAGGATGGGCAGACAATTCAGTGTTTGGAAGAACTTCCTGATCCAGCCGTCTTCAGCTTGCCTGGCTTGTCTCTGGCTGGCAGCTAGGAATTCTCAAACAGAGGCAGCCAGGGAACAGTGAGGTGTAACATGGTCTGACCTTAAATTTGGAAGGTGAAAGGAGAAGCCTGGAGTTGGGGTCTAGGAGTGGTCTTAGCTGAGTGCCGTGAACAAAGGTTTCCCAGGTCAGACTGTCTGAGTTGGGGCTCAGCTCAGTTGCTACTCACCTGTTCACAAGAAATATGTGAAGATTCAGGGTCTGTGTTCAAATCCTGATCTTGTTCCTCCTTCCTGTGAGACCCTGGTTAGACTATTTAACTTGCTGTACATGAATTTCTTCATTCAAAAATAGTGCCCCATTCCCAAAGGGAGGATGGCATAAGAAATTTTCATTTCTATGCCTTAAAAAAAAATCTCTATAAATGAAGACCTTCACCTTATCTCATTTAATTTCCAAGCCAAGCTGAGAACTGGGCATTACAATGGATGCACAGATCACACACACACCCATGCAAAAGAAAAAGGAACAAAATATTTCCTGCCCTCAAATGACAGCTGAAGAGTCCTTGCACCAAGGCTGAACTACTAACAGTGTGAATTCAGCTTGCCACCACCACCACTCCCACATCACAATTTATCATGCACTGTGACTTTCACAGACTTTGGGTACCTTCCCCAAGGTCACACACCCTGGATCACAACAGAATGTTACCTCAGTGTTCTGATTCCGAGGACTGTGCTCCTAACAAAACTGACCGATTGGCTAAGCTTCCTCCTCTGTACTGTAGGCCTCACCATAGCCACATTAGAGAGCTGGGAGAAGCTTTCACAATGAAATGATGCCAGAAAACCTTTAGCCACCACCCCTGACTCTCTGGAAGCCCTTCAGAGATGATTGTCACCCTAGATGGGATGATGCTGCCCTTTCTTGAGGGAATTTGAGAGAACTTGGTTAGATGTTGTCACAAATTGGCTCAGAATCTACGCCCTCGAATGACTTAATCTGGTGGGAAAGGAGCCCCACTGTCCCCCTGAAATGCCAACCTGGTCTACCCTTTTAATGAAGGCACCTTGCATTTATTTCTCTGTTGCGCTAATTATAATTTGCAGTTATTTTGTTTGCTCATTGCTTGTCTCTGCCACAAGAGTATCCGCTCATCTGAGCAGGGAACAGGCCCTTCTGTCTTGCCACCTGTGCACACACCATCCTGACATGCAGAAGGAAGTCCCCACATGGGGGGGTGGTACTTAACACCTTCCTAACCCTTACTTGCTATAGTATTTGTTTTACCTAAAGAAAAACCCTCAACTTTACAGACTTTGACACACCACACTGACAAACTTTGTTTCATAAGGTGGGTGTTTTCAGCCACCTTGCAGGGATAATGGCTAAAGGCTTCTGTGCCTGCTACAGTTTGTCAACCACAGGCCTAGAATCTGAACGCCTATGAGTCTAGGCAAGTGATGTAAACTCAGGGAGCAGACGAACAGGGTGCATTACAGAGTGGTGAGGTCTGAGGCAGAGGAGACCACAGACAGGGACATTTAGACTTAAAACCAAGCATATCAACCCACTCAACATCCTCCCTCCCAAGGGGGACCCTTGGTTACTTTTCAGTAGAGCCCCTTGGGACCCTAAAAATACAAAGCCAAGTGGCAGACCCACAAGAATGTGATTTCATTTCATTGGGTGTGATGCCATGGTAGGGAGCGCACTCGCTGGACTATTGGAAGAGGTGGTATCTTTATCTGTTTTCTGTTGCTATAACAAACTACCTGAGAGCAGGAAATGTATAAAGAATTGAAGTTTATTTGGCTCATGGTTCTAGAGGCTGGGAAATCTAAGAACACAGAACAAGCATTTGTGAGGGCCTTATGCTGCATTGTAATGTGGGGACATCCCATGGCGAGACAGGGCAAGCATGCTAACTCAGGTTTTTCTTCCTCTTCTTATAAAGCCACTAATGCTATTGCAAGGGCCCCACCCTAATGACTTCATCTAATCCTAACTACCTCCCAAAGAACACACCTTCAAACACCATTAACACATACATTTGTGGATTAAGTTTCCAACGTTTGGGGAACACATTCAAATCACAATAGTAGGCCTGGCTGTGGAAAGCAGCCTCTAGCCCTGTGCCCATTCACCATTTGTTCAGCACCAGTTGGTGTGTTAGAGATTTACCAACAAACAGATTGGCCCAGTTCCTGCCCTCATGTAATTGATAGTCTAGAGGGAAGAGAAGGGGCTGGGGATATAGCTCAGTGGAATAAGCGCCTGCCTAGCAAGCGCAGGGTCCTGAGTTTGATCCCCAGTACCGCAAAAAAAAAAAAAAAAAAAAGGAGGGAAGAGAGTTGGTAATCAAAAGACTGCAGCCAACTCATGCACAATTATAGCCTCAATAGGAATTTCAAAGTTACTATCACAATGTTTCAGGGACCAATGGGAGAGTGACTTAGTCAGGAAATCCTAGGGCTGGGAGTAGATTGAAGCAGCTGGGGAGAGCATTACAGGTTGAGGAAACAGCAAGGCAAAGTCCCTGGATGGACTGATGTGGCTGGAGCTCAGTGAATTTACAGCAGAGTTAAGTAAGAAGAGGGTGGCAAAATCTTCAGGGTCCAGGCTGCATGGGAGCTCTTGGCCCTGGAGGTGGAAGGTCCGAAGAGCAGTGGGGAGCCAGGGAGATAGCCGAGGGACTTGGTCAGCTTTGTATTTTGAAGCAATTACTTGGGAGTATAGGATGGAGACTGAGTGAATTGGAGAAGGCAGAGATGCAGTGAGAAGAAAGTTGTGCTTGTCCAGGAAGGAAAGTATTATTATTAGCAGTAACATTGGTGATTATTGCATTGGTGATAACGTGAGCCACTATTCAGAGAGTGCGCAGCCTGGCCAAATGCTGGGCTGACAACTATGCTTGTATGATGCTCATTTTGGCCTCACACTTGCTACAAGACCATACTGTGTTAGTGGCATTTAGCTGCTGTAACAAATGACCCCCAAACTTGTGGCTTGAAACAATAAAAAGTTATCTTACAGTTAGATGTGCAAAATGGGCCTTGCTGGGATAAAAAGAAAACCAGTGTGGGCAGGTATGCATCCCTCCTGTGGGGGATCTGGGGGGAATTTGTTCCTTATTTTTCTGGCTTCTTGAGGCTACCTGCATTCCTTGGCATAGAACCTCTTTGTCTTCGTAGCCAGCACTGGTCGGTTGTCACATCACTCTGACCTCTTCTTCTGTACTCCAATCTCTCTCTGCTTCTCTCCTGTCTTACCTGCGAAGTCTGTGACCAGTGATGGTAAATTTTTTTTTGAATACTAGAGATTGAACCCAGGGTCTTGCTATTGAGCTGGGCTCAAGCTTGAAATCCTCTTGCCTCAGCCTCCCAGGGTGCTGGGATGACAGGCCTGCACAACTGTGCCTTGCTTTTCAATGTCAACTTGATTGGCTTGAGAAATGCCTAGGACAGTGACAGGAACATTAGAGCTTTCAATGATAATGAACAGCCCACTGCAGCACATGAGCCATAGGTTTGCTGGCTGAGATCCATAAAGCACATTTCTGAGTATGTCTGGATGGACCATGGAGACGTGGCCTTGGAGGCTATATCTGGTTCCTAGATCCTCTGTATGGCTCTTACGCTGTCTCTGCTTCCTGGGTGCAATGAGTTGAATGGGTTTCCTTCACCACACCCTACTATCATGATGTTGGAGCCAGCTGACCATGGACTGAAGTCTCTGGAACCATAAGCCCAAATCAACCTTTTCTCCTGTAAGTTGTTTATATCAGATGTTGTGTCCTAGCAACAGAAAGCTAATACCTGGCTCGCCTGAACATTCTCTTCACCTCAAGAGCCTTGACTCAGCCATATCTGCCAAGTCCCGTTACCATGTAGGGCAAATGTCTACAAGTTCCAAGGATGAGGACATGGACATCTTTAGAGGTGATCATACCATTGACCATGAGACATCTTGCACTGCCTGGGCTATCGGGTCTCAGTGTGGCAGAGCTGGGCTGGAAACCATGTGTTGGATTTCAGAGGCAGCTGCCCCCAACCAGCTCCCTCTTCGTGCTCCCCTCCATTCCAGCCGTTTGGTGCTGAGGAAGGAAGGAAGGGCTGTCAACGGCATCCAGCTTGTTCTTCTGGCCACTGTAACAGGCAAGCAAACTAGCTTGAACAGAAGCCCTCTGAGACAAGCCTGCTGAATGGTTCTTGTTGTTTCTGACAAGCCCCAGTTAGGCTGGTTCTCAGGAAACACCTTAGCCCCAGCACCATCTTAGCCAAAGCCTGGGTGACCTGGGGATACAAGGTTGAAAGACATTCTGTGGGAGCTACCTGAGGCCAGACTGGGATTGCTGGGTGACCTGCAGATAAGATGAAAGTTCCCGTTCCTTATTGTGCTTTTTGGAGGAACAGGATTGTTTTGCCCATAAAGATACCCAGAGGGGTGCTGTGTGCACATGTATGTTTGTATGTATGCCTACAGCCCAAGACGCTAGAGAGGGACTAAATATATCATTGAGTCTAAAACATCTTTCACCTACCTCCATACTGACTGCTCCCCGAGACAGCAGTCTACATTAACCTTCCTTGGCCCTGGTGAGGGTGGTAGTGCCACTCCTGCTACCGTTTACTGAAGGAAGGTCTATGCTTGCCAGGGTCTCTGGGAAAGCCATTAAGTAGCACAAAGGTGAGCCTTTGGAGCACAGGGTCCGGGGGCAGGCCGCCTGGGTTCACATGCCGGCTCTGGCCATCCCGCTGCTAGGTGCATCTCCAAAGGAAAGGAAATCACTGTGTTGAAGAGACGTCTGCACTCCCGTGTTCACTGCAGCACCATTCACAGTGGCTAAGGTATGGGACTCACGCAGGTCTCTCTCAGTGAACAAGTGGCTGAAGAAAGTGCAGTATGCATCCAGCACGGAACACTTTTAAACCTTCAAAGGAAAGAAGTCCTGTCACTTGCAGCCACGCGAATGAACCTGGAGGAGACTGTGCTAAGTGCAGTGAGCCAGGAACAGGAAGACAGGTACAGCATGAGCTCATTATGTATGGAACCTAAGAAGTTACACTCATAGGAACAGAGAGTCAAATGGGGGTTACTGGAAGCTGGGAGACAGGGAGATGATGGAGATCCGGGTCAAAGGAGGAATAAGGAGGAGTGAATCTGTTATACATCATGGTGACTGTGTAACAATATGTTTGATACTTGAAAACTAGAAAGAATAGAATTTAAGTGTTCTCACTGCACATAAAAAATGGTAAGAATTTAAGTAAGGTAATGCATGCCAAACAGCTTGACCTAGCCATTCTACCATGTACACATATATTGAAATGTGTATGTGATACACGCACACACACACACACACACACACACACATAGGCTTTTTATTTACCAATTTTTAAAAACTCCAGCTCTGCTTAATTTCTATGACCTTCAGCTTCCTCACATGGAAAATAGGGCTAATACCATATATTTCACCAAATCTAAGATCCTTTCAGAATATGCACCATTTGGATTGGAGCTATAGCTCAGTGGTCGAGCACTTGCCTGGCATGCATGAGCACCTGGGTTCCATCCCCACCACTGCAAAAGACAATAACAAAAATAAAATAAAGAATATGTGCCACCTGTGTATCACTACAAAGAAAGAAATACAGTGCCAGTGAGACTGCGACCTGTGTATATGGCAAGACACACTTGGTTTTCCAAGGTGCTAAATTGTGATGTGTGCCTCTTGGAGCCAGGGAAAATATATGGTGAAAATATGCATCTCGTGGAGTTCCTGAGTTCCTGAGTGCAGTTACTAAGTGCAGGTTCCTGAGCACGTAGAAATCTGCCATACTTGTATCATCCCCATCTTACAGATGGGAAAACTGAGGTCGAATCCACTTCCTGAAGTCACTCATCAGGCTGTAAATGGCTCGTAGTTGGGATCTGAGCACAGTCTGCTGCTTCTCATCCAGCTGTCCTTCCTCCATAGTGGCTGAGTATCATGTCTGATCACTGAGCACCTGCCCAGAAGAAGAGAAGCTGGGGAGTGTGGGGAGTGTGCTGACGTCGTGGCTGTGTTTGTGTGAGCCCTCTGGGTCTCCATATCCTCATCTATAAAATAGTATGATGTCATAGACCGCATAGGGTTGGTGGGCAGAGTGAGGGAGGTAAATAGGTCTCAGTATGTGCCCAGTGAACCTTCATCCTCTTCTCCCTTCCCTCCCTCACCTCCCTCTCGCGAGTGGCTCTCAGAGCATCATTATCCTCCACAGGAAGTTCTGAGCCCAGGATAGCTCTCTGAGGTACTTTTTTAAGGCCACTAATTCCATTCCTTAGGGTGATTAGGACCTGGATTTCATCATAGGTATTTTATGGAGTTACAGTTATTCAGTCTGTGGAAGTTTGACTCCAGTTTGGGGTTAGTAGGATGAGTTGCTACTAATGTTTTAACATATGTTTTAGAATGGCTCTGATAGCATCCTCAGGGAAGGAATTGATGGTGGTCATGGGTTATCTGTATGTCTTGCATTAGTAGATGTTCGAATCAATTTATACACTCATCAGTGACGGTTGGTTTGTCCGTTGGCTCCAGAAGTTGTAGGATAGTAAAGGAAGGGAGCAAAGACTTGGCTGCTGAGCGGACTATGAACAGCCACAGGAATCTGGAAGCTTTCCACTTTCATGAGACACCCCAGGCTGGAGACTCCGGTGTCTGGGAAGCCATTGCAATGTTGTGATGATTTGCTTTGTTGTCCGCAGTGGTGAGGGCTCTGGTCTATAATGAGTGTAGGTGGCTGTTCGAAGTATCCAGGGGAGGAAATCCACCCCCAGTCTCTGCCATCTCGAATATTTAAATGTCAATATGGCTTAATTGGCTTCTCCGCCCACCTCCCCTCTCCTCTCCTCTAGCAGTCTCCACAAACACACTGCCTCAGACAGCAAGGGAGAGACAGCTTCGAGTCACCCCGGGCTGCCTCCTTCCAACTTACTCGGCAACCTTGGACAGGTGAATCAGGCTCCTCATGAGTCAGCTGCCCTGGGAGTCTCACCCTGACTCTGTGAAAAGAAATGAACCTTTCTCAAAGATCACAGGTGGTTACAGGTAGCATTTAGGAGCATACATTACAGGCATGTGTGTGGGTGTGTGCAGGGGTGGACGGACTGGATAAGTAGAGAGCAGACCGATGTAATATGTGTATAAATACATCACATTAGTATTTGCGCAGTGTGTGTGTGTCTGTCTGTTCACCATTTTATTGATTATTCACTACCTCTTACGAGAAACCAGCATTTCATGAGGACTTCCTTCTACACCTGACCTCAAGTGATTATCCTGAAAACTGTGAGGCCACCCCATTTCACAGATAATGACAGCAAGGCTCAGAGAGCTGATGACTTGCGCAGGGGTGACATGGCCACTACAAGACAGATCAGGATCCTAACCCCATAGATTGCAACTCCAGAGCCCTGTGCTACCAACCATCCTGCTATGCTTCCCACCCAGTGCCAGGCACTGTGCCAAGCTCTTTATCTCATTCAACTCCTACACTAAACTACAAGTATCAAAAGTTTCCTTTAATAGATAAGGAAACAAAGGCCCAGAGAGGTTAACGAACTCACCCCATGACACATGGCAATGCTGGATTCACACTGAGATCCCTCTGCTACCAGAGTTCTTACTCAACTGCATGGAAATGCGATCTCACAAGATCTAGCGTATGACAAGTTCTAGCATACGCTGAGTGAATGAACAGTGCCTCCAATATAGCAATAAAGTTATAGAGTAAAAGGAAAACATTCAAGTTGTTATTTTGATGTAGGTGGGAAATTAATTTCCATAAGGATATTCTTTCATCTTTCAGCCAATGTTGGCTACTATCAGCTAGGGGCTGAGGACAGTAATGGATCTAGAATTCATTCATTCATTCACTCACTGCATATCGAATGCCCTCTCTGCACACCAGGACTCAGGCTTGCTGTGGAAGCACAGGATGGATGAACATGTGGCAGCTAAATGAGAAGGTGTTACTGTTACTGCATAATGTGCCTTTTCAATTTGTCATTCATCGTAAGCCCCTGGTCCTCAAAATGAACTCAATGAGTCTGAAAATAGTTTGAATAACCCTCCATCTAGACAGGCATCAGATTGGGGTAGTGTTATGGGTGTTTACACACCCTCATTTAAAGGACTGAACGTGTTATTTACAGTGGTACTTAGCATTCATCAGCCGTGCCTTTCAGGTCTTTCATCACTGTCCCTATGCATGTGCCACTCCCCATGGGTGCAAGCAGTGGGCAGGAATGGCCCACGGAGTGCTGAGTGGCATGTGAGGTCCTGCATATTCTTCGTTCGTGTGCTGCTTCCCACCTGTGAGACCCTGGACTCAACAACTTGGCAAACTCGGGCTAGGGATATAGCTCAGTGGAATAAGCGCCTGCCTAGCAAGCGCAGGGTCCTGAGTTTGATCCCCAGTACCGCCAAAAAAAAAAAAAAAAAAACAACTTGGCAAACTCAGGCTGCCCCGAGCTGCATTCTGGAGATGTCTTACAGCTGAGAAGCTGTTGAAGTTCTTGAAGTTCCCCAGATCTCCATCCCAGAACTAGCTCTGAAAGCCAGTCCCGGGCTTGGTAATTATCTCGTAGGCATGAGAGTGGCACATCCATTCCATTGTTAGTGATGTCTAATAGCCTAATAACTATGATAGGTCACCTTTTCTTAGTGACTGCCAATCATTTTAATAAGTGATCTCGTCCTTTTGCTTTTCAGCCTCTGTAAGGGACGGACGCTCTACTCTGTGGTGAGAGATGCCAAGATTGTTTTGGATGTCAACAAAACCAGGCAGATTGCCCAAGAAATTGTGAAGGTACTGTAGGCTCTGGGACCCCTACCTGAGCTTTTGAAAGACCTGATTTTCTCTGAGAGATTCCCCCAGCAATCCGCAGACTGTAGGTCTGGGTTTAGACTGTGATCTGGACTTAAGAGAAATTAGACCAACAAATACCAGGCGGGATGCATATAAGAATTCCACCAAGATGGCGTCCTTAGGAATGGCTGACCAGTGCTTGGCTTCCATGTGGTCCTCATTATCACAGTATATGAACATGTGTGAAGGCCAGTGGACGCATGTAAGTTGCTCGGTTTTCCAGGTTAGAATCCATTATCTCTGTCCTTGAATCCCCACAAGTGCAAGCCATTTCTCTCAACAGCTGTGGGGAAATGTCAGCGTGTTGGTTGTTGTTTTAGATTAAAACAAACAGGAACATCCTGTGTCTCCTCACAGGTGCCTTATTAGTCAGTTGTCCTCAGGGTTTATTTCCTCTTGGAAGTGTTAAGACTGAATTCTAGAAAGAAATAAAAGATTTGACTGCTCACAGAAGCAAAAACAATCTCTAGATGTTCTCTCTGGGGCTAGGCCTCCAAGAGACTCTGTGGCCTTGATTGTTGTGTCAGGAAGCATCTCCCGCGGGCCTGGGTATGTTCTGCAGGGCAATGGGCTAAGTGAGCAGGAGGAGCAGTCCCCCCAGAGCAGTGAGCCTTAAAGGTGACCTAGGGGACGATGGCTGAGGGAATTCCTTTCTCCAGGGACCCCACCCCATTTTTGTCCCGTCTTTCCCTCTGGGGCCCTCTTTCTTTGCTTCTTCGGGAAGCAGACAAGCTAAATGGCCATGGCTTTGCAGTAATCTGAGGGTGGTGGCAGGTTTGCGATGTGGGGACCTGGGGACCTTTTCCTACCCAACCTCCAGGTGCAGTGGGTGGCCCCCAGGCTCTACCACTGTCAGCGTGGTCTCACTAAGGGACAGAGTATGAACCCAAGTGTGGGTGGCAGTGAGGATGGAGGCCTCAGGCAAATCCCTGTGTCCTTGCTTCCTGCAGGGCATGGGCTACCTGCATGCCAAGGGAATACTTCACAAGGACCTCAAGTCAAAGAACGTCTTCTATGACAATGGCAAAGTGGTCATCACAGACTTTGGGCTCTTCAGCATTTCCGGCGTGCTGCAAGCTGGCAGGTGAGCGGGGGCAGAAGGGCCCAGAGGTGTTCTTGGCGGATGACCATCAAGGGGCAGGAAGTGATCCGAAGTGGCTTTAATGACCCAGAGTCAGAGTTGGGCCTGGGGTCACTTAGCTCAGTGGCAAGGTTACCATGCCAATGACGGGGGCCAAATCACTCTTTAATTCCCTCGGGGCCAACACTTTGCTCACCTGTCCTGCTTGGTTCTCCAGGTTAGTCTTCAGGCCGGTGCACATCACTGGGTACGGAGCAGCCTAAATTCCACGCAGACCTTGCCTTGGAATTTACCTGGAGTACTTTGCTCTTATCCTGAGACTCCCTGGGAGTTGGGCTCACCCAGGAGTCTTTTACTCAAAGTTGTCTTAGGAACTAATGAATTTTAGTACAGCAAGAGGACAGCCAGGAGCAAAGGATTGAAAGTGAAACCGCCTGGAGCCCATGGGGCTCTGCCAGCTACTAGCCGCGGCTTTAATCAAGGTGCACAACTTCTCAGAACTTTAGTTTGCTTGGCTGCAGGTAAAAACGATGCCTGCCTCGTAGGGTCCTTGTGAAGAAGTCACAAGACAAGCATCCTGCACAGTGGCCCGGTGCCCATCAAATGCCTAACAAAACGGTAGCACTGCTGAGTTGTGGTAATTAGTGTTAATTTGCATATACCTCCCTGTATCACCCAGGAGAAAGATTAGCCTTAGTTAAGTAATTAACTCTCAGATTCCACTTTGCCCCAAGCAAGCTGCATTGGGTTGGCCATGGGAAAAACAGCTTGATGTCAAATAAACAACCCACAATTCACAAGGTCAACCCTTGTGGCTTTAATTTGGAGTATGTGTGTGTACACATACACACACGCTTTAAACTCTTGTATGCCGCCACGTCTTCAGCAATGCCCTGCTTCCCTAGGAAGACAGTCTCATGATTTCTTTTATTGTATTTTACTTTCAGCTGTTTTGGAGAACCACTGATTTCTTTGCGGTACACAGCAGGGCCCCCTGAAGGGGATTTTATTCTTGCTCTTTAATACCTTCAGTCTAAGCCAGATCACCTGAAGTTTGGCAGAAACTTGATGTCACCGTTTCTGTGTGACACAGCAACACACAGAAGTTTCAGTGTCTTTTTTCAGATGTTACCCTACCCCAAAAAAGATTTCCGTGGACTCCAAAACCATCTATAGCACCTGAGATTAAAAAATAATAATTGCAAATTCAAGCCCAGCCTGAGCAATTTAGTGAGACTTGTGTCAAAGTCAGAAATAAGAAAGAGATAGGAATGTAGCTTAGTGTGAAGGCCTTGGGTTCAAGCTTCAGTGCCACAAAAAGAAAAAAAGAAGTCAACAGTAAATCAACACAGCTGGGGATATAGCTCAGCGGCATAAGCGTCTGCCTGGCAACTACAAGGTCCTGAGTTTGATTCTCAGTACCAGGGGAAAAAAAACAGTAAAGCAACAGATCATTCATGTGTGGAGACAGACCCTGAAGGGGCTAGCAGGGACAAATGGTGCAGGATCCTGTCTTCCCACTCCCAGCACCACTTGCAGCCTGCTTTGCTATTGGGAGAAGCCCCCTCCATTAAAGGCAGGGCTAGGGAAGCAATTTGGGACATCACTGTGGCCCTAGTATTTGCCTCCAGACAAAAAGGAGGCTAGTAGGTATTTTCTTTATCTTGATTCAGGCCTCCTTTAAAAACCAGACCCCTCCCTGTCTATCCTCTCCAGTTCTCCCCAAGTGGATTTCCCCCAGGTGGAACACAGGGTGCAGGGCCCCCGATTTCCTCCCTTTAGATGATTGGTTTGCTGAAGCCACCCCAGAGAAAAGGAGGAACAAGAGGAAATAGGGTGAATTACGCACCCTTCCCTTTAAACTCATTCACAGAGACCCCATACCCATCAGGAAGAAAGTTCAAGTTAAGGACTAAACGGCTTCAGCCTTGTCCAAACAGCACCCGGTCTCTACCTGCACCCCAGCCTGGTGATCAGCACAAACCTAGTTGGTATAAGGAGAGGCTGAGGAGCCCCCACAAAGGCCACAACAGGAAGTTCACATTTCCTGGCTGCCCGCATGTAGCCATCAGGAGCTTCCTGTGCTTCGTCCTTGTCTTAGTTGTGACTTGTTGTGTAACCGACCACCCCAAAACTTGATGCTGCAGAATAAGTTATTATTGTTCTGCAGGTCAGCTACACATTTGCAATCATGCTGTGTTATAGGTACACTCTGAAGGGACCAAGGCTGGTGTTACCTGAAGCTTCCTATTCTCATATCTGGAATAGCCAGTGTGGCTGGAACAGCTGGAGGGTTGATGGGGTTTGCCTTGCTCCCTTTCTTCATGTCCCTCTTTTCTCCATGCGGCCCCCCTGCATGACCACACTGGGCTTCCTCACACCATAGAGGTCTCAGGGTAACCAGAGCCTTTAGAGCAATTGGGTTCCACCAGATGGAGCATGACCAGGCCCCAAGTGGAGGTTGCAGCCTTCTGCATCTGCTTCAGAAGTGTAGAACATCCAGATGCAATGGCATATGCCTGTAATCTCACTGTCCCACTGCTCAGGAGGCTGAGGCAGGAGGATCACTGTGAGTTCGAGGCCACCCTGGGCTACATAGTCAGTTCAAGGCCAGCCTCAATTACAAAGTGAGACTCTCTCTCAAAAAATGAAAAAAAAAACACAAGGAAGTTCTAGAATTCCTTCTGTCGCATCCTATAGCCAGCAGGTCACTTAAGGCCAGCAAGATTCACAGGGAGCCGAATTAAACACTTCCCAGTGGGAGGGACAGCTATGACTACCACATAGCAAGGCTGGAGACCATGACAGGAAGGTGGAATATTTTGGGTGCCTCACGAGTCCCAGGACTTTTCTCACTTAATAACAGCATCTACCTTTAGGTGCAGCCTTTGGGCTCTGTGAGACCCCCTTTAGGGGTTCCTGTCATGGTTTCCTGCCTCCAGTCGGTGAATAGGTTCCTCAAGACCAGAAGTATCCCAGGTTCAGACTGGAACCCCCAGTGCTGCAGTCAAAGACCAGGAGATCCCCTTGACCATGGAGTATCCCTGGGCCCTGATTGGCAGCCTGGGTGGGTGGTGGAAGACAAGGGGTGGGGTGGGGAGCTGGCCAGGCTGCGGGCACTGTGGGGAGCAGAGGCATCGGTTCTAGGAGCCGGACTGGGAAGTAGCTTCACTCACGTCTTCAGTTGTAAATATGTAGTGAGTACTGAGGAGTGTATCAGTCTGCTCAGGCTGCTGTAACAAAATACTACAGCCTGGTGGCTTAAACATCAAGCACTGATTTTTCTCACAGTGGTGGGAGCTTAAAGTTCAAGGTCAAGGCACAGCAAGCTTTGCTTCTGGTGAGGGCATCCTTCCTGGCTCATGAAGGGCTGTGTCCTCACATGGCCCGGAGAGCTGATGTCTCTTTGTCTTCTTACAGAGGACACAAGTTGTATCGGGTTAGAGCCTTGGATTCATGTTCTCATCGAACCTTAGTTACATCCCTCAGAGCCCTTTCTTCAATTACAGCCACACTGGAAGTTAGGCTTCAGTATATGAGTTCAAAGGGAGGACACAATTCAGTCCTGGCCCTAGGAGGTAGATGACTGAAGCCTATTTGAACTGAGCCCCTGAGCCTCAGTTTCCCTGCTTGGAAAGGGGGTGGAGCAGACACTTGGGGTACCTACCTCAGACAACTGCTTTAGAGACAAAACAGGGTGGGGGGGCAGAGACGAGAAGGGAGTTAGTTCTCAGTGCTCTGCTCCCCGGGGGTGCTGATTCCCTGGGAACTCAGGAGGCTGTGGTGGGAGTCCGGTCTCAGGGGCTGAAGACCTGGGCGTGTCACTGGGACGTTCCAAGCCTCTGGTATTTCTAGGGCTTCAGCTAGAGATGGTATTTCTCCAAGTGTGGGCTTATGGGCGTTAACAAGTAGGCATACGGTAGGCGCCTACCAGAGGGAGACTTGCCTGGCTGGGGCAGGGGTGGAGGTGGCCCAGGGAAGAGTGTTCCATGAATCTAGACAGAATCCAGTGTACAGCTGTTCTGCCATCGTCAAGAACAGGTGTCATCTGAGATGCCAGCCCTACCACGCCAGCTGCTGGCAGCCTGCTATTAATCATAATAATAACCATAATGAAGATGATTCGGATTTGTCATCGGTGGGCCCATTGCCATGGGAACAGGACGCCCTGGGGTGTCTGTGCCGGGTCTGGCTCCTGGGCCCCTCCCAGGCCTGTGCCCACGCCTGCCCCTGGCTGATGGTAATGGTGGGGCCATAGTCCTCCTTTTGCCCCTGAGGCCCTGTCAAGCTAGTCCTCTGCTGATCCAGCAAGCCAGAAAGAGACAACAGGGATGGATACTCAGGACGCCTTAGGGACATGAGAGCTTGTCTCTGGGGCCACAGCCCCGCTCCTCTTCCCCTGCTGGCCTGGCCATGCTGGAAGAACGTTGGCTGGCCCACTCTGAGGCCAGGTTCCTTGAAGGACGTTCTTACTTTAGGTTCCACTCTCAACTCCATCTCTGAGTCCTCAAGATAAAATGTGTAAAATATATACACATAGCAATTATGCCCAATAATCGAGTCATTCTGGCAGCTGACATAACTTTGTACCACACACTGTCTCATTTTAATCCTTGCAATAGCTTGACATACAAACCAATGTGCCCATGTTGCAGTTGAAAAAATGGAAACTCTGGTCTGCTCAAAGTCCCACAGCTAATAAACAACAAATGGGTCCTTAAACCTTTTCAGGTGTCCCTGAAAATTCCTTTAACTCCACCACCGCTAGACTTTGCTAGTGGGTTTGAGTCCTGTTCCCTAGCAGAGTATGTATTCTTGTACAGAATGCAGGAGCAAGCACTAATGTTGAAACACTAAACTTGGGGCCCTTCCCTGATCTTACATAAATTATAATAATAATTCTCAACAGGAGCTGGCTTTCTCCCAAAAATAACAGTGGGACAAATGGGCAGTGTGTCCCTGACCGCACTGCTTCTGCCACATGTGTGCTGGTCTGCTCCCAGTGTGAGAGGGCAGATGCTGGATGAAAGGCCAGTAGTCTGCTGTGGCCCACCTGTGCTGGGCCACCATCTGGGCCCAGCCGAAGGGCTCAGCTTTGCATCTGGCCCCAAAAGCCTGTTTTGAGGTCTCTGGAAGCACGAGTGCTTCCAAATGGATGTTTCTTCCTGCATAAGAAACGAAGAGCAGAGAAAGGCACCTTAGGGACCCACAAATCCATGCCCCCCCCCAGCTAGCAAATGCAGCAGCAGCACTGGAACCCCAAATTCCAGACTCCTGGAATCTCTGTCAGGGCTCTTCCTTCTACCCGGGGCCTCTGAAAGTGCAGCCAAGTAGGTTTTAGGGAAAGTGCAACCAGACATTTTCCACTTGCATTCTAATGTGTATTAGAAAAGGCCAGGTTCCCATTTGTGGCCACGCTAAAGGGTAACCTATTAAAATAAAAAGAGGGAAACTCGTCTTTAGTAAATAAGCCTCCAAATCTGTGTGGTGCAGTTTGTTAGCCATGAGCTATAGACAGCTAAGTAAGTTTAATTTCAATTAAAGTGAAATTAAATGGAGACTAGCCCTTGAGTCATGCCAGCCACCTTTCAAGTATTTGGCAGCCACTGTGGCTAGCGGCTGCCAAATTAGACAACATAGACAGATAGCAGCACCATCCTCACGGACGGTTCTGCAGGACTGTGGTGCTCTTAAAGGAGATACGACACAAGTCATGATCACAGGAGACAAATAAGTCGAGTGGAAGGACCCGTGTGCCACCCCTCATATAGCTCAGAGTGCACCCCAGAAAAATGGAATTCTTACGCTTCCCGCCTCCTGTCTTGCCCACTTCCCAGGGTTACCCGGCCCCTTCCTAGGAGCCGTCAGTCAGTGGTAAGCTTGTGGGAGCTCTGCTTAGCTGTCAGTATGAGTGGAAAGCTCTGAATCGCTAAAGACTTCCAGTGCAGGAGAGGGAGTCAGTCTCCATCCCCTCCTAAGCATCTTTCCTAGTAATCGTAGATTGGGGTAAAGAGGGATGTTCACAGGATCTACCTGAAGATGTTCATTGCAGCATTGTTTATAACGATGAAAGGAAGAACTGACAGGCCCATCAATAAGGAGCTGGTTGCACAAACTTTGGCGCACGGGTGTAGGATGTGTTTCCAGCACACCGATGGGGCCTGCTTGGGCCTTTGTCCCTGTTTCCCCTCTGCCTAGGATATTTTTCTCCATGTTCATTGGACTGAACCTTCTATGTCATGTAGATCTTAGCTCACGTCTTACCCGCAGTAAGTTCCTTCCTATCTTGTGCAATTTCTCTGTCTTAATTATTTGCATAACATTTATCACTACAGAGAGAGAGAGAGAGAAAGGAACTGGGGCTTGAACCCAGGGCCTTTCCACCGAGCTACATTCTGAGCCCTTTTTATTTTTTTATTTTGAGACAAGGTCTCGCTAGATCACTAAGTTGCTTGGACTGTACTCAGACTTGTAATCCTCCTGCCTCAGCCTCCCAGAGTGCTGGGATTACAGGCGTGTGTCCCACACCTGGCTTCTACTTGATGCATTTGTTGTCTCCTTCCCCTGCCTAAGAGCCAGGGCAGGGACCTTGTTTGTATTGTATGTGGCTGTGTTCCTGGTGCCAAGAACAGAACCAAGGCATAAGCAGGTGATCAATAAACACAGTCAAACCTCGTTGTTGACGGATTCCATATTTGCAAACTTGCCTACTAAATTGAAAGGTGTTGTTGTCTCCAAATCCATACTCAGCACTTTTCCAGTTACTCACAGACCTGCAGAGTGGTGAAAACCGGGAGTCACACATTCCCAGGGGAAGTCAAACAAAAGAACGCTGCGCCTCCTGTTCCAGCCTCATGCAGAGCTGACCAGTGAATGAGGCAGAGGGACAGAGTGCGGAGCATAAAAAGCTGCAGCCCTGGGGCCACTTGGACAGGTTGAAATCCTGGTTGCAGAACCTGTTAGACCCGTCTCACGCTTCCACTGGTTGAGATCGTCAGAAGAATCATTAAATCCAGGCGGTGTTCTACTTTGTAAAATAAACAAACTAGAATCTCCTGAGAGTTCTTAGGATTTGAGGTCATAATTGGTGTGTGATGTATAATGATTCAGTGTTTGCTAATTCGGTGTTTCCAGCGACCTTATGCACATACAGTACAGCATGAAGGCAAATACCATACAGAACAAGAATTCGGGGGTCTTTGTGAAAGTGGGCAGAGGGGTGCACAGAGGCTATGGGACTTGAGCATGGTTTGAGTGGCACCACTTCTCTGGCCCACCTCCCTGCTCTCTCTTCTCTGCCTCTCCACTGGGTCTTGGTCTCAAGTAGGAGGTCCTGTGGGGCCCAGAGGGGGAAAGGCCAGTGGAGATGATTCTGGGGACTGGGGATCCATCCTTCCTATGCTGTGAAGTGAAGCTCATCCTGTGCTTTGCTTCTGCAGGAGAGAGGACAAACTGCGCATCCAGAACGGCTGGCTGTGCCACCTGGCACCAGAGATCATCCGCCAGCTGTCCCCCGACACAGAGGAGGACAAGCTTCCCTTCTCCAAGCACTCTGATGTCTTTGCCCTTGGGTAGGTGGACCCCATCCTGGCCTTCAAGAACCACGGCCTGGCCACAGGGCAGTTCCCAAGCCTTCTGTTGTTTTGGAAGGACCAGGGTACCTGTCTGTGGGGCTGGATTTCTGGGTGAGATTGGGAGGATCTGGATGGGGTGATGCCCTTACCCTAACCCACCTGCACGTTCATCTTCTTACTGGCGGTATTGCTAACACAAGTTTCCTCATTTGCACACTGGCTATTTAATGGATGCCTGCTGAGTGCTAGGACTGTGGCAGATGCTAGGATGCAAGAGTCAGTCTTGTATTAGTTATCTAGTGCTGCGTAACAAATTACCCCAAAACTCAGCAACCTAGAGCATGTATTATCTCACATTCTGTGGTCAGGAGTTGGGGTGGCTGAGCTGAGTGGCTCTGAGCTGGCTAAGGTCTCTCATGGAGTTGGAGTCCAGATACCAACCAGGGCTTCTGTCTCATCAGAAGGCTTGATAGGCTGAGGCACCATGTCCGAGGTTAGGAGGAAGCCTCTGCTCCTCACCATCTCTTACCTGCTGCTTGAGTGAGTTCACAGCATAGCAGCAGGACCAGGATCTGACTACTCTCAGAAGTTACATAGCATCACTTCTACCGCATACTTCTTTTTAAAATATTTTTTGATTGATGAATAATATATATACACACACCTATGGGGTATATTGTGACCTTTCAGTACAAGTGCATATTGTATAATGGCCAAATCAGGTTAAGTAGCATATCTGCCACCCTAAGTGTTTATTCTTTCTTTATGATGAGTCTATTCCAAACCCTCTGGTCCAGAGGTACCCCATTGTCGGGGTGACTACAGTTAAAAATGTATTGAATGCTCCCCCCATATTTTTACTCGTTGGAAACAAATTGCTAAATACAATCCACACTCAAGCAGAAGGAAATTAAGTTTTGCCATCTCAAGGGCAGAGTATCAAAGAATTTGTGTGGACATATTTTGTTACATTTATTTATGTATATATGTATATATATATATTTTTTTTTTTCAGTACTGGGCATTCTACTACTAAATTACATCCCTGGCCATTTTTTAAAGATTTTTTTTTATTTTGAGAGGGAATCTCATTCAGTGTCTAGACAAGACTCAAACTTGCAATCCTCCTGCCTCAGCCTCCCTCTGTGCTTAGATTACAGGTATCCACCACATCTGGCTTAGACTTGTATTAAGTTCTTTACTCTTTCTGGTCTGGTGGAAGACAGCACTATGGAGATATGAAAGGAACTAGGTCCAAGCTGGGAGGTCAGGGAGGACTTCCAGGAGGAGGTGATGGCTAGGCCTAAGTTAGAGGTTCGATATAAGAGTGGAGGGAAGCATTCTGGGTAGAGGGAGGGATGAATGTGTGAAAAAGTACAAAAGACAAAGAACCAGTTGCCCACAATAGAGCAATACAGCGTGGGAGACAGGAAAGGGAGCTGAAGGATGGAGAGTTGGGGGAAAAGTGAGGCTGGGGGTGGTGAGATGAGAGGTTAGAGAGGGGAGTGGGCTCCATCCTGCAGCGACTTAGTGTAGGAAGGCGTTTTCATTTCATCTCCTGGGCAGTAGGGAACCACTGCTGGTTGGGAAGTAAAGAAGTGGCAGAGTCATACTCTGAGTTCTGGTTCACTCAGATCACTGTGTGAAGAGAATGCAATGGAGAGACTCATGACGAGACTGGGTAGGAAAACTGCTGGCGGCCCCCGTGGAAGCCGTCCATGCCTGGAGTTCTATAGGCTGAGACTGAACGTAAGGGGCGTTTAGGGGATGGAAGTGCTCGCCCTCAATGATAGGGTGAACCTGAGTGCTACCCAGATACATGCCTTAAGCAAGTGGGTAGAGAGCGGTGTCGTGCACCAGGACAGAAGCTCTGGAGGTGAGGTAGGTCGGGGTGTACCAGGGAGGCAGACAAGTCAGGTTTGGACACGGTGAGTTCGAACAGCATTGGAGATGATCATGGGAAGCAGCCAGCATGCAGCTGAAACTACGCTTCTAGAGTTTGGGAACGAAGCATTTAGGATTTGTCAGCAGAGAGATGGTAACTATTGCCACGGCAGAGAGGAGATGTCGTTAAAATGGTATAAGGACATTAAGAGTCCAAGACACAGCCCCAGGACGCAGTGCAGAGCACTCTGAGCAGCTGCGGCCAGGAAAGGTCCCCCACTCCGATCCCCTCAACAGCCACGCTCTTCCTTGCTCTGCCTTCTGTGGTTTGTGTGCAAGGGCTGGGGGACACTGCAGATATGTGCAATTAGACTTCACACCACTGAGACCTGTTAGAGAACAGTCCCCCTCCCCCACCTCTTCTCACCATCAACTCCTGCGGGGACGTTTGTGGAAAGATCACAGTTCCCAGCATCTGTCGCCTGGGCCCCTTCGGAGGCTGCCACTTGCCCTGATTAGTTAATGCCCAAATCTTTATCTAGTTAGACATCGTTAGCTGAGACCAAATTGCAATAATTAAGTTGGGTTAGTTTAGTGTAAATTTAGCCAGAGGGGGGAAAAATATCATTAACAAAAGGTACCAAAGTAAGTAATTAGTTTTCCACTGGAATTTTCATCTTTTAGCAATATTCTTTTTTTCTCCTCAAAGTGAATTTCTCTTAAAAGTTGGGCTTGAAAGGAAGTTTTAATGAGGCTTTTATTTCTGACACTGCTGAATTGCGAAGGACCTGGCGCTCTTGGATTCCTGCCAATTAGGAGCATCCTGTTGCTTGGGAACCTCAGGCTCAGGAATGACTTAGAACACAAATGAACTTTTAAAAGTGTGCTGAGCACTGAGTTAAGCTCTTTATGTGCACTGTCTCATACAGACTTTATAAGCACCCTTCAAAGCAGGTATCATGTTATTCCCAATTGGAAGCTGGGGAAACTGAGGCTACAGATGACTCCAGAATTTGCTTTATTGCAATTAGTGGTGGCGCAGGAATTCGAACCTCGACTATCCAGATTCCACAGTTGGAGCTTTTCACTGCGGTGCCTCCATGGGCTTGGGAGTTACACTACCCTGCTGTTCTCAGCTGTAAATCAAAGAAAATGAAACCATTAATTAATTAGTAAGGCATCCTAAGAATTGTGCAAGGAAGTGTCTCTAAGGTGCCAAGCACAAGGAAGAACTCTGGAAAGGCATCCTCTCCTTCCACGTGAGTGCTCCACGCAACCCACTTGTAACTCATTCCCTAGCTCCAACCATCAACTGCAAAGTTGCTCCTCAAAATTATCGCTTCCCTAATAGCAAGGGAGTCTTGTATGGCAGGGAGTATAGGCTGCCTGGTATAGCATCTTGGCCAGTGGCACAGCTCTGGATCAGGTGTTCTGGGCTCCACTTGGGCTGCCTGACTTCTTTACTACAGTTTGTCTGTCTTCCTGAGCCTCAGTTTCCTCCTCCATGAAATGGGGATAACAATAATGCCTCCTGTTTTAAGATATAGGTTTAATTATTATTCAGATATGATAAGGCCAACGGATGAGGAGACAGTCATTGTTGAAAAGACTATTTGTCACCCACAGATCTCATAAGGAGAGGACCCCACCAGGCTGTGCAGAAGTTCCCACGGGGAAGTGCTGGTCAGGAGGCAGAGGGAGCGGGAAGATTATGTGGGCAAGAGCCTTTCTTTGTGGTTTCCTCTGGAAGGAGCAGGCAGGGCAGGGTGAGCAGGCTCAGAATCAGCCACTTGGGATCATTTCCATGGGTGCTAGGTATAAAGGCTGAGAAGCATTGGCCCTGAAGGTGAAGTCCTGGTGTAAGAAGTGTTGGGGGTGGGGATCTGAGTGGAGAGGTACAATCACCAGCAAGTCTTTTCTATCTACAGGAACTAACTGCCAGGGAAGGTTCAGACCTTCCAGGTTCAGCAAGGGCTCAGGTAGTCAAAGCATCAGAATAACCAAGTGTCTTGGTTACTTTTCTCTCATTGCCAAGACAATACACCTGATGCCCAAAATTAAGGAAGTAAAGGTTTGTTTAGCTCACAGTTTGTGAAGGTTTTGTCCATAACCAGCTGGCTCCAAGGCAGGGTGGCACATGGCAGAGGGCACCAGTTCATGGCAGTGGAAAACAGCAAAAGCAACAAAAGCAAAAGAGAGGAGCAGCAGCAGAGAGCAAGCCTCCTTCCCTCCCTTACATGGTATGCAAACTATCTGCCCCAGGGCGGGTATAGCACTCACACCCATAATCCTAGCATTGGACCATGGGTCAATCAAAAACTCTAGAAGCCCACCCCATGACTGCATGAGGCTTTGGAGCGACATCCAGACACAAACCATTGCACAAAGTATGCTTCATACAGGACTTCCCCAGAAAAGGATTGAGAACTGTTATCTAGCTTGGAATAATAAGCATTATTGTTTATCATGGTCACTTGACTCACATAGCACCTTCTCTACAAAACTGCCTGGCCGTTAACCCAATATGCTGATACCTCAGCATCACCCCTTCCCCAAGCCCAGAGGGTGTGGGGTCAGGTAGAAAGATGATGTGAATGGAGAACCTAGGAAGAGTTCATCGCCTTACACAGTCCTCTGAGCAGTGAAGAGAAAAACAGAAGGCTTTGTGTTCTTTCAGGCACATTTACATAAATTATCTTAGAGTGGAGGAGAGATCATTTCCTAGGATTGTTTCAGATATTTCCTGAGTTGGAGAATCTGGGTCTCAGAGAACTGAGATCTATCCCCATGGTACAGTTCAGTGACACCCAGCATCCTGTGCTCATCTGTCACTGTCCTTATGCTGTCCAGGCCTCACGGCATCACTTCTGCACAGCCTAGCCCATCACCCCATCCGTGGCCGTGTTCTGCTCACTGGAGTGGTCGTATCTTCCCTCATTACAGTGTCATGATTTATAAAACAGGGCTGGGGATATAGCTCAGTGGAATAAGCGCCTGCCTAGCAAGCGCAGGGTCCTGAGTTTGATCCCCAGTACCGCCAAAACAAACAAACAAAAAAAAAAAATGATTTATAAAACAGACAATAACACAGGAAATCACTCGAAGATAATTCTAGCCCTGAATTGTTCCAGTGGTCAGCATCCCAGGTCAGTATTGTCCTATGGCGCTTTCACCGCTATTGTCAACAGCCAAGGAAACCTCCACTGAGAGAAGTGCCCTCCCCAGCCTCATACTACTAGGATGCAGTATAACCAGTCTGTTTCTCAAATCTTTCTTTTCCTTCCTCTCTGTGAGTCAACACTCCAGTTCACACTTAAGAAACACAAATATGAAAGAGCAAAGAGGAGAGAAATCCTACCCTAACATCTGGAGTTATCCATTATTAACATTTGGGATGTTTCATTGTATCCTCTTGCCCATACATATCTGGTTTTAAAAGGAGTAACATCAGACTATATATATATGGCCTCACATCCTGCTTGTTTCATTTAAAACTGATCTATTGAGCATTTTTAATGGCAGCAAAATTTCTTTGAAGCATGTTCATAATAATATAGTATTCCATTTCAATTCCTATTATTGAGCAATTATTTCTACTGTTGAGCAATTATTTCAGCTTTCTTTCAATATTATATATAATACTGTAGAGAACATCTTTATTGATGCATATCTTTATCCCAAATCACTCACCTACAGTGGTTTCCTAGAATTACAAATGTAGAATCTGAGGTTATAACCACACCATAATAAACTACCCAGAGTCTACATTTTGATTCATTTTAATTCAAGCTCCAGAGAAGATATCCTGGGACAAGTGTAAGTTCTAAGCCATTAAGAAAGCTTCAAGTGTGTCCCAGCGGGGGATGCCAACCCTGCAAGGGGGAAGCTCAAGAGGACTGCTGGTCAGCCAAGAGGCTGGCCGGGTGAGTGTTGGTGAGCAAGGGCTCCAGGGTCACAAGTGATGTGCCACACCAACACTCCTGTAAAACGTCTGCCAACAGCACAATCTGGTATGAACTCCATGCCAGGGAGTGGCCTTTCAAGACCCAACCAGCAGAGGCGATAATCTGGCAGATGGGCACCGGGATGAAACCCAACCTCAGCCAGATCGGCATGGGAAAAGAAATCTCGGTAAGTCCCAGGAGAGATCAGGTCTGGGAGGTAAGGGGAGAACCAGATGCAGGCCTGTGCTTTGTTTTTAACGGTGTGAGGTTACCAATGCTTTCCCACAAGGTGACCCAAAAAAGTATGCCCTGCAGCCTTGGGGTAGCTTGGAGCTTAGACGCAAAAACCTCTGCACTATGCCTGCAATTTCAGGTGCCTACCACTGGAGGCAGAGTAACCCTTGGTCAGGTTTTTCCTAGCAATGAATTGCTATGTCAGATAATAGAGCCCTTCTTTCTGTTATATTTTTAAAGATATTTGTTAAAACATCAAAAATGCTTTGTGGTTAATTTTATTTTCATCTGCACAATAATTTTAAGGCATTATCTCAGACTATAAATTCACACCATAAATTAATAATCTTCTTCTTAAACACAGCAGGAAGAATCCTCTCTTTTGATCAGAAGGCAGATAAGTCAGGGAGGCAGTAATTACCTGGTATGGTTTTCAGGATTACCTACCGCAGGTTTCCTTTCTTGGATAAGGAAATTATGCAAAGTAACCTGGCCTTGAATGGTACTTAGGTCATTGGGATGTGATGCTAGAGATTTTAGGATTCCATTCCATCTCTCATGGCTTAGAAAAGTGCCAAGAAACCTCTTGGGGAGTATTGCTGATCATGAAGTATCCCAGGACTTCTAGCATAGAGCCTACCTAATTTGTTAAATGGGCTCAGGAAGTAGGTGGGAAGAAGGAGGGGTGAATGATGAAGGAAAGGCAACTGAGTGCATTCATATGGGCGGATGCCCAGCGGGAGAATGGGTGAAAGATGGCGGGATACAGAAGTGGGGAGGTGGGTAGACAGGTGGGCAGCCCCAATGAGGAGCCAAGGAGGAATTGAGTCACGATTTATGTCCACTCATTGGTTTCTTTTAGGACATTCTTCTCTTCTGCTGGGCCTTTGAGCAAGAAGAGAGGCCCACCTTCACCAAGCTCATGGACATGCTGGAGAAACTGCCAAAGCGAAACCGACGCCTGTCTCACCCCGGACATTTCTGGAAGTCTGCAGAGTAGGTTTCTGCCCTCCGCCTCTCTCCCCAGGCCTTGTCACTTTTTGCCCTTCCCCTACCTGCTTTCCTCATCAGTCCTTTTCCTTCATTCCTACTCCCGTTAGCACCAAAGTTTCTGTTCAGGGTATCTGTTGTTACAGGATTTGGGTCCTGTAGTCAGTCTGTGCCTGTTAAGCCTCCCTCACTGCCTCTCTCTTCCTGGTGAAGGCTGAGGCCCATAGAGTCTGAGGATCTTGTGGCGAGGTGGCACCCTGAGGCTGCCAGGCCCCGTCTGTCCTGTGTTAGGGACTCCTCCAGCAGGCCTAGCTTGATGGAAATCTCCTTCCAGGCCGGCAGCCTGCCCCATCATGGCAGCTTGTGACTCCAAGCATCCGCTAGCATTACAGCACAGAGACAAGAAGGGTTCGTAGCACTTCCTTGCCTGAGCACCTCTGTGTCCTCACTGTGAGGCCTCATGCCACCCTGCCTTATTCCTGCCTGCAGACCCAGAGTCCTCCCCGTGATCATGAATGGGGCATCTCTCCCTGGGCTCCTTTTCAGCCCAGTTTCTGGGATCTCTTTAGAGCTGAGAGGGAGCAGGAGACCCCTAGAGGAGGCTGCATGGGAGCCCTTCTATGTTCTGCTCGGCAAGCTGCTCCCAGGCACCTGTCTGTGCTCACTCGCACCCTCTCAAGCACACACACATGTGTATACACACCCACACAGTATCTGGGCACTCACTCAGACATAGACACACAGCTGTACCCAAGAAGCTTCCATAAAAACACACCTGTGTACCCAGCCTGTACACACAGACAGACTCAGCTACATACATGTGCAGGTACACAATCACATATATAACACACGAAGACACACAAGCACACACATGCTTGCACTGCTGTCCATGCCTCCACACAGACACAGGTGCTCAGGTACATAGAGCGGCAAGCCCCGCCTGCATGTATAGCTGCACAAAGCTACTGTCCAAGTCTCCGAATGGGACCCCAGGAAGACACCCAAAGTCCAGGGCATCAGAAGACCTTCCTCTAGTCTTCACCTCAGTTCTTAAACATATTGAATGTAGCAGATTGAATGTCCTCTCTCTTTAGGGACTCAGCCTTCCCCTTGGGCTGTTAAAACACAGACTTCCCTGTCAGGTAGACATAAACTAGAATTGCCCCCCCCCCCCACTGCTCAGTAGCTGTCTGACCTTTGGCAGGTCACTTGGCCTGTCTGAGCTACAGTGTCATGCTCTGGAAAACAAGGGCAGTTAAACCTAGCAAGAGAGCAATGAGGATCCAAGGGGGTCTTGTCCTCAGGTACTTGGCACAGTGCAGCCCAGGTAGCAGGTGCTGACTGTATTCTGGCAACCACTGTGCACTGGGAAGGACTGTGACCCTTCCTGTTCTGCTGGCCCAGTAGGATTTAGAGACAACTGGATGTGAATACAGACAGAAGAAAATCTCTGCCCCCCAAGGGAGTGCAAGACATTGGAGAACTGGTGTTGAGGCTCCAGGAGGGACTCAGGGTGCACTTAGGCCATCATCCTGTGACCTCTGTTCTCCTAGGGTCAGGTAAAGGAGGGCAGGCATTCAAGTGCAGAGAGGGGCTTAAAGCTCACTGGGTGGAGTGGGAGAAAGTGTCTTCCTTTCTATTCCTTCAGCTGCGGAATAGAAAACAAAGAAGACAAGATGTGTTCTGGATTCATGGAACTTTAGGTCCAGTGGAATTTTCCATTCATTCTGGTTTTTTATTATTCAGCCTGTGTACACTGAACATCTATTAGGTGCCAGGCACCACTCCTTGAGTGAGAAAATAGGGGCAAACAGAACAATTAAGGTCCTTTTGCAACCGTGGGTGTTAACCCTCAGGTCCTCAGGTCCTAGCAGACCACTGGGTGGACCCTGGTCTCACACCCTCATCCTGTATCTCCAGTCTTTATCAAGCCTCCTCCAGTCCACAATATGGATGATCATCCCTGGCCCAGGGGCTACTCTCCAGTAGGAGAGTTCTGGGTTCAAATCCAGCCCTGCTACCTCCTGGCTATGCACCCTTGGGCAAAACACTTAACCTCTCTCAGCTTCAGTTTTCATCTGTGGAAAGGGTATACTGTGCCTATATTGCAGATTATTCTCGGGCTTAAATGAGATCAGATATGTGTGATGCTGGGCACAGAGCCTGGCACATAGTAGGACCTCAAGTAACAGAAGTCCGTTTCCCTCAGAGAGGACAGGAGCTGCTCATCTGAAGCCTCCTGGTCCCCTGAGAAGATGCCAGGAAGGCACAGCCTCCTCTACCTCCCTTCTCACCCAGCTCTCTCTTCTCTCCCCACCCCAGGCTGTGACTGTGGGACAGTCGGACGGCGCTCAGCCACCTCAGCTCCAAGCCTCCTCTCCTTCCCTGCTCTGCCCTCTGCCAGCTCAGGAGGCCAGAGGCTCACCATCGGAGGTCCCGACCCGGCCAGCCTGGGGCCGCTGCACACTCAGTGCAGGGGCTGCCCCGCACACACCCCAGACTTGTGCCCTTTTTCTCAGGCAGAGTCAGGAACCCTGAGCTAGGACCGAACTGGAGCCAGGACGACACAGGATTGATGAGTGAGGCCCGGGGGGTCACAGCATAGGCAAGAGAAACACTGGCCGAGAGCAGAAGCCCAGGCTGTGCAGATGAAGGCGGGAGACCGCCTGAGTCTGTGCACACAGGTGTCATCGCGTGTCCAGACTGCCCCAGCTGCGGAGTGTCCGGGCTGCTTTTGTCTCCGGGGGAAGGAGGCAGAGCAAGCACCAGCTCTGTCAAGGTGGGGAGGAAGTGTTGGCTAAAGCTCGTTCATTTAGAAATGTCTGTTTTCAGAGCCCTCAGCCCAAGGCTACAGTGGTTCGTAGCACCTTTGCACATAGCTCAGAAAGGCAGCAAAAGAGTTTTCTGAGCTCCAAGTCTCTCAGGGGTACCAGTTTCTGGGTTCCGCCCTTGCCTACTGTTCCACAAAAGTGTCATCTTGTCTCATCCCACTGCCCCACCCTCCTTTTGCCACTTGGAAGGCACAGTGGCTTGCAAGCCAGCATGTCTTCTGGGGGTTCCCTAGGGCTCCATCGTTCATGACACCCGCGGAAGTCTGGGCGCAGAGGATCAAGGCTCTGGGGAAGGGGTTACAGTGCATTCTCTCCCCTCCTGCTTCAGCACTGACACTGTGGGTGCTGTTGGTCCACCCACAGTGACGGATGTGTGTCCGCAGGACGTGATGCGCTGGGTCACAGGGTTGTACCCGTAACAGCCTATTTGTGAAGGGCTTCTCTGCCTCTCGTGCTTAGTAAGCCCTTTGGGGAGGTAAGGAGCGGTGGGCATTTGTAGCCCTGCATTCTCGTGCTAGCCTAGTTCTGCGTCCTCAAGTGGCCTCCCCATCAGAAACCTGTGTCCCTTCGCCTGTTTGTGCTTGCTCAGAGTCCCTCTCATCCCTCTTCTGGTTTATCAGCTGGGCTCGTGGCTTCTTCTAGGGTTCCTCCACTGTCCTGTGTAAAGGATGCTGTGAGCAGATTGGACGTGGGCAGTGTGTCCATTTCCCAGAGCCCCGACCCCACTTATCTGATCCAGTGAAAAGGGAAATTCATCCCCAAGCTGGGCAATAGCAGAGGCAGCTGAGCAGCTGGAAGGATGCTCAGGGTCACCCCACTGCCCCTCTGAACTTCCTGAGTGCCACTGGCCTTGTCATTTTATAACAACCAGCTGATCCAGGCATCTCCTGCCTGGAAAGAGGAACTAAGACTTCAAAACCCTACCTGTGCTGAGACTCAGAATTCAACCAGACATACATACGGGGATCTTCCCCACCTTGGGTGGCCCCAGCCTGGTCCATGCTCTGGGGACCTGTGTTCTTCCAAGCAAGGAAGAATGATGAGAAAAGTTGTGTTTCCTAAGAGCTGGACCCCAGGGAGACCCTTGTACAGCCCCAAGGCCCTTTCTATATTGCCTTTCCAATTATCTCGCCTGTCTGGGACCAGAGGACTCAAAACTCTATGTGGGTAGTTTTTAAGTGGACATTTTCTTCTAGGGACATTTATACCTCTGTGGTCCTTGGCTTGGTATTAGTGTATCTTGGAGGTATTTCACGTAAACTTTCAGGAGTCCCCAGAGCTCGGGTGTTGCTGGAGACAGCTCTTGTAGGCCGTGTCTCCCCCTCAGACAAGCTCCCATATGGACCAATCCTGAGCTGGGCCTGGACCTTCCTTGGCTCTGCCTGAAGCCTTCTGAGCCCCTGAAACCCAGCCCCTAATTCTCTCTCATTCCACCAGGATGCCATGGGCCCACAGGTCAGTCTTTGGGAGGAAGCAAGAAAGGGAGGGGGTAGCCATTGTTCAGCTACCCTGAAGCTGAGTTGCCCACAAGAACTTGAACCTCCTCTCCCTGCCCCCCTTATTTCCATTTTCTGGAAATAAACCACAGCCTTTGGCAAGGCCCGGTGGGGTCTCCAAAGGATAACATTTCCATGTGTCCGTGGAACATATGTACCCTTGAGCACTGGGGTTAAGAACAGGGATGGATGATGCAGGGAAAAACCCCATCCTGACCTCTTGGGGCTTCTCTGCTTTGTAGACCAGAGGTCTTGTTTCTGGTGCTGGGTCCCCTGTCACCTCTTCTTGACTTCTTACTCTTTCCTCTCCTTCTGTGCTCTGCCCCCACCTGCCAAGATCTCTGCTGCAGCCCCCTGGGCACATCTGGGCATCCTCTCAGCCACCCTCTCCCGCCCCAGCTATATCATCACAGCTTGTTAGTGACTCCTTTAATTTGCACGCATTTAAGTCCTGGGAAAAGAAAACCACTCCTTTCCCTGCTGGCCTCAGTCCATTCACGATGTGGGTTGGGGTCCATCGATTCATCCATCCTTTGCAAGGAGAAGAAGACAGGATGCTATAAAGTTTTCCATCCTGGCTGCCAACCTGTCCTGAAACTGAGTCTGTATAGTGCACTTCAGCTAAGATTCATGTGTGTGTTCAGTGCTTGACAGAGACTTGTTTCTGTCTAAGACTCGAGTTTAGCAAACTCTTCTCTAGACAGGCTGCCCAAGACAGCTGATCCACACAGTGTGAGTCACCCGAAGGCCTTGACCTCTGAGAGAAACATCTTTTTCTTTCTAGAGCATGTGGACTTGCCCACTGAATTCCACCCATTCCTCCAGCTCATAGGTCTCTCCTAAAACAAAAGACCTTCTTGTGAGGACATCTTCAGGTCTCCCTATCCCCAGAGCCAAACTAGACACTCCAAGTCACCATCTGTTTTTCGGTTGTTTGGTTTGTTTCCTGGTTTTCCTCAGAGAAAAACATCTAATTTTGTCACCACACGCGCCTTGGCCTCTTCCGCCAGTGGAAGCCCTTGCCTGACATCAGCAATCAGATTCCTGATTCCTTTGTCCTTTCCCTTCCACCTCCATCTCATGATCATACACACCATGGACCCCAAACACGCATGCGTCCAGCCTCCCTGCACACCTCGAGCCCTCTCCCCACTGTGAGAGGTACACGGGAGAAAAAGCCAAACTCAGCCCCAGATAATCACCATCCTGAGAAATCCTGAACTGAGAGTCACAAATTACATCCTGAGGGCCACGCCCAGCCCCCCAAATGGTTTTTACTTGTATTTCATTGGAGTGGAAGATTCAGAAGAAAATGAATATCTTATGACTTGGGGAAATTCCATGAAATTCACAGTTCACTTCCCTGCACAGAATTGTACTGGGACGCACCTGTTTGTTTGCATATTGTCCATGGCTGCTTTGTGTCACAGTGATGGAGCTATTTGCAGCGGAGACAAGACAGCTCATGGAGCCTAAAATATTTGCAGTCTGGGCCTTGACACTCTTTGCAGGCCTCTGAGAGTACTTATAGGAGAATAAATTCATTTGCATATGGCTCCCAGAGGAGGGACAGAAGCTAGGGAGAGGACTGTTTCACACTCCCAAGGTACAGGGGGCTCCTAGGGAGGTGACAGCTCCCTTCCTGGGACAGACTGAGCGGATGTTGACCATGGGGCATGTACAATAGGCAGGAACTCAAGCCCTGGGAGCTGCATGGAGGAGCTGGGCTTTAAGACCACATTGCTTTGCTTGGGCTGCCATGATAATATGCCACACACTAAGTGGTTTAAATAACAGATATTTTCTTCCAACAGTTCTTGAGGCTGGAAGTTCAAGAGCAAGGTGTCAGGGCTGCTTTCTGGGGAGGCTGCTCTCCTTGGCTTGCAGAGAGCTGCCTTCTCGTTGTGACTTTACATCCATGGTGTCTCGCTCTTTAAGGACTCTACCTTTATAAGAGTTAAGACCACACCCCTTTGGGCAATTTAACCTCACTTAATTCTTTGAAAGCTCTCCCAAATACTATCCCATTAGGAATTCGGACCTATGAGCATGGAACTGAACACATTTCCATCCCTTTCAACAACCTTTGGGACTTCTAAGGCTCTGGAGTTTCTTTTCCACTCACTACTGGGGATTGAACCCAGGGCCTTTGCAATCCCCAATCCTTATTATTTGTTTCTTTTTCTTTTTGAGAGAGAGTCTCAATAAGTCACTAAATTGCTCAGGCTGGGCTCAAACGTCCAATTCTTCTGTCTCAGCTCCTAGAGTGCAGGGATTGTAAGTGTGCACCACCCTGCCTGACTAAGGATCTGGATTTAAAGAGCCTTTTAGGGCAACACTGCCATCTCTGGCTTGCTTTCTCCTGATGGGCTCAGCACTGAGTCCCCAAATATACCCTCCTTGCCCTTGTTTCCTATCATCCTTCACCGCCCCCAGCCCCCCCAAGGACTGGCCTTGTTCCAAGCATGCCGTCAACATACCCAAGACTCATTCCCCTCTGTATAAGCTTCGTGAAGCTGCTATAACAAAATTACTTCACATTGCATTCCCCGGCCAGAAACAATAGCAATATATTCTCTCATGGTTCTGGAGGCCAGAAGTCCAAAAGCAAAGTATGGGCAGAGTTGTGCATCTTTAACCCCTGAATGGGCATTCTTCCTGCCTCCTCTTCGTTCTAGCAGGTACTGGCAAACCTTGGCACTCCTCAGCTTGTGTAGTGTCACCCCAGTCTCTTGTCTATCCTTGTGCACCAGCCTTCTGTATCTCTGTCTTCACTGGCGGTCATCTTATAGGGAGGCCAGTCATGTTGGATTAAGGGCCTTCATCCTAACTAATTGCATCCACAATGACCCTGTTGCCAAATCAGGTCACATTCTGAGGTCCCAAGGGCTAGGGTTTCAGCATATCTCTTTTTGGAGGGGTGGCTGGGAGAGGAGCCCTCTCTCAGGAGCTTTCTCTTGTTTCTTGATAGGTCACCTTAGTCGCTCCATGACAGACCCCTGGTCCCCCAGGTCCTAGATTCCCCAGAACCCCTGGGACACAAGGGTCAAGCCACTACTGTTCACTTCCCAAACTTCTCCTGAAGGACACTTCGCATCACTGGGTCCCAGCAGCTGCAAATTTCAGTTCCTTGTGGGAAATCGGGCAGCTGTGTCTGGATGGTTCATCTGCAGAGAGACAGTCGCTTGAGGGCCTGTCATGGCGTAGTCTATAGGTGTTGGTGGCATGTGTCCAATTTCCTTTTTTTTCTTGCTGAGGGGCAGAGGAGTGACCTTGGAGAACAGGCCCTTTGTTCTTCCTTCTTTGACTTTGCCTGCGAAGTTTCCCGGCAGGCTCCTGAGGACACACTTCCTGGGTTCATGTCACCTCATCCATCCCAGCTGCCTTTATGTGCACCCGCCTGTAAGGGAACTATGCCACACTCCAAGGGAAGGGAAGCCATGAATATCAGGCTGGACCCCAGAATATGAAGCCACCTTGGGTCTCTTTGCTCTGGTCAGAGCACCTCTAATTAGGCACAAGTCATCGGCTCCTTCTCATGCCCTGTAACCCCTACCAATTCTTAGTTACCTGCTAAACAGAGGCAGGAAGCTGGTGGAAGACTGCAGTTTCACTGACCTCCCGACTTGTCTTTGTGTCAGCTATTAGCACAGTGCCTGGCACACAGTAAGTGCTCAATAGATGTTTCCAGAATTCAGAGAGACAGAGGTGCTGGGTAAGAGCACAGGCTCAAACTTGAAATTCTTCCGTCTTAGCCTCCTAGAGTGCCCACAGGAGGTCATGGGACTCTGTTGTCAAGGCTTGGTGGCACTAAAGTCCCATCTCTGTTGTGGTTGCCGTGTCTTCTTCCAAAGGCATTTTGCCAGGATTAACAAATGTGACTTGCGGAGTCCCATGGGTCAGGGCCCTGGGACATCTGGAAGACAGAGTAACTTTCTAACCCTAATAGTTGCTGTCCACTGAACACTTCCCACGTGCCAGGCCTGTGGCATCCCCACAACAGTGCTGGGAGGCAGGTGCCCTTGGAACAACAGGGATGGAGACACAGACCAACCCACGAGGTTGTGAGCCAACATTTTAAAAACCAGGCCCTAGGCTCATGCCTAAGAACTCAGCCGTGTCAAGTGCTCCATGCCCCAGGCAGAGGAGTCACAGTCCCTGCCTTGGAGGCTGATTCCCAGCTGCTAACCTGCAGAGAGGGAGGAGAAACAGGAAATCATGGAAGGGAGGGTGCAGGGTGCCCACTTGTTTTTCCAGACTGCCAGGCTGCGGCAGTTGCCCGGATTTGCAGGAAATGTGCGTCTGCCAACCCTCCTCCTCCAACTCACACTTTCCGCCCCACCTTCTCCTGTTCATGCACTTAGCATTTAACTGTGGTCCTGGGTTCCCAGGGGGCTGACCACTGAGAGATTTCTCTCTTGGATGGCAAAGATCCTTCCTTCTGGATCAGTGGGATCATTCAGCCCTTCCCTGACACCCAAATTCTGAAGGATTCATCTGATGGGGTTGAGATGAATGTGTCCCTCCGCTGAGGACTGAACTGGAGCAAGTGGGATTTGCCTACAGCATTCCTGATGTACCTAAGACCTCATTTGCCAAATACGCCTCATAGACCTATACTTCCATGGATGTCTAGATGGACACTGAGTTACTGACAGGACTGTAGAACAAATATGCATTGGAAAGACTTAGACAAAACAAAATGAAACTTGTTTTTTTTAATTGTAGGACTTGTCAGAGCTTTAAAGATATTACTGTGTGGTCGAATTTCTAAAAGACCAATAGGACCTTTGTGCAAGGTTTTCCAGGCTGCTTTTTGAATCTCCAACAAGGACAACCTCTATGATCTATGAGTTCAGCGTAATTTCTTAGCCGATGCTCAAAGAGCAGGTGTCCATATTATGGGCCATAGAGAAGAGGAGCTGACCACTGGCATTTAGAGGCTACCTCCTCAAAGAGAGGAAAGGTATATGGGTCCTATCCATCCCTGACTCCCCAGAGAGTGGCATGTGGGTAAATACCAGGTAGCTAATCCAAGATGTACCCTAGAAGAGAGATGGTGGTGGGGGTCATTGGCTACAGCTGTTCCTGGTCTTCCATTCACTGGTGGTAGGAAAACTAGAACCCCAGAAGGAGACAAAGGAGGGTAAATATATAACATTTCTGCCCCTGATGCTACAGCCTGTGCTGTAAGCAGACATTACGAATTGGTCACAGCATACCTTCCCACCAATCACAGACCCAACCATGCGAAATCAGAGTTGGCACTTAAGAAAGATGCATGTGACCATCCCTGGTCTCATGCTCCCCTCCCTGTACAGCAGCAGAGTCTGAGGATCAGACACGGCAGGTAAACTCCTCCCCAGTCAGGTGCTTTCTAAGGGATAGAGGTTAGTTTAGAACTCAGGCCTGAGAAACTTCCAGAAGCCCAGTCATTTCGGCTGCTATTCATACACAGTCCATCAGGGCATTACAGAAAAGTCCGTCAGGGAACTTGGAAAATGCAGAAAAATTTTATTCCTAAAACCCTGAGTTAGATTTTCTTTGGTAATCTGCCTGCTGCTTGGAGAGAATCATTTATTCTCCAGGATGGCTTCCCACAAGGACTGAACGCTACCCCCAGCCACATAACAGCTGGGCCGGGAGCCTGACATACGTGGGCCCTGAGGAAAGACAGTGTCATGGGCATGGTGGCACACGGCAGGGGGCACTTCCTTCTGAGGCAGTTTGTCAAAGTTCTATAGCTCGGTCTGGGCCTCTGGGAACTCAGGATATGCTGCACAGAATGTTGAGGAAAAAGAATCTGGCCCTTTACTCTCTGTTCTTGTGTGCAAGGTTCAGAATCCAGTTTTCACTCATACAGCTTCTGGGGTCCTAGTGGAGCACTGCCTCCACTGTGAGCTCATGAAATGTCTCTCACAAGCAGCTTAGTGGCCCCAGGGACCGTTCATCCTGCCTTTCTGTTTCCTTCCTCCCTCTGCGACCCCCCTGCCGCCCACCTCCTGCCTGAGGCCATCCCCCTCAGGCCAATGAGCTGAGGAGAATGTCACACAATAGTAGAGATGAAAAATAGCTGCCCTGTATTTAGCTTAAATTAGCTCCAAAGACCGGCTCCCTCCCTCCACCGAGTGGGCAGCAATTGTGTATGCCAACGTGCTATTTGCATCGTGGCTTCTTAGATTTGAAAGTCTAATGATTAAATACAAATCTTAGTTTTTCTTTCCCTCCACTTAAAACAAAACAAAACAATACCAGCTTGACTGTGATCTCCTCATTTAAAAATACCCTGACCTTCTGTGCTAGAGGGAGGGTTTGAGACATGCTGGAGCCAGGATACTGGAGAGAAGTTGTGGTGTGCAGTAACCAGAGGGGCCTCTTCTGAGTGGTGGGTGATGTGCTGGTAGGGGTGGGAGGGGGCTTTGTGTCTCCACATATCTGGCAGTGTTCAGACTGGGTGAGAGTTCTGTGGGTGTATTTCTCCCACAGCCATTCATTCACTGGGTGATTTAATGAGCACCTACTATGTGTTAGACTGTGCGCATTCAGTGATGAGTGATACAAAGCCTCTGAGGCTCAGAGCCTAACGCAAGAGAGAGAGAAGAAGCAGCCAACCACAAATATGTACACACTTGTAATGCACAGAGATCTGCAAAGAGAAAGCTCTCAAGGGGCCAGGAAGATGGTGATGAGGGGACCTCCTGACAAAGTCTTTGTAAAGAGGTGACATTTAAATCAAGATCTAAAGAAAGAGAAGGAGGAAGGGATGGCCATTCTGAGCCAGGGGTTTACACTCCCAGCGCTGTTGACACAGGACCCAGATGTTTCTCAGTGGCTGGGACTGTCCTAGGCATTAGAGGATACCAAATGGCAGCCCTGACCCCCATCCATCAGATGCGAGTGGTATCCTTGTCCCCAGTGTGATGTCAAGAACTGTGCAGACATTGCCCAGCATCCCTTGGGTTGTCTCTCTGGCCATAGTACTACAACTGGAATCCAGCAATCTGCCACCCGCAGCTTTGGGGAAACAGGAAACCTCAAAGAGGGGGCGCCTGGAGTGAGGAGGGCACCAAGACCAGCAGTTTGAGGTCCGCGGCCACATCAGCCAGGAGAATGTGCCCTTTGTTTCACTGTCAGCCCAGACAGGGTAAGGGATGAGTCCCCAGGGCATCACTCCACCCCTGTGGGTGTCCTAGGAAGGAGCTCTTCTTAGTAAACTCAGATCTTAAGATGTGCATTAGGAAACCATAGTGCTGCTCTGTGGGGCTCCTCAGAGACATCTCCCAGCTTCCCCAGGAAGATGGAGAGCTCCCCAGATAGTTGAGAACCCTTCCCACCCTCTTTCCAATCCCCACTTAGCTATGGAGAAGAGATTCAGGAAAAGGCCAGCAGTGCTGTCATTGGTGGAGAAAAAGTCAGAAAATACACCATCTGGACAAGCTGAACCGCGCCATCCTGTCTCACATGACTGACCTGGGGTGGGGGTGGATGGTTGGCATGGGTCCTCTCTAGAGGCCCTGCTGTGACACCCCTAGAATCAGAGCCCAGAGGATCCCAGCAGGCCAAGGATCGGAAGTGGGGGGTTGGGTATTCCAAAGGGCTGGGGCTTGGAAAGTTGCTTTGGGAAACTGGGACAGCCAGGCACCTTTCAAGAAGGAGGCTGGTCAACTGGAGCCCTGTCTCCTGATGTGGCCAACCTCTCCCTCCCTAGCCTGCCACAGGTGGGGTACTGGATAGTTAACACTTATATGTGCATTTTGGACAATTAATGCAATGCATTGGTCCTCGAGATCCTAGCCATTTCCCTCTGTTTATTTTTCTACCTGTGTTGCAAATAATACCACTATACTAATTTTGTAAATGGGTACATATGAACTTGTGTAAGTTCGAGTAACTGCTATGTAGCTACAGTGTAGATACCAGGGTATTCTAATGTATTTGTCCGAGGCCCCCACCCTGGCCCCCTTACCCCACCCCCAGCCAGCCTCCTAGGGAGTGCTGTGTGGCCCCTGGACGTCCGGGTAGCTCTGGGCTGAAGGGGGCCACAGAGGGAGGGGATGCAGCTAGTGTGGGCTGCCTTCGGCCATGCCCAAGCACAATTATGAAATGCATGAGTTTTTTCCCCACCTCTCCTCCCTTGTCCCAGCAGCCATCTCTTGCTAACCCGGTCATCAGGAATAAATCCTCAAAAAGACCCCAGCCTCAGGGCCCAGATGCTGGATGTCCCATTGGTATTTCTGGCCCAAGCATCCCATTTCTAAGCTGCCACCCAGCCACCTCTCTGCTGCTTCAGCACCGCCCCAGTGGCTGGCCCATGTCCCAGGAGGGATGCCTGTGTGCCGTGATCCCCTAGACCGACCCTAGCTCCTTTTGTGGGCCTACTGCTGCACTGAAGGATACTAAGAAAATCTTCCCATGTTCCCAAGGCGAATGTCCCCAGGCACAATTACTACATTGTCCTCGGAGCCAGCACCAAGCAACCCTAACCCTTTGGCCCCCAAGACTTCATTTCCTATAGTCAGTCACTCAGCACAGCGCGATTAAGTGCCTCCTGTGTAGCTGGGAAAATAGGGAAGGAAGGGACCCCCTGCCTTCAGCATCACTGGGCCCAGAGGACCAGTTTGAGGAGTTTCAGTGGGGTCATGAGGCTCCTTGGGGAAGGCTTCTCAGAGGAGACTTCTGAGTGACATCTGAAGCATGCAAAGAGTGGAAGTAGAAAGTAGGGAACAGGGTGCCAGGCAGAAGGAACAGCCTATATGCAGATTCAGGGGAAAGAGCATGATTTGTTGACATTTTCTGTTCCCTACTTTCCCCAAGCTGGATGCTGGGCCCTGGAAGGCTCCATCCCCAAGAGGAAAGTGCTCAGGCCCAGACATGGAGACCTCCCCACCATGCCCTGGTCTCCAGGCTTAGCCTCAGTACCCTGTGTGGGAGAAGACCAAGGGAGGTTAAGTGTTAGCTAGAGTTGGGGCGATTCCTAGGCCATCCAAGACACTCTCTGCACCTCTCACCGGCTCAGTCAGCCTAGCCTCTCTCTCTTTGACCCTCACACCTGCATCACCGTGATGGAGGTGCTTGTTTCTTGGTGCCCTGTGTCACTTTTGCTGCCCATGGGCATCCTTGCTAGATAGAGGCTGGCCACCCGCCCTACTCTCTCAAGCACTTTCTCCTGTCTCTGCTTCTGCTCCCTCTCCCTCGACCAGCTTATGACTCGTGTCTCTGAGTTCCGTGAGACCAACACATCTGTCTTGCCGCACCAGAAAGACCCCACCCACCCCACAGGATCACCATGGTCCCCTTCCTAGATATTCTGTGTCTGTCTGTGCATGGGTTGCTGGAGGGCTGAGGTCAAGGATGTGCACAGACATGGAAATGGTCACACAAACACACACACGAATGGTCTCCAGGTGAAATGTTACAGGTGTGATGGGAAAAATGCTAGTTTGTTATCAAAGTGGCTAAAAAAGACCCAGATGTCATAGTGAGCCGCAGGGAGAATATGTCAGCTCTTGACAGGAGAGCATGCCTGCCCTTCCTATCAAGCTATGTTGGAGCTGGAAGGGTTGGAAACACAGAGCCTTGGCTGACTGCAGGACTCCCGGGGCATGTGTGGTTTCTGTAAATTTGCGGGGCTTGTTCACCTGTTGGAACTTGACTCAGCTCACACTACCCAAGCCTCTCCCCAGTGTGGACAATGATCTCCTCTCCAACATCTTAGCATCTGCAACACCTTCACAGTAACTGGATCCTCTTGGTTTTTGTGCACTTAGTATAGCGCTAACCTTTGGGTTTGCTTGGGAGAGCACATGAGGTCATGAATGGCAGCAGCATCTCACAATACCTGGCACACAGTAGGTGCTCAATAAATGTGGCTTCTCAATCACCCAACTAAATTTCCTCCTGAACCTCATCCTGAAATACCAGGGCACTGGAAGAGACAGGTGGTAGGTGTTACTCATGTGCTTTGATGGTTCCCGGGCAGAGACACCAGGTCTCATAAGGATGGCCCCACCCAAGCTGTTGTGAGGCTCAACATCTGGGAGGCAAGGCTCAGTCTTAGTAAACTGAGGAGCCCCAGCAAGACCACACCTGTCCCCAAGGCCATCATAGTAGCAGAATGTTCCTCATCCAGGCCCCAAGGTGAGAACTCAGCAGATCAGTGGGGCCGACAAGGCTGGTCCAGCTGGGTGAGAACCCTTAGCCAGGGCAGGGCCAGGTGGAGACGCTTCCCCACTAGTGCAGTCCCTGTGCCCGCCTCCTGTCCCTCGGTCCCGATCACTGATCTTGTACCGGGGTCCGCTCCACAGACTTATCGCATGATTCATTTGGTTGATTACTGTTGAAGTTACTGACCTTAGGAAAATTCCTCAATTGTACAAAGGCTTTCTCTCTGTGTAAATGATGCTGTTACCTTTTTTCTATACACAAAGTATATATACCTATAAATATTATACATATATATTATATAAAGACTGATTCCTGTACAGACCCATAAGGACCAATGGTCCACATTGTCTCCGTGTCTGTCTGTGCCGACTGTTGCAGAGTGAGCTGACGTATGAATCCATTTCACACTTCCCTCCTGGGGCCGCTTCTTTCCTCTATTTCCTTTCCCTTTCTAACTCTGTCTGTCTGGCTTCTGTCTCTCTGTCTCTCTCACTTGTTGCCAATGTCTTGCTGCTGAGAAAGAATATTTGAATCAATGTCATCCAGGAAAGGAGAGCCGGATGGAGGGAGGGAGGGTCTACTGTGTATATTTGTACAGAACGATTTATAAAGTTTTCTACACTTCTCAAAAAAGTATTTCTATCTTGGGCTGTTGGACAGTTTGTGAGCCTCTGAGCCGGCAAGCCTATTGTTTCTTGTGTTTAGTGCAATGTTTAGTGAGAATCCAATATCTGAATTATTTATGCTAATAAAGAATTTGAGAATCACTGCATCGCACTGCCGCCAAAATAGGCCTGAATTCTGTTGTTATCTGCTGTACAAGAAGAATCCTGAAGTGTGACACTGGTCAGTGTATCAGTCAGCTATTGTGATCATGCTGCATAACAAACATCATAGCTTACAGCTAGTATTTAATGTTATGTACCTGGATCTAAAGTCTAAACTGGGCTTTACAAAGAGGTTCCTGTTTGGCCTCAGGTCACAGCCAGAGTCAGGTTAAAGGAGTTCCATGTGTTACCCTATTGCAAAGCCCAGGCGGACAGCCAGTACAAAAATTCACAAACACATTCAGGACACCATCCAAACCACAGCCACTGACATTCCACTGGCCAATGCAAGTCAGATGGCCCAGGCTTTCAAAGAGAAGTGATACAACATCCAGCAGACTAGAGAGGGGACATGCATGTTGGTTGAACAGTGATTCCAGGGATCACAGCTGGCCAAGACATCTCTGCCCAAACCCCCTCAGGTATATTTTCCCCTAGAGGGCTGACTCCAGTATAGACACAGACACAAATGTGGCCTTAGTCCTGAGCCCAAGCTCTGTGCCCACATTAACCCCATGCCGCTCAGTTCACTTGATTGTGAGGAAGCTGGGTGCAGGAAGAGAATGCCACTAGCCCAACCCAAGGCAAAAACCCAAAGCTCATGCCTCTGGAGACACTAGGAACGGGGTTTCTAAAAACTCTACAAAGTGCTTTATGAAGCAAGACCTCATTCAGTCTGGAAAAACTACGATGGGGTGGTGACCTCATCTTCTTCAGTAGCAGGGCAAAAGAGGCCACAAGGCAACTCTGAGCAGAACCCCCAGCCCCCTGGGATGCTGCTGCTGAGAGACAGGAGACCCACTTCCCCTGCCCTGGTGAGTCCTTCCCGCCACCTCCACAGGACCAAGAGTGCACGGATAGAACTGGAAGCCAGTTTCAGCTCCACCACATGCACGCCTCGGCAGGTCGTACATCATCCTCTGTAAAATGGGTATCATTACTGTACTGCTGCTACCCACCTCCCAGTGTTGGAAATTCACATAAATACTAGGGAGTCATGCCCAGTGCCCAGTGAGAGCTCTGCAAATGAGAGTCGCTGGTGTAGGGATCTGGCACCAGGCCAGCCAGAAAGCCCGAAGAGGAATATCCTCCCTAACTGACTGTTTACACCCTAGAATTCCCCATCTCTACTGAGAGGTGACCCCAGCCCCATCCCAGCCCTGTGTCTCTCTCAAAGAGTAGTAAATTATACCCAACGCTACCTACCAGTTTCTTCTTCCCACTCACTGCAATCAGAGGGGCTGAATATTTGAATTGGCCCATTTCACAGAAGGGCAAACTGAGGTTCCAAGGAGTAGACTCTCCTTCAGCAACTGAATTCCACTTGTGGGCTCTGTCACTTTGATCAGCTGTGTGGTCCAACCAAACAGTGACATCAGCTCTCAGAACCTCAATTTCTTTAACTGTTAAATGGAGATCCTAATTATGCTCACTTTAGAAAGCTTGGAGGTGCCTGGAACCAGTGTGCAGAGTCAGCAATCAGGGAACTGTCGGAAGAACAACCAAGGTGGGGAAGCCATTCACCACCACCATTTCCTGGCTGTGAAGTTATGCGAGCTGGGGTCCAGATGAAAAGCACAGGGAACAGGTGTGATTCTCAGCAAAAGCAACTATAAACATGAGCTGTGCTTCACACAGATCTGACGTTTAGCTCTGAGATAGCAGAGGTGGGGCTGAGGGAAAGAGGATCCCAGAAACCCGTCCTCCTTGCTCCCCTTTCAAGCCAGAGAGAAGGGGCTGAGTCTTCACTCGGGCCTGGGTCTTCACTTGGGCCTGGGACAAACTGATCACCCTGGTTCTGGCTTGTGGCTGTCTGTGCCGCAGGGCCGCCATCCATCATGTGAAGCAGGGGCTGGCCAAGCGAGGGGAGCCTTGCAAGTCTCTGGAACTGAACAGTTTATTAACTTCCATGTGAAGATTACACACACAAGGCTACCTGTCCGCCCAGGTGGCAGGGGCAAAAGTCTCCCAAACCCTGTGACCCCTGGGCTGCTTCCCTCTGCCCACACTGAGATTCTCCCAAGCCCCCCACATTGCCCACCTCCCGTCATCCAGCTCCCAGAAACAGCACTGAGCCTGCTCCATCTCGCGTCTCACTTCCTCCTCCACAGTCCTAGAAGGCAAATCCTGCCCTGACTCCATCATACAAATAAAATACGGCACAGAGAGGTTAAGTGACTTGCCTAGAGTCACACCGTAGTCATTGTGGAGCCAGGAGCCAAACTGAGACTCTGAATCTGGATCCGGGCTCTGAACTGCCATGTTTGATGGCATCCAAGGATGACCTTTTACAGGGAATCAGTGGTTTTTAACCAGGACAATCCTTCCCTCACCCCTGAGGGACATTTGATAAGGTCCAACTGGGAGACATTAATAATATCCACTGGCTAGAGCCAGGGATGTTGCCCAGCACCCCACACTGGATTGACCCTCCCACAAGAGAGATTATCCAGCCCAAAGCCTCCATAGTGTTGATGTTAAGAAACTCTGTGATAAATGACGCTAATCCCAGGGCTTGGAGGTGCCTGGAACCGGTGTGCAGAGTCAGCAATCAGGGAACTGTCATGGAAGAATGACCAAGGTGGGGAAGCCATTCACCACCACCATTTCCTGGCTGTGAAGTTATGCAAGCTGCATAACTCAAACCCAAGCTACAGTCACCAAACACTTGTGTGTGGCAGGCACCGTGCCAGGCGTGCCACCATAGCCTACAGTTGATAACTGTTCATTCATTTGCTCAACAACGTGTTCACTCAGAGCCGAGTCAGGTGGGGCAGCCTTCCTTCCTCAGAGCTGCAGAAGCTGGGGCTCAGAGAGACATGGTACGGGGCCCAAGCACACACAGCACGAGAGGGCATGCTGGGATTTGAACTTGGGTCTCAGCCTCTGCAGTCACACCTTCAGAATGGCAAGTGAAAGGCACTGACCCCTGGGTGTCTGCCTCCCCCATGCAGCATGACCTCGGCCAGAGCCTCTCGTGTTCCTAGGTAAGTAACGCAGTATTTCCTTCGCGGTCCATTCTTGTCCTAGCTGTAAACTCCCCAGAAGCTGAGTGACACTAGGGTAGTAATTTTGCTCTGTGAAGGCTGTGTTTGTTCGTCTATAAAATGGAGATCACAATAGTACTAATTTCATTAAAATGTGGATAAAATACATGGAGTGTTTTAGCACAGAGTAAGTCCTTGATGTATATTTTAGTTCAGGGCATTCTGGGAGAGAAGGGATGGGATTGGATGGGAGATATTTGTTGAGAGCACGGAATGACAGGTTAAGTCTGAAGGCCTCAGCTTAGGGCAGTGACAGCCCAGGGCCCGGAGTGACACAATTGTCACGCAGGGGCCAAGGGGCATTTCCCTCCCTCCTGAAATGAGCCTGGAGAAAAGTCTGCTCGGGCCTTTTTGTGCATCTTTGATAGAGTCCAGAGGGTCCCAGCAGGGCCACGTCGGGTATGGCACATGCAGTCCAGCAGGTGGCTTGAGCTCTAGGTAAGGGGCTTGTCACCAAAATGATGACTGTCACCTTCTTCTCCTAGGCAACAAGAGTCTCTAAATGCCCCTGTCCTCGGCTTATGCCTTACATGCTGGGAGCTGACACCCCTATGCACACACACGGCACACCCGTACACACAGAGACACACATACTGTGGTCAGTACGTGCACACCCACATCCCTGTTCACCCACGCTCAGACCATGCAAACTCATACCGCTCACCCTGCACACCCACACACTCTAACCCGCCCCTTCCCACTCTCCCACCTCTGCCCATCCCACCTCTCACCAAAAGATCTGGGTCCCTGGAGGCCTTAATGCACATTGGAGTTCGTGTTTCCAAACATCCCATGGTAGCTGTTTGTGTCAGCGATCTGGAGTGGGTCGATTGTTCTAGGGCTGCAGACAGGCTGCTGGGGCTGCCCTGGGCCCAGCCTTAGCCAGAGCCCTCACCCTTCCCGTCCTCGGGGGGTGTAAACTATCACAGTGTTTGACAATTGAGTCATCATTTCCTTGGCACCATTTATAACCCAGGAGCCCCTTGGGGCGTAGGCACATGTGAAATGCCACCTCCACCACTAACGAGCCAAACAAGGAAAAACATTGTCAGGCCCCAAGAACAGAGGCTTCAGCCAGGGACCAGAGTCTTTCCTGAAATGTGATCATAGGTTAGTGATGATGGTCAAAAAGCCAAAGGAAACTAAATGAAATCAAATATTGGCTGTAGGTCTTGTCGGGGCTTTTAATATACTCATGTACATTATAATGCTCACAACAGGGCTGGAATGTGGAAGTTTCCCAACTTCTGGGGCTCCAGGACCCTTTGTTCACTGAATCTTAGAGAATCTACTTCTGGGAGAACCCAAACGAAGACAATGACCTCGTTTAGTTCGCTGAGCTTCGATCGTCAATGGGGATTATGGTGGCAGCCACCTTCTCAGCCATCCGTGAAGACTTCTAAGAGACATACGAGCCACTGAGTAGAGGAAACCTGGCATTTGCCTGTGGCTTTGGGGTTTGCAGCAGCTCTCCAGCCCACAACCCCTGAAAGAATAGTTGCATACAAGAAATCTGACTATGGCATCACAGCCCCTCTGCGGTCCCCTGGTCCTCTTGGCCAGAAAATGCAGAACAGCCCCTGCCACGGTGGGACAGGCTCTGAAGTCAGGAGCTGGAGCTTGTTCCGGGAGCTCTGGGAAGGTGTCCTTTCTAGAGCAGGCCTCCTTCCCCTCTGACTCTTCATTCAGACAGAAGGGCGCTTCTGAAGCAGCTAACAAAGCCTCTGAGGATTTCCTTGCTTTCTCCTTCCCTCTTTTTTAATGACATCTGGTTCCATCCCAGCAGCCTGTCTGCAGGATTAGGCTGGGGGGCCAGGCCCCAGGCAGCAGAGCTGAAAGTGTCAAGTTCAGCTCCATCCTGGGCCTTTGCGCTATATTTTCTAATCCCTCTTAAAAAATGAGTTTTTTTTAAACAGAGAATTAGATCCCACTTTTTAAATGGCTTACGGTTCCTTAGGAAACCAGAAATTGCTACCACCACCATGAAAAGGGGCACATGGGAGACAGCTGGGCAATGTGCCCTGGATGCCAGGCTGGAGGAAGAGGGGTTTGCCCCATCGCTGAGGAAAACCCACACCTGGGTTTGCCCCGCCTAATTACATATGAAATCTAACCTCCCTGTGGCCGATTCAGCTTTCACTTGCACCATATCTGAAATGTTTTGCTCCATTGCTGATTCCTCTATCCTGGAGTAAAAACTTAGATCCTTCCAACGACTTACCGTTATTTTCATTACAGCAGGGAACAGCAAACTGCGGCCCCCAAATGCGCCAGAGCTGCTTCCTATTAGATCAGCGTGATGCTTGTATTTTTAAATGGTTGAAGGGTAGAGATAGCTAGGCAAGAATAAGCAGCTCAGGGCATGACCTGGGTGGCGAGCTAACAGAGATAACCGCGTGCTAACTGGTGACAGGGTGTACAGGAAGGGGCTGCCCTTTGTGGACTTTGTATGCTTTTTTGCCACGTGCCCAGAGCTCCTGCAAACCTTTGGCTCACCTCAGGAACAAAGGGTAAGACCCTGATTGGACCAATCAGAGACATAGTTATTTTTAGAAAATCAGTTCACCCCTATAAGTATAGGCAAGACGAAGATGCCATGCTGAGAACCGCACCTCGAGCTTCTCCCTGCCCTGCAGTTCACTGCCTGCCTGGCAGCCCAACCCCCACTCCTCCCACCTTCTGCAATATTATCAGTAAAACTTCCGCTTTACTTCACTTTCCTTATCTGAGTTCTCACTCCGCCCTGGAGAGACTTTCCGTTCTGAGTCAGCTTCTTTTTACCTCTTGCATTCCTGCCAGGGTGAAGAGAACCAGGGAAGCGGAGGGTCTCTTCACAGAAGGACCCCAGCTTCCCAGACCACCACCTGCCTCAACAGAAGGAAATTTGAAGACTATTCCATTACATAAGAAAATCATATGGAATTCAAATTTCAGTGGCCATAAATAACATCTTACTGGAACCCATTTGTTTGCTTATGGTAGAAAATGTTTGCCAATTCCTGTATTAAACACACCTGTCAGCAATTGGTCCCCTCCCGATGGGAGGGTGAGAGGACATGGGCCACATTAGGTGAGGTTAGAAGTCTTCTCCCAAGTGTAAGGGTTCCTCTTCTGGTTTCCTAACCCGGTTGCCCACCTTTCTCTCCAAAGGGGCTTGACCTTGACAACAGCCATTTTTACCCAGCAACATCACAGTTCTGCCCACCCACTATAGCTGATTGGTCAAAGGGCAGACACCTGACCTAGACTAAACCAATCAGATCTTTTTCCTGGAAATTTAGACTACTGAATTGGGATTTTGAGGGGAAAGATTGTAGGAGCCAAACCAGGAACTAGCCTCTACATTTTCGAAGAACTGAGTATCCCTTGGATCCTTTGGATTTCTTCAGATGCTTATTATTCTAATAAATTCACCCCTTTCCTGCCTGCCAGCTCCTCTTCTTTTTTTGAAAGCTCATTTTGAATTGTTTTTGTCATTTGCAAACCAACAAACCTGAACGACCCAGTCTCTAGCACAGATCACCGCTCATCATTTCTGTGCAGCAGGTCAGGTCTTCCTGTCATCTCTTCTCACGAAAGGGAGCCACAGAACATCCAGAGCCAAGACGATGAAGGCGCCAACACTCTCTGAATTGGAAAGATTTCAGAGGGCTAAAGGTGACTGAGTTTTGATTTTTTTTTAACTATAAAAAAGAGGACAAGCCAATTTCAGAGTCTGCTTCTTTAAAAGCATCCATAAGACTATAGTTTCATGGGGTAAATTTTGTTTGCAGAACTAGAGGTGAACTCAGGGCCTTTACAGTAAGCTATCTTGCCAGCACTTTATTTTTCTTTTATTTTGATACATAGTATCACTAAATCATAAGGTTGATAGGCTGGGATGGAACTTGAGATCCTCCTGCCTCAGCTTCCCAAAGTGTTTTGACTACAGATGTGTGCGGCCAAGGCTGGTTCCATTAGAAAGGTTTCTGAACCTATTCATAGCCTAGTTTTTTCATCATGACCAAATGGGGATGTGACATGATCTCATATAACTAATGTCATGATTGATGCTAAGTTATTAAGAAGCTATAAAAACATAAAAGACATTGTACACGGGACTAGTGTCATCCAGTAGAGAGAAGAGAAAAAAAAAGGCTTCATAAGCAGCCAGAACTGTGTTGGAAACGCAGCTCTGTTGCTCACAAGCTTTGTGACATTGGCAACATTGCTTAACCCCTGTAAGCCTCAGTTTCAACATGCATATAACAGAGACAATGTTGGTCTCTATGCAGGAAGTTGCTGTGAGGACTAATTTGCATGCAGTAAGTGCTCAGTAAAAGGTAGCTACTGCTGACAGTTGTAGAATAGGCCACTCAGGAAGAGGTCAGTGCTACTGCAAGGTAGGAATATACCTCCACCCCATTCCTCACATTTTAAACAATTCTGCCACCACCACTTTTGAGCCCACCCACATTTCCCACCTCCCATCAGCAGGTTTTCAGAAACAAGACCGAGCCTATTACATCGGTCCTCTCATTTCATTCATTATTATGAAGCAAAGTCTATTGTCCCTGTCACATAGGTAAAGCCCCCCACAGCTCAGAGAGGTTAAGTGACTTGCCCAGAGTCACATAATAGTGCAAAGCCAAGGACCCAAACCCAAACCATTGGAACCCAAGTCCCAGGCTCCAAACTGCCCTGCCAGACATCCTGCTGGAAGACAGATGGCAGGGAGTGAGCGGTGCTCTCCAGGGAGCTGTGTGAATCCCACCCGCTGTCTTCATTCCCTTGTCAACAAGAGTTTTGCAGTCTGCGGGTCTCAGCTTGGAAACCAATCACCATGTGTGACTACGGAACTCTTGAGAAGTGGCTGGCCTGCACCGAGTTATACGTGGGAAACACATGTTGGATTTCAAAGACGTATAAGAATCAAACTGCAAAATACCTTACTGATAATATTTTATATAGACAGTGTGTTTCCTGGCAGTTTTAAACAACAGTGGCTTAAAGTGCCTCCCAATTTCATCTGTTTCTTTTCCCCCCCTTAATGTGGCTACTAGAGCATCTGCCATGATGTCTGTAGCTTGTAGCATGTTTCTGCTGATCAGTAATACTCTCAAGGGAAGGCCTACTGTGTGCAAGAAGCCTACTGTGCACAAGAGGCCTCAGGTTGGAAGCAAAAGAGAAGCTAGGGAAGGAGACAGGCTGCCCAGGGCTCAGTGTCTCATTCTCTGCAGCTGATCAGGGCTGAATATGCCTGAGCCCTAGCTGTGTGTCAAGGGGCCAGTGTGCAGATCTGGGGCCCTGAGCAAGTGACAGATCTTCCCTGTTTCCTCCTCTGTAGCATGGAAATAACCACTATCCCTGCCTCCTGGAGTTATTTTCAAGAGCAAAGCAGGGAAATCAAAAAATGCTAAAATGCTAAATTGCCTGCCCCATAGTTGGAGCTTAATGCATGACTGCACCGCACAACCAGGGACAGCGTTTCACCCCCCGGAAGGCATTTGGCAATGTCTGAGGATGCTGGGGGACTTCCTACCAGGGTAGGGGTACCACTGCCATGTGTGGGTGGAAGCCAAAGATGCTCTACACCCTAAAGGGCAAAGGATACCTGGAAGCCTCCCCCAACAGAAATGTCCAGTAGTGTCCAGGCTGAGAGCCCTGACCTATGGCAGTGACTGCTACTGTTATTCATATAAGTAACACCTGTGATGATGACCCAGTGAAGGGTATGACCATGAGAATCCACTTCAGGAACACAGGGATTTTTATCAGTCTTGATCACCTCTGTATCCCTGGTACATAAAAGGCACGTGGCACATAGTAGATGCTCAGGAAATAGCTGTTGACTAGAGAGTGAGTGGATAAAATGCAGGAGTACTTGTGGGTGCAAAAGTCCCCAGTGCTCAAAGCGAGAACCCCAGAAGTCACTGTTCCGATCTGTGTATTTATTAAAGCAGGAAACACTCGCTGAGCACTTACTAAGTGCAGTTGACTATAGAAGGAGAGGCCAGGCCTGAGAGGACGTGGGGAAGTGGTCAGGCAAGTCCAGCACATGAGGTATCTCTTGGGGGTCTCATGAGCCTGGCAGGGGGTCAGAGGGACAGAACAGGAAGCTGAGGGAAAGCAACTTCCCAGGGGGCAGATAGACTCAGGAAATACTTCCAGGGGAAGCTTTTCTAAAATTAGACCTGGGGACAGAATAGAAACTGACTCGCTTATCTGAACTCTCTCCTAATTTCTAGAATTCTTAGATTGACTGGGAGCTCATTCCTTCCCAAGGCAGCTGGCTCCATGATCTTATTAGAATACCCTAGCACACTCGCCATTGACCCCATACTCCCAGGGACTGGGGTGCAGTCACCTGAGCTCAGAGCCCCTCCCTTGTCATCCTGAAGCCCGGCTCCATGCCCCGGGCACCTGCCCCAGGCCTGGCTGTGGAAGGCCCGTGGCAAGCATCCCAGGCAGCTGCCACATCCCTTCTTGCCTCGGCTTGACAAGTCAAGCTGGCTGAGTCACAGCTCAGCTTCCCCCAGTGGGGACTGGGTCTCTGCCAAGGAGATGAGCCACCTGCCAGGGAGCCCACAAGTCAGACCAAAAGGAGCCCCGGAGCCTCATGGAGGATTAGGCCTCAGAACATTCTGGAATCCCATGCTCCTCAGTGGAGCTCTCCAAGGTGCAGGCCACAGCACACAGATGGGTCACTCTAGCAGCGAAATTGCACACCTGAGAACGGAAACACAGTCCCTGTCATTGCTCTGTGTTATCGTGCCTGATTAAGAAAACATGTCAGCCCCAAGTGGCCAGCAGTCTTGTCTCCACTGTTTGTACCTGTGGTCCCAAGGAGCACATAGTAGGTGCTCAATGCATCCTTTTGACTAACACTACTTCTGTTTGTCAAGTACACGGCACAAGGAAAAATATAGTTATTTGTGTGACTTTTAAATTGCTCTGTGTCCAGCATAAGGGTGTGACTGAGTTTATTTTGCCCACTATTCTGTCGTTGGCACAGGGACCCACATGTGGTAGGTGCTCGGTAAATGCTGCGTAGAGGGCCAGGTGCTGGGAGTCCAGTCATTTATCCTCAGGTGGCCTGGGCCAGGAGGCTGTGCTCATCAGCAGGTTTAGAGGTGAGATACTGAGCACCGGAGAGTGCAGAGACTTCTGATGGTCTTTCATGCAGTGAGCCCCAAGCAGGGGCCGTGCACTTGCGCAGCCTGCTGTGTCTCAACTGCTGATCCCGCTCTCGAGCTGGGAGCAGAAGGAGCAGGGTTGGGGGTCACTGTGGCAGAGTCCTGGACATAGCCTTTTCCTCACACCGGATCGTTTCTGTCCAGAGCAGCAAAAGCAAAGCCCAGAGAAGTAGAGAAACTTACTCAAGGTCGCACAGCCAACTCAGCACAGTTCTCCTGACCCCACGTCCAGCTCTGTTCTCCTACACCACAAGCTGTGGCTCAGAACTACAACCCTAACAGAGGCAGGGCCCAACACACTGTAGGCAAATCCTAACCTATACTTGACAGTGTGAATTGACAACTGGCTTCCTTTCTCCATGTCTTGATTTTCTTATCTAAAAATGGACATGTTGGTACCTACTTTACAAGTGCTATACAAATCACTGACTCGGTGTCAGACTGAGCTAGGTGTGTGTGCGCACACATGTGCTTGTGTGTGCATGTGTGCGCGTGCGCGTGTGCTGCCTTTCTTGCTGTGTGACCTTGGGGAAGACAGTCACTTCCTTGATCCTTTGTTTTATCATCTGCACAGAGGAGTTAATCAGTGCTCACCTTGTGGGGCCTGTGAGATTTATTTGGGGACAACTGGGGCACCAGGCAGGGCCTGGCACATAGTATGTGCTCAGTAAAAGGTAGTTGGTGGGATTGTGTGACAACAGAGTGAGTAGCCCTACTTAGGATCCTGCAGGGACATCCTGGGCATTGCAGCCACGTCACCCTCACTCTCGGCTGCCCCAGCCAGCTGGGGTAACCTGAGCCACCTTGCCTGTCCCAGGCAGACACTGCCTGTGCTGCTGCCATCGCCTCTGGAATGAAAGAAAGGTCAGAGCCTAGGGAGGCAGGGCCTGCAGGATGGAGGAGGGAGGGCTGCCCAGGGGCTGCGTGACCGCCCCCGCCTCTGCCAGGGAGGCCTGAACCGGCTGGGCCTCGCTGTGCCCCCAGTCCAGCCTTGGCCTGCCAGCCTGTCAGAGCCGCCTCCCAGCCTGCCCCTGGGGAGGGGCCACCTGGTGTCAATTAAGCCCCAGTCACTCTGCACACCACGTCAGGCTGCTGATTAGTGCCGCTGGCCTCTCCAGATGGGGAGCACCGGCTGAGCAGGGCGACGCCACCATGCCCGGGTGAGGCCTCCCTGGAGCTGGTGAGTACCTGGCAGGGGGCACCATGCCCCCAGCAAGAGGCTGAGCATCAGGGGAGGGGGCTTCCTGTGTGCTTCCTTCTCCTGGGGCATCTCAGGCCCCAGCATCCCTGACCCCATCCACCTCGGCCTAACTTGAAGGGGACCCAAGGGGACCACAGCGACTGGTGTCCTTCCCCTCAGGTCACGCAGCTGAGCGTCTGCAGGGCATGCGAGGGTAGCAGCAGGACCTGCCTGCCAGTATTGAGGCTTTGGGCCCCAACTCCCCCTCCCCTGCCCCGAGCTCTCAGATCTCTATGCCAGCCTGTGTGGCCATCGGAGGCCACACATGTTCCTCCAGCCTGCCGGCCCCAGAGCTCATGCTGTGGGGTGGCCCGCTGGTGGCTGGCACAGGACCCTGCAGGAAGCAGGCTTGGAGAGGCTGCAACATGGGAAGCCGCCACTCAGGAAGAGGCCACCAGCTTCAGAGAATCACATGTCCTGGGGCCCAGTTGGACCAACTCGGGGCCTGACTCGGGATCTGAATGTGCCTCTGGGGCCACTGGTTCAGTAGCAGACAGGGCAGGCTCTTGGCCACCTGCTCACTCCCTGTAAAGAGCTCATCCCAGGAGGGGCCACCAGCTGCCTGCCCAGGGGACAGACTTGGGGACAAGAAGGGGTGCTCTCAGAGAGAGGGACAGATCCAAGCAGTGAGGTGACACATGACTGGTTCCTGGGCTCATGCTGGCTGTGAACTCAGAGCCTCGGCTCCTGGCTGGAGAGGCTGCTTATCCATTAAAGTGTGCCTGCCTGTGCCAGGGCCACCTGGGAGTCTGTGGCCACCACCTACTGGGGATGGAGTGAGGCGTGCTGGGGATGGAGGAAGCATTGTGTGTATGTGTGTGTGCCCTGGGCTGCCTGCAGTGTGTGCACGCACAGGTGGTTGCACTTGGTGCCGACGCTTAGTGGATGACCAGCTCCTTGGCGGCGACCCTGGGTCACTGCAGAGTGCTTTTCCACCTCAGCCTATCAGGAGTGAGTGCCCAGGGCAGTGCCAGCTCCCATGGGTGCAACTCGGGGAGTGGGCTGGCTCCTTGGGGGGTGTGCAAACTGTCTGGTAGCAGACTTGAGGGCTCAGTGCCTGGACTGTGAGTCTGAGGGGCTGGAGGGTGAGGCAAGGTGGGCGCACCCACAACTGAAGCCCAGTTGCTTTATGGGAAATATTGGATCTTGTTTGCTTTATCCATAAGTATTCATTAGTTTCTCCTTCTGCCTGGTGCCTGGGCCCAGTGCTGGGGACTCTTGTGATTCATTCGTTCATTCATGGAATGGTGTGCGTCAGGAAACACTCATGCTGCTGGATCATGTACTGGAGTTAGATAGTGGATGTCCAATCCAGTCACTCCTGTATTCCTTCATTTACTCTGTGATGTTTATTGAGCATCTACTACTAGCCAAGCTCTGAGCCAGTTGCTACAGATGCATCAGTGACCCTGATGCAAGAAACCATTATGTCTTTGGTTTTCCGTACTGTGTATGCACATCAGGCCTGGGTCTGTAAGAAGCAGGGGCTTAAGAAGCAGAAGGACACTGGTAGCCCTTCTTGGGTCCCTTTGCAGCAAGGGATGGGGATCATACTTGACAATACCACTCAGAATGTCAGTGTCCACCTAGAGTTAGTGGCTTTTGTTTTTGTTGGTTGGTTGGTTGGTTTTTGTCTTTCTGAGACAGGGTCTCACTATGCAGTTCAGTCTGGCCTTGAACTCACTTTGTAGCCCAGGCTGATCTCGAACTCACAACAATCCTCCTGCCTCAGCCTCCCTAGTGCTAGGATTACAGGTGTGTGCCACCATGCCTGGCATTGGCTTTTGTTAAATCCTGGTGCTCATGGCCATCATAGACCTCCTTAGGCCCCTGGGAAGTATCCCTACCAGGACAAGGAATGTCACCTATCTCCCTGGTGTAACCTCCTTTTTCCAAGGGAAAGTGCTGTCATTCTGATGATTAATCACTAAGCACATCCAAGGCACTCACTTGGATAATTAATAAACACCAGAAGGTACAGTTTGGGCTTTGCCACGAGCCAGGCACATGCTAAGCATGAGAGATGATTCACCTGACTGAATCCTTGCCCGGCCCTCAGGAGGCAGCCTTAGGCATCTCCGCCTTACAGCTACGGACACAGAGGGAAAGGGCTGGCTCAGCCAGCTAAGGAGCAGAGCAGAGCAGAGCAGAGTTCAGAGCAGAGTTCACGTGATCAGATTAGAGCAGAGTTCTCACAGGAGTACTGGAGCTCACACTAGTTCAGCCAATGAAAGGACAGGAAGTTCCCACCATGCACCTGCCTGGGGACTGGGCCGCAGGGATGAGCAGGCTGCCCCACTCTCTCTCCTGGGTCGCTTCCTCAGAGGCACAGAGTTTGAGACGTGGGAATCTGCGCATTTGGGATCTGAGTGGTGTTTTCAGGAACAGAGGAGTGGGGGGAGGCAGGGGAGTCCAGTGGAAGGGGTTCAGCAGACCTGGGGCTCAGCAGACCTGGCCCATGGGGCTCTGGGAAGTGAGGTGCATCTCAGAACCCATAGTACCTTGAGGCCAGCCATGTGGGCGTGGCCATGTTAGGAAGGGGCTCAAGTTGTCCCCAGCTGTGCCTTGGAGGAAGAGAGTGTCTTAATTCCCAAGTAGTCCAGCAAAGACATCAGCAACAGGGCACAGGTGCACTGGTCTAGCAAAGGACAGCTGGGCAGAGCCTGCATGTCACCCTCCATGGAGAATTCCTGGCCCAGAGGTGGAGATTGGCAAGGGACAGATAAAAACGGCAAGGTGGCTGCCATTGCCCCAGTGTGGGAAGCCCAGAAGGGCCAGGGAGCCCAGAAGGCGCCAGACCCAGGGTAGGAGGTAAGAAAACCGTGCCAAGGATTGGTTGGGGCCCAGGTTTAAATCCTAGCGCTGCCACTTGCTAGGTGCTGATCTTGAACCAACTGCTTCTACCTCAGAGCCTCTGTTTTCCTTCCTGGCTGCTCAGACCTCTCTTCTGGAAGGGTAGGTAAGATTTGTGGGTCAGTCTCAGAGCCCTGGTCCTGGTTGCTGGTTGCCGCAGGCAGAGTAGGTGCACTGCCCACCCATGCAGGGCCTGTATCCCTGAGAAATATCCAGGTTTCTTCCTGCCAGAACCCAGGGGACCCCAGCAGCTTCCAGGAGGAGAGATGGAAACGGCTACCCCTGCCGGTCTTGTACCTGGACCACGTGATCCCACAAACATCCGTTCCGTGTGTGCTCTTCAGGAGGAGGCAAGGGTAGGCCAGGGTGTGTGGTCAGGGGAGCTGGAGAAAGGAAGAGAAGCCTGGAATTGGCCCCAAGGAGCCCCCACTGCATCCTCTCCCCACATGCACCTCTCCACCATGTGCATATGCGGTGTGTGAGAGAACTGTGCGAAGATGTGTGTGTGAGGATGAGAACGGGTTAGGCTGTGTGATGAGTGTGCGTGTGTCTGAGGAGGAATGAAGGAGGATTGTGAAAGTGTGGGGAGTATGCATCTGAGTACACACCTGAGGGTGTAAGAGAAAACATGGAAGGGGTGTGCATGGTAGGTGTGAGTGTAGGAGTTTGCGTGTGTGTGTGTGTGTGTGTGTGTGTGTGTGTGTGTGTGTGTGTGATTGCAGGAGACAGGTCTGAGGGTGTGTATATGAGGGTCTGTGTGTGTGAGGAAGTATTTAAGAGCCTTTGAGGGAAGGGTGCTGAGCTGGCAGTGTGAGGACATGTGTGTGAGGACCTGGGGTATATGATGGGCTGTGCATACTCAGTAGTATATGTGGGCATGGCTGGGCGAGTATGGATTGCCAACTTGTGTGTGAGAAAGTGCGGGTGGGGGTGAGAATACGAGTGTGAGGGCCCTGTGTAATATGGCTGAGAGACAGTCTGCATTTGTGCTTGTAGGTGTGTGTGGGCTCCTGTGCCTGGGAGTCTCTGCATGTACCAACCAACACACCTCATCACACCCTGGATTCTTACATAAGGGAGTCTTGTGGCGCCTTCCCTAGATCCACCCTCTCTGCAAACAACAGCCGCCTCACTTGTACACCACACTCTATGGCTCCCCGTTCCTGTCCATTATTCCCTGGCCCCATTATTCCCAGCAGCCCCATGAGGGGAGCTTTCTTCCATGGGCACACGGGGAGACTGAGGCCCTTGGGCTCAGACAGGGCTGGCAGTGGAGCCTCCAAGTTACAGGAAGTGGTCCATGGCCAGAGAACAGTTCTTCAAACTCAAGTGCTTGTACGTGTAGTAAGACACCTGTTCAAAGACATTCGTCATATTATTTCTTTTCTCCTTTGGATTCTATTACTTTCCTGTGTTTTTTTTTTTTAATCCCATTCCTCCCCTAGACTCCACTTTCCCTCTACTTCATTAGAGATAAATGAGGCCATAACTTCAGCACATTCCCCAACCCCCCTTCTGCCAAATGCACTTTAAAAATCACTTTTCAATTAAGAAGCAAACTCTTCTATAAATGTTCGAATCAAAGTGGAGCTCATTACCGAAGAATATACAGCAAGGAAAAGCAGTGGGTTTCTGGTGCTTACTGTGTCTTCCACGACACAGTCAATTACAAAGAGATGTTTGATGCTTACAAACAAAAACAAAAGTTTTCAAATAAAGACCAAATATTTTCACAGAGGAGTAAACCTCAAAGCAGAGAGAACAAAGTCAGTTTAAAGAAGCTGGAGCATCATTAGCCAGCAATTCTAAACAGATTCAGGAAACAAAAGGCTGTATGCTGCCCACTTTGCCCCTGCGCACCGAGCTTTTGCCCCCAAACAGCCTCCCTATTCATCATGGGCACCACTGCACACAGCAGTGGTCCTCCAGATGCCCACAGGAAGACGAGGTCAGTGGTGGCTTATCATGTTCTGACCCTGCCAAGCAAATCTCACAGGCACTGACTCTTTTCTGACAAAGAAGTTAGCTATGGATGATCCTGAGCCATTCAGGAGCTCCTGCGAACATTAAAATTCGTGGCACTTAGAATATCGAAGAGACTGAGACCACGTCTATACCATCCAACACACACATACATCATCTACTCACCCAGCTATCTATTCAAGCACCATCTATTCATTCTTTTATTCTGTCGAGCATCTGTCCATCCATCCATCCATCCACACATCCACTAAAGCTTCCACCCCTCCATCTACCCAGTATTCATCTATTCATTTCATTATCAGTCCTCACCCATCCATTCACCCATTTATCAGTTTGTACGTCCACCCCTCTGTCTACAATTGGGATTCCTGAGACCACCTCCAAGAGATGACTCTCTAAGAGGGCTCAGGAGTCAGTCTATAGCTGCACTCCTGCAGCTATCGACTAAAGGGAAAGGATACAGAGGAAAAACCATCAAAGGAAAAAAATCACCAGGGTAAAGTCCAAAGGAAACCAGGACCCAGTTTCCAAGACACTTCTCCAAGTAGAATTACACAGGACACACTTAAGTCTTGGAACACCAGGCTGTGACAACAAGTGTGAAATGATTTCTCCCAGGGAGGCTCATTGGAGACTGCATGCAGGGTTTTCATGAAGGTGAGGGGCTGGTCACCTAGGCACTCCTGCAACACATACCAAAATTCCATTCGTCCAGGACAAATAGGTGTTCAACAGACACCATACTGTGCACTATAGGCGCGGTGAGCTACTCATCAGTGTTGGGACTGTGGGATCCCTCCCCAGATTCAAGCTCCCAGATGCCGGCCAACCCAACAAACAGGCCTTCCTAAGAAGAGCAGTCTCACTGTACAGTTTCACTGTGTGAACACCTCCCTTCATACCACCCAACTGCCTGTCCATCCGTGAGTCCCTCTGTCCAGCCTCTCCTCCCACCATTTGCAGACCCCTCTTCCAGGTAGGCATGCACACTCCACTCTATCCATCCGTGTGCCCGCCTTGGCCCCTCCGTCTTCCTCTCCCTTCCTGCTCCACCCGCTCTGGGACCTCAGAGAGGGATGAGGGGCCATCCCGTCTCATCCCATCTCCTCCATGCAAAAGTGAGGGGTGCAGCAGGGGAGGCCCCGGGTGTATCTTGGACAGGAACTGAGACTCCATGCTCGGCTATGAGTCCCTGTGAGCCCAGTGTGACCGACACAAGCCCAGCCCAGGGGAAGGCACCTCGTTCTCAGCAGCCCATGCCATGCTCCACATCCAGGGGGTAACGCATCTCCCAGGGAGGCCGTGCAGGACTTCTCCAGCATCCCTGCCAGGACCTTAGCCACTGCCAAAGCAGTCCAGCGGGTCTATGTACGCAGATGGGAGGGAAATCTCTCAGAGACTGTGCCAGAGTTAGCTCTGGGGAGAGGACAGAGTCGAGGTGGCAGAGTCCCTCTCCTCTGCTGTTCCCTCTTTGCTGGCTCTTTGCACATCTGTCTCACTCTGCCTCGTCGTTGTCGCCCTAGTAATGACAGCAGCAGGCCCTCAGTTCACTGTATCTTCCCACCCTGGACTTCATGGATCTTGCATCCAGCTCCATGATCTGAGAGGGCTGGGATGGTCCTTTGCCCTCTTTAGCCTATCAGGAGGCAGAGGAGCGGAGAAATTAGGTAGCTTGTGCGTGGACACACACAGCTGGCCTTACCCTCGGCCTGTGTGTGCTCCAAACCACATGTGACTTTGCACATCCTGCAGCTTCCCAAAACTCCTCCCAGGGCATTTCTCTACTCTGGCTTATACCTTTGCCTGCATTTCCCTTCTGTTCTCGTGACCAGGACATAAGCTGTGGAGACAGAGCTCCGTGAGAGGGTTTGGTGGGCCTCTCTCCCTCATCTCCTGAGACAGCGCTCAGGCCAGTTAATCATGGCTGCTGATAAGCAGCACTAACCAGTGTTTTAGGTGTTGATTTGAGCACCGGACACATCAAATCCTTACCTATCTGGAAAGTATAGTTAGATGCTGGCTTGGATGATGTGAATGACCTTGTGCTGATCTGTTTAGCCAAAGTAGATGGTCTACTGCTGAAGACCAACAGGATGTAGGGGTCAGGGTGTGAACCAGAATGATAACTTCAAGGGGCCGGTTTCTGAGCAGTGACCACGGCCTGCAAAGTGGCACCTACATCAGTGTCTTTCAAGCTAGAAAGGGCACGTATTCTTGCAGACAGCTCCCGCTCCAATTCTGCCATAAAATATCTTTTCTTTCTTTCTTTCTTTCTTTCTTTCTTTCTTTCTTTCTTTCTTTCTTTCTTTCCTTCTTTCTTTTAGTACTGGGAATTGAACTCAGGCCCTTTGCACTGAGCTACATCACCAGGCTTCTTTCATTTTTATTTTGAGAGACAGTCTTGCTAGGTTGCCCAAGCTGGGCTCACATGAGACCCTCTTGCCTCAGCCTCTCAGAGTGCTTGGAATTACAGGAACACACCACTATGCTGGGCATAAAATATCTTTATTATGATGTTGTTTAAATATGTGCCACATAAAATCAGGTATACATTTTTCATTCTCTTATTTCACATACTGCTCTAAAGCCAAAACGGATCCAGACATCAAGTATAATCAGAATTACACAACCCAAAACATTCACATTCAAAGCATGTCTGCGATGGGCAACATGACGTTTTGCTGAGACAAAAATCACCACTCACAATGCAAGTATGGGGACACACTGCCCGGAGGATGCTTTTCCTTCCTGAACAGCTTAATTAGCCCCAATCTACGTTTCTTCCAGAGGGTTCTTTTGACACGCATGCCCCCACACCCGCCTCTGCTATGAAGGCTTGATTTTCAGCCACTTTCTCCTCCTTGCCCTGCTGTAAGCCCTCCATCCACACAGCATGGTATCCCATCCCTGGGCCCTCACCAGGCACGGAGAGGGTCATTGATTGCATCCAAGTCTCTCCTCGTGATTGTGCAGTAATTAAAGTAGAACCACTCGGGACAGCTGCCAGCTTAACACAAGGCCCAACGGGCACCGGAGTCACGTGGGGATGCTTACTGATAATATGGTTATCAGTTCATCCCAGGGAGGATGACTCAACACCCTACAAATGAAGACACATAATTATAACACCGTCGCAGTGTCTTACAGGTCCTGGGGATCCCAACTGGAGGAATTCAATTTCAGGTGCTTTGTGCATTAGTGGGAAGTACAGATCAGAAGTGGGGGCTCCAATTAGGAAATCTGGGGGCTTTCAGGATTGTTGCCAGGAGGACTTCAGAGGCTAAAGGGGAAGGAAAGAGCTGACTAGAGCATTAAAGAAAGAATAGGCAGGATTTGAGTTTGGATGGCAGTGCCCAGGCGCATGGCATCAGGTTCCTCAGCCTCCGTGGGCCCCTGAGTATGAACGGAGGAGCTGGCCACCTGCAGTCCAAATTCATGCTGCACAACTGGCCGGCTATGAGACCAGCGGTCCACCCACCAGCCTGTCCCTGCAGCCTGACCACTGGTGCTGTAGGTCAGGTAGTACATCCCTTTGACACACCTGAGGCTGCTTTTCCTAGACTGAAAAAGGAAAGTGGCCCTAGTACCTCCCGATGGCTATTGTCAAAGCAGAACACAGTAATATCTGCAAGGGGTTCAGGCAGTGCCTGGAGCCTTCCAGGTGCTCAGGAAATAAAAGTTACCACCCCTACTTTTCCCCATACAATCACCTAGGGTCCTTCCAGCACTCTGGCTCTCTCTCTCCCTCCCTCCTTCCATCCCTCTGGCTCCCAGCTTCCCACACATGTGGATTCTGCTTTCTGCCTCTCAGAACCTCTGAGATTTCTTAATCTCACTGCTCTTCTTTCTCTAACAAAGGTCCCCAGCCTCTTATGTCCCAGACCCCTTGGCAGTCTGGTGATGCCCACAGACCACTTCTCACAATGTTTTCAATGCCCCAAATGTAATCCTCGTGATTGCAAATGAACCAATGACCTTGAAATATAGTTACCAACAACTCACTTGAGAGAAGCAAGCATGATATGATAATATGTGTATTTCTTTATTAACACATTACTTAGCGGGGGCTGGACGTGAACCTAATACATACTATCGTTTTGAAATAGAGATGAGCAGAAATATTTCGAGGTATTTTTCAACAACTCTAAGGTGATGTGGAGATAATTATGATTTCTATTGGGAATGAAGTGCTGTGGTGCTTTGTTCCCTAGTCATAACGAGAGCAAACAAAGAAGTTCAGATAAAGGTTAGTGCAAGATGCAAATATAACTTTTTAGAATCCGAGTTCACAGTCTCTCTGAATTTCATCCACAAACTCCTTGCTAAATCAAATGGTAATAATTGGCCGCCCCTCAGCACTGGCTTTGCATTGACTTCATTTGCCTAAATAGATTTAGCTCTAGGTGAATTCTTTCTTCCTTCCTTCCTTCCTTCCTTCCTTCCTTCCTTCCTTCCTTTCTTTCTTTCTTTTTCTTTCTTTCTTTCTCTTTCTTTCTTTCTTTCTCCCTTCCTTCCTTCCTTTCTCTCTCTCTCTCTTCCCTCTCACTCTCTTCCTTCCTTCCGTTCCTTCATCTATAAGCATACACACAATCAGAAAGTTCATTAAGAGAGAGATCTTTGTACTAGGGAAGAGTCCCCTCCCCACCCCTTCCTGCCCCTACCCTACTTCCCAGGTTTCCTGGTCTTAACTTTCTAGCTCTTTCTCCTGTACCAATCTCCAAATCTCTAAAGACCATGCTTACACTCTAGTTTAGTGATTTCCAGCCCTTAGACCTTATCTATTGACATTTCCTGCCCTGTCTTCCCAATCTAGGTCTGTCACTATTTTTAGTTCCACATTGGTAACCATGGCAACATTAAAAAATGCTTTCACATTTTTATTTCTTACTCCATCCACTCTAGGCAGTATATTGTGACTCCGCGCTGTGGCAGAGGAGATACTGGTGCTCAGCTGCCCTTCTTCCTTCTTCTCCCCTTTTCTCTGCATCGTCAAAACTGGCAACTATATCATCTGATGAGCAGGTCTCATTGGAAACCCCTGAAAAGCAGGAACTTGCTCTGCGTTCTCTTGTATACCATGACATGGTGCCCAGCATGTAACAGATGTGCAGTAAGTCTGTGCCCTGCTCTGGGGCTACAATTTGTACCTGCTACCCTGGAACTTGGGAAACAAGCTCCTGGCCACCACCATGGGCAGGGAAGGGCCTGGGAAGAATGCACCCTAAACCCACACCACAGGAATCTCTGCTGGTCTTGGGGTCTGAACCTCCCACTAGGGCTTCAAGAAGGCCTCTTTGGGCAGATTATTAACAATCGTCTGAATCACTAGCTTCCCTCCCACCAGCTTCACTGAGTTTTCAACCAGGCATAAAAATGCTTCTGGAAAAGGAGACAGCAAAAGCCAAATTTTAGAAGGTGGAAAGCTGGTTGCTGTCATTCCCAAGCCTGATAACTTGCCTCCCAGGTTCTGTTCCTTGTTCAAAAAGAGAATTTGTTTCCTAGTAGAGTTTTCTCTCTTCGGTCAAGCCAACCTCTTTCATATCAACCCAGGGGCCCCAGTCCCTTGGAGCAAAGGCCAAAGACAAACTCACAGCAAGGCCCTGGGAGACTACTTCCGAGACTCTGGCCGACTTCCAGCCTCACTCCCCATGACCTAGCCCTTGTCTCCTGCCCTGGCTTTGTCCACGCTGTTCCTTCTGCCAGGAAGCCCTTCTCTCCACTCAGCACCCCCTACTGGTTCCCCGCCTTACTGAGACATCGTGTCTCCCACACAGTCCTCTCCGCCGCCCCTGGGGCTTGTGTCCTCCCACAGCCTCTTGTTCTCATCTCTGTCCTGATACATGTCATACTGATTTGAGATTACTTACACCTCTCCCCTCTATAATATAAATTCCTGGGACTGGGGATTTGGCTCAGAGGCACAGCACCTGCCTGGCAAGCATGAGTGAGGTCCTGAGCTCCTTTCCTGGTACAAAAAAAAAAGAATATAAATTCCTTGAAAGTGGGGCCTATGTCTTTCAGCAGTAGCCTATAATAGTGTCTGGAAACTAGACAGTGTTCTGATGGTGTCTGAGAGGATAGACGGATGACAGGATGGAGGGGTGGATGGATGGTGGGTGAGCGGAGGGGTGGATGGATAGATAATTGGAAGGATGGGATGGGTATATACATGGGTGAAAAGGTTAGTGGTTGGAGGGATAGAAATTTATGCTTTTTGCTCCCGATAAATTGGACATGTGCTTGATTGACCTTATGACATGTATTCCTGAAGTTAAATTCCTATCCTAACCCTCCCCCACCCCTCCCAGTAATCCAAGGATCTTTTACTCAAGAATGTCCTGGGGCTGGAAGCATAGTTCAGTGGTACTTGCCTAGTTTGCGTGAAGCCCTACATCTGATCAGCACTCAGCACTGCCCACAAAGTCTCTGAATCTTCTTAACATTTATACTTGAAGAGTAGTTCGTGGGCACTGAATATTTTATGCTTATTATCAATGGTGTAAGCTGGACTTTCTTTAAATTTATTGTTTAGCAACAAATCTTTCCTGAGGATATATTATGTCCCAGCAACTACAGTAGGTACTAGAAAAATGAAGATGAAATCTTACTGCCTCTAGGAGCTTGGAGCCTGGGGTATGGCATGGATGTACAATGAGTGATGAAAAGATACAGTGAATATTTTTTAAGTTTTTAAAAAATTTTACCATAAAAGACACATTGCCATGAATCCCCCTCAAGATACTCCCTTTCACTTAAACACACTTATCCCACTGTTCTCGCACTTTCTGAAGCAGCTCTGGTAGTCCTCTTTCCTGAGTGTCTTTATGAGGTGTGATCAAAAATACAGTGAATGCTACTACCAAGTGCCATCTACCAGAAAGAAGGTCCCTAAAAGCATTCCTGTGTGTCCTCAACCACCTTATTCACTGGATCTGGTACCTTGCCACTTCTGGATCTTCCTCAAAGTCAAAATGGCTGTGAAAGGTGAACATTTTGAATGTGTACATCGAAGGCTACTAGGACATCAAGGCTACTATGAAAGCACAACGAAAGACTCTCGTGAAAGAAGTCTTCCAGAACTGCTTCAGAAAGTGGCAAGGATGATGGGATAAGTGTGTTCAAAGCAAAAGGGAATATTTTGGAAGGGGGGGGTTCACGGCAATGTGTCTTTCACTATAGTAAATTTTTAAGAAATTTAAACACCGTATCTTTCAATCCAACCTCATAAATGTGCACTCTGCTAGTTACACTGTAACAACAGTAGCCACTGTCACTGCTGCCACGACTGGGTTCTAACTCACAGGAGAATGAGACTTAGAGGGGGAGAGATGAAAAAGTGGCCCTCGTAGGAGACAGAACAAGAGAAAAACGTCATCTGCTATCCTGTGAATTAGGGTATGATTAGCCTCATTCCATAACTAGAAAGTGAAGCTCAGAGGGGTTAAGTGAATAATTCAGGGTCATGTAGCTGGTACGTGACAGAGCCAGAACTCCACCGGGCTCCAAGACACAGGCGTTAGCCACTCTGTGGCCTCTAACGCAGCACACAGCAGACCGTGACAGAGGGGCACGGAGAGAGGAATGATTGCTACAGTCAAGCAAATTAGCACATCCATGATTTCACAGCTAACCATGAAGGGTTTCAAAAGCACCTAAAATCTACTCTTTTAGCAGAGCTCCGCCAAACCATACACTGGTACTCACTGTAGTCCTCATCTTGTCCGTCAGATCTCTAGACCACATCCTCCTGCTTATCTGCTGTTTTCTGTCCTCTGATTTATATCTCCCTGTTGTCTCCATCCCACTGGTAACCACTGTTTGATTCTTTCCCTCCATAAACCACTGGTCCCCCTTATCTGAGAAGGATATGCTGCAAAGAAACCCTATCCGTACTATGTTCTTTTTCCTGTATCTACACACTATAATAAAGCTTAATTTATAAATTAGACATAGTAAGAAATTAACAGCAATGATAAAATAGAACAATTATGACCATATAATAAAAGTCATTTTAATGTATGCATTGCTTGTTTCTGGAATGTCTCATTTAATTCTTTCGGACCACGTTTGACCATGAGTAATTGAAATCATGCAATGCAGAGCCACAGAGAAGGGGTATCCACTATATTTGACTTCCTTAACCCTCCACTTGAAAGTGAAATCACACAACGTTTTTCTTTCTGCCTCTGGTTTGTTTTTTCCTTAGCACATATTTAACTACATTAATATTATGATCAAACTTTACAGGTGAAGATACCAAGGCTCGGAGGTGAAGTTCTCGCAGACAGGATCATTCAGGAAGTGACCCAGTAAGGATTTGAACCTGGGTCCATTTAATCCTAAAAGCCACGTTTCAAAGATTCTACAGCCCAGCATCACTCACCCCAAGAAAAAATGTAGTAAGATGGTGTCTTTCTACCCGGCTGGGGCTGGGTCAGAAGCTCAGTGGATGCAGGCAACTCCCTAGTGTGAGCCCAGAGGTGACTGCAATGACTTCTGCTTGGGTCCGCTCTACTCCCAGCCTCGTGATACATGGGCGGGGGTGGGGGGGGGACTGCTAGCTAAATCTCTCTGAGCATGAAGCATGAGTCCATCATTTCTAAAATCCCCCAGGCTTCCAGGCCAGGAGGCTCCAGGTGGGCGGCGTGTGAGCTGTTTTTCTCACAGTGGCAGAGAATAGTGGGGCAGCCTCATTAATGACAGCACACAGGCACCCAGTAATTGGAAGGTCGGTCTCATTTCTAGAATTCTAAGACTGTCCACTAATAAAAGACCCATTGGCCATGCAGTCATCAGTAATTGCTTGTCTGATAGCTTTGTCCCTGAGAAGGGACACAATAGTGGTTTTTCTGTGCTATGACTTTGACAGCAAAGAAGTACCAGGCTGACACCCTAATGGGGTTGTTCTCCGCCGCACAGAGACCTGCTCAAGTGAGTGACTTGAGCCCAGGGCCCCCCCTGAGGGCCTGACTGCTATCCCTGGGTTGTTCGCCAGAGCAACCAGCTTGTGTCAATTACAGCCTTCGCTAGGGGACACTTTGTCTCTACTCTCATCTCCACCCACGGGCCTGCAGGGGATGCATCAAGTGCAAAGGGAGGGAAGAGCCAGAACATCCGCTGAGCATCCGGCTGCTCCTGCCTAGAAGTATCCAGTCCAGCCCTTCCTCAAAGCAGCAGTACTGTGGGACACCAGACACACTGTTGGCATCTCTGTGCCCCCTGCTTCTGAGATGTGAGGGGCAGCAGGAATCTACCCTGTAGTTGGATGGAAAGCATCAACTATCTTGGGTGAGAGATGTATTAATTTCCCAGGGCTGCTGTGTTAGTCAGCTTTCTGTCACTGTAGCAAAATCTCTGAGTTAATTAATTTACGAAGAGAACAGGCTTACTTGACTCCCAGTTTGGGATTCTAGTCCATGGTCAGGGGCCCCATGACTTTGGGCCCAAGCTCTCAGGAGGGGAGGCTCCCTGGACTCTCCAGAGAACCCATGTGGAAGATGGGGCTGCCAGCAGACAGTCTTTTGCAAGCCTGTGAACATGTCACATCTGTCCCAGAGCTGGCACATGGAGAGGTTGGGAAATTAGCTAATGAGGAGCCTGAAAAACTGCAAAAGAACAATACAGAGAGGCAGACAAGGGGTGCTGCCCTGGGCCCTTCATCTTCTGGAGCCAAAGGTAACCAGCAGCCACCTCACCCAGGGTCATAAAGGAGAGGGATTCGCCCGGATCTGTGGAGCAGCAGTCCACCAACCAGCCTGTCCCTGCAGCCTGACCACTGATGCTGTAGGTCAGGCAGTACATACCTCTGACACTCCCTGAACGGCAAGAGTGCAGCCGCCCCATCCCCACCCTGTCCTAAACTCTGACCCCCTGACCCCGGAACTAGCCAGGGTCTCTCTTCCTCTTCTTCTAAAGTCACTAATGCCAACATGAGGGTGCCACCCCATGACCTCATGGAGTCCTAATTACCTCCCAAAGAGCCACCTTCAAATGCCTTCAGCCAGTGACTTTGGGGATTAAGTTTGCAGCAAATACACTGCAAGGGACAAAGTTCAAGGCATAGCTTAGGGTCTTTGCAAATGAGATTAAGCTAGGGGTTTGGGGGTGAGATCATCCTGGATTTAGGGTCAGACTTAAATCCTGTAATGGGCGTCCTTGTAAATTCAAGGAGAAGGAGTTGGACACCGGAGAAGGGGCTGTAGGAACAGATGCAGAGGTTAGAGGGGTGCATTTAGAAGCTAAGGAACAATGGGCATTGCTGGAGATCCTGAAGCAAGGAGAGAAGCATGGGCTGGATTTTCTGTCTCCGTGTAGAGCGCTTGTACTAAGCCGCCAAGGTTCTGGCAATTAGTTAACAGCCATCTTGGAAAAGTAATTCCAAGGAAATGGGCATTAGCCTGCCCGGCTAGGCCTGGCACATAGTTCTCAACAAATGTATGCTGGTTTCGGGAGTTGCTTTTCAGCATACAGACTTTGAAGTGTGGTCACCAGGGATATTAAGATCAGAATAACTGGCAGTTCTGGAAGTTTAGGGTCTACGACCACACAGGGAAATGAGGCTCTGTTGCTCCATTTGAAAAGTGCTGGCTCACTCACGCCTTACTCCGAACCTACGGGCCATAGATTCCTAGCATTGGCATCAGCTGAGACACAGCTGGAAATGCAGAGCTTCAGGCCCTGCCCCAGACTTGCTAAATCAGAACCTGTCTTTTTGCAAGACCCCGGGTGGCCTGGTGTATGCGTACTTCAGAGTTTGAGAAAACCCCAGTTTGCTGACTGAGGAGGAATTTGCCGTGTGGCCTGGGGAGAAATGCTTAAGTTCTCTGAGCCTTGGTTTACCCAGTGGGAATCTAGATCTAAAGCTATCTGGCTCCATTGGCTAAGATAAGAACTGTTTCCATGGTAATAATAAAATCTGCATTCATGAGGCAGGAGGAAGCAGGAAAGCGATGGAGGACAAGAGCCAGGAAGGGGAGGGAGGGGTCCAAAGCTCACTAAGAGCACGCCCTGCAGTGGCACTTCTAGCAGGAGGGACAAGGATAAAGATATTAAGGGACTGAACTGAGCTGTCCAAGCTCACGCAGTCTCCAGCTTCCTGACCACGTGCCTTGGCATTTAACTTTTCACTGAGTCATTCATCAAATATTAATTGAACAGCTACTATGTTCCAGGCCCCAGGACAATGACTACTTCAGCCCAGCTTTCCAACAGCCCTCTTCTGTGGTGCGATATTGCGGTATAAAGTGATCAGTGTTGTGTTTCAGGTAGGGGTGCCACATCGTTCTGGTAAGACCAAGAAAGCAATTTTTAGAGGAAAAGTTCTCTTAAGCTGAGATCCAAAGTTTGAGTCAGCAAAGGGAGAACAGGATGGACGGAAGGAAGTGTGGTCTAGGCAGAGGAAGTAGCTCAAGGTTCAACCACAGAATTGAAGGCAGCAGAGCAGGGAGGCTGCGTGGACAAGTGAACTGAGATTGGCTTCACAGACCAGGTTAGTTAAGTGTGAAAGAGGACCTGTGACTGTCTTAATGAATTTGGGCAAGGAGGGGGCCATGGGTGGGATCTAAGCCAGGGAAACGGAGAACTACACTCAGATTTATACTTCAGAAAGATCATGCTGGCTGCTGTGTAGGCCCTGGATGGAAGAACTCAATAGGCAAGTTCTGACGCTTTCTGAGCCATGGTTTCCTCACTTATAGTAGAAGCCTCATTACCTGGCATTTAGTGGTGATAACCATTCACGAGGCCTTGTGGGGTTCACATAAAGACCAATGCCCAGTGGAGGAAGAGCCCAATGCAGAGGGCCTGGGATCACATCAGGTACCAATGCTCGGTGCTTCAGGGACCACGTCTGAGGACCCAGGGGCAAAACACCGTCCCTATCATCATGGATGTCATAGGTTGGTTGAGCAGATACTTCCACAAGAGGAAGAGAAGACTCAGCCATGTCTGTGAGCCAGCCAGGCCTGGGCAGTGCCTGTGGGATCTTTTGGGGAAGAGGAAAAGCTGTGGCTAGAGACAGACAGTGGGATCCCCTGCTCCAGCTGCCAGGCAGGATCGGAGTAGAGTAATATGATCAGGCCTGGAAATCTCTCCTTGGCATGGAGGGACCCATGGACGTGTGTGTGTGTGTGTGTGTGTGTGTGTGTGTGTGTGTGTATCAGTAGCAGTTACCTAAATAGCTCAGGTCACAGGGCTCATGGTGCAGGGATGGTGACAGCCATAGGGTCACGGGATTCACACAGCAGGTGCCTCCAGATTGACATAGACATGCAGGGCCTGGCCTGGTCCTGGGCCATCCTGGGAAAGGCCATGGGTGAAAATAACTCCAGGCTGTCAGACATGCTTCAGGAAGGCACCTGATGGGCCCTTTTACTCTGAAAACTATGCTACCTCTAACCTTTCCATGTGCAGAGGAACACCAGCGCCTAAGTGCCCATCTGGAGAGACGCAAATAAATCCAGTGTGGCTTCTGTAGTCCCAGCTACTCAAGAGGCTGAGGCAGGAGGATTACAAGTTCAAGGCCAGCCTGGGCAACTGAGTAAGTCCCTGTCTTAAAATAAAGTCAAAAAGTTTGAGGGTGTAGCTCACTGAGAGAGTGTTTGCCTACCATGTGTGAAGCCCCCAGTTCAATTCCCAGCACTGCAGAAATAAAAAAATGTATGATCTCTATATGTGGATATAACGATTTAGAGGATCGATCTAAAGCATCCAAATTATAAATAAAGGGCAAAATGAGAGATAAATAATAGGAAACAAGAAGACAGTCATTTCTTAAATGGGAAGAGGGTCAAGAGATGGAGGCAAGGGGGAGAGAAAGGTATGAGAAAAGAAAGTCAGACGTGTTATGCACTGCACCCACTCCTCACCATGTATGGAACCACGGTGCATACTGCAAACATGTACTAATAGAAAACTTTTAAAGTGCTCAATAAAAAGTTATAGAGCATGGTAAAATGGTGATGTGCATTGGCACACATGCATTCTATGACTGTGCATATTTTATTGACACACTCATAGGTGTCAGTGGAAGGCAAGGTTGGCAAGACACCTGGGAATCTCAGCGTATCAGTTACTTCTGGAAGCAGGGCTGTGGGTGGATCTCTGATATCCAGGAAAGACCACTTTTGAACACCCCCCTCTTCTATATGATGAACTTATGTTCAGAAAAAATTATGTAATAATAAGTATTCTTTTCACCCTTGCTTCCGTTTTAAACCAGCTTAAAAAGTCAGTTTTGATGTTAAAGACAGACTCAGTGAAACAGATCACATGGGAACCAAAAATTGGAGCTAAATAATGAGAACAGGAAATATTAGACTCTGTGAGTTACACTCCACCCTTTGAAATTTTAAACACAAATAAATTTTAAACACCACCATAAGCATGGGTAAGAATGACGGAAATAACTCTAGTGCCACTGAATCACTATTTATTTTGAATTGACAGCTCGAACATAGGGAGATATATTATTCCAGAGACTGAAGACACACCCTAAGCCTTCAGTGATTTTGAACAATTGCAAACTATTATGCGCCTCCAGACTTTTGCGCTGGATAACTGAGGGACTATCTGAATGTGCTAGTTGGAAGCTTATTAGTACTTAACGGCGATGCAGCCATAGCTGAGAATTTAGACAAAAGAGATTCTCATAGAGGAATTTTTTTTTTGATTGCTCTTTTTGAGACAGGGTTTCACTGTGCAGCTCAAATTGGCCTTGAACTCACTTTGTTTTTTTGTTTTTTTTTTTAAAGTAAAAGTACAAAAACATACTAACAGACACAAATTAGCATAAAAAATAGTACAGTCACAACTAATCTACAGACAAGGTGACATGGTCTCAACAGTTGTTATTGCTTTATCCATTGATATCTTCGAAGTGTAAATATATGAACCCATATACAGACATGCAAATTTAGTCAGACAATTAATCTTCTCAACAACAGAAAAAACACAAAACCCAAAAATCCAAAGACAAAAAACAAAACAGGCAAACAACAACAGCAACAACAACAAAAAAAAAAAAACCACCAATAGTTACTGCTTTGTATATTGATATCTTCGAAGTGTGTGTTCAGGATAACACATACAGACATACAAGATTGATCAAATAACCCGTCATCGATTATTCCTTAGCATTAAGTGATATAATACAATAGTAGAACCATGTTAGCCCTCCTGCATATATGTATATTCATATATACATACATACATTTTTGTCTCTTTCTTTTCTCCTTTCCCTCGTCCC